>VDFB02047230.1:124787747-125051836 GCA_007258455.2 Sequoia sempervirens | reverse complement strand
ATATATATTTGAAAACTATACTTATGGATCTACAAAGGGTATTTTTACATTTTTAAAAATATGTTATTTATATGAGTAGGAGTTGTTGAAACTTTAATTTTTTCAATTTTTTTCATTTTCTTAGTAAATTGGCCTCAAAGTGGTGCTACATATGCATTTAGCCAACAATTTGAGTTGGAAAAGTTGTGGAAATACTTAACTTATCTAGAATGAGTCTTAATAGATCATATGTTTGACCAAAAATGATTTTTAGTTATAAATACTAAAATTTAGCTGTGCAATGTACCGATAAGTTACTCTAAAAGTGTGACACAACTTTGTACTTTTACCCAGACATGATACAATCTATAGGAGGAGATACCCTGCCTGATGCATATGATCTAGCTATGCATGTAGAAAATAGTTTGATCAACACCTGAATGCTCCTGCCACAACCACCGATGCCCATGTTCACAAAAATATCTGGTGACCCATGAGAAGAAGCAACTCCTAGTGCCTCCACTCCAAAAATGAGCACATCGGCTGCACTACCATCCATGTATGTATACCTAGGAAGACAACCCAACTTGTGGAGCTCTTCTTCACTAGTAGTATATGTAATTGATATGAATAACCTCATATAATCCTTCATGAATGAGCTAGTCCTCATCCGACGATAGCAAGCAATACCTCTAAAACCTTCCACATAGACCTATCAAGAAGGGAGGCCATCTTATCAACAAAATGCATATCAAGGAGCACTGAAAGGAGGAAATTAGCAACCAATTCCTACAAATAAGATAGTCCCAGTCACCATACTGCTTCATACTCTCAGGAATAGTCCCAAAAAGGATTTGGTCCTAGGCTAGAAAAACCTGGTAGAAGAAGAGAATGTGTGGTGCTTCCCATGTAATGATAACCATATGCCCTAAAATTGTCCAAGAGGAAATTCTCAACAAAATATAGTAGAACAAAGAGGCCAATGCATGTTTCCAAACACAGAAGAATATTAGTCTCCTAGTATAGAGAATGCCCACTTCAAAGCACAAACACAACGGATGTCCTTAGAGCAAGAGCTGGATATCTCACCAAACCAAGCCCTTTTTTCTTGGATGGAGGAAGAAGATGTACTATTTTCAAATGATATTTTGATGACTATTGCCCCGCAAGCATAATCAAACTACAACACAAGGTCCAAAAGAAGACTCACTAGAGAATACATGCAATGAGCTCCACAACAACCACAACCACAAGTGGAGCAAGCCTCGCAATTCAGACTGACTCAGCAGTCACAAGCTCTACCATTGCTATGGAAAGAGGTGGACAAAGCACCAAGCCCATCCATGTTGGATCGACCTCTTCTGAAGGAAAAAGAAATAACATTGTTCAAGCCTACAGTCTCACCAGGAGAAACACTTAACGTGGTAGAACAACTAAAGAAGGCACTCACTAATGTGTCTCTATTGGATATATCAATTCTAGAATAGAAGACATTGCTATAGGAGACATTGAAGAAAGAGGAATAAATGTTGCGGATAGATACAACCCAATGTGTAATCAAGATAATGAAAAGGAGCCCGCATTGGACCACGAACCTTCGGAAGCCACAAAATACGTAAACATTACGGATAATGCAAATGTGAAAGAGGTAAGAGAACCAAATCACACACCTCTCTTCTTAACACTTATCATAGTAGATAATATTTTACACAATAACATGATTGATTTGAGAGCTAGTACCATGATCATGCCTAAGCAAGTGGTCGATTCCCTAAAACTTAAGTACAAGCCTCTTGAGAAAGGGATCATGCAATTAGATAGGAAGAAAGTCACGACCATCGATCACAAGGATCTTCCATTTAACCTTTTCTCGTGTCTGAGCCAAACAGTCACATAAGAAGTAGTCGTAATAGACATTCCCCTAGTATTTAGAATGTTCCTTTCAAGGGACTTTATAGCAAGGCTTGGTGGATATCTAGCACTCAATTAGTCTTATTTGATACTATGCACAAAACATGGGGCAAAGATGAAGATCCTATCTAAATCCTTGCACCTTGAACATATAGCTGACAACATAGTTTTTTTCTTTGAAGTAGCACATACCTCCTTCTAAACAAAGGAGATGTATTGCATAAAAATGTTAAAAGATGATGAGGACACAAGTGATCAAACCCTGAAAAGGAGGTCCTCCTCAATCAGTTTATTGATTCTGACCCATTCAAGAACTTCCATGCTACCGAGTTAGGCACATATGTGATCTTCAATGATGACTAAGTTTTCCTAAAATTAGTAAAGCTGAGTAGGGGAAGAATCCAGCGCATTCAGGTGACAAGAATCTGATATTATATTTTGATGGTGCCAATATGCAAGATCGGGCCAGAGAAAACATCCAACCTGAGCATTCCCACTAAATTAGAGACCTCAAAGCTTTCCACTTCCAATTCTCATGCTCAAATAATGATGCAGAGTATGAATCTTTGCTCCATGGTTTGATTCTCGTAGAACAGATGGGCGCGAAGAGAGTACAAGTATTCAAAGATTCAGAGTTGGTTGTAAGCCAATTCCACCAATAGGAAGCCACAAAAAATGTAAGAATGAGGTCTTACAAACATAGAGTATGAGATTTGATCGAGAGCTTTAAAGCTTTAAACATATAGGTTATCCCATGATCCCAAAATAATATGACAGATTAGATGGCTTCCATTGGCTCACAATTTGAGCCAATCCTAAATTAATGAGAAAAGAGAATACAATGCACACCATTATCTGACTGTCAATTCCCTATAATAATCAAAATTGGTAGGTTTTTGAGGATGACATTTAGATTGCCACTTTTTTATAGAAGTCAGAGAAATTTT
Source organism: Sequoia sempervirens (assembly GCA_007258455.2). Lineage (NCBI taxonomy): Eukaryota > Viridiplantae > Streptophyta > Pinopsida > Cupressales > Cupressaceae > Sequoia > Sequoia sempervirens. The sequence continues at coordinate 125,048,999 of VDFB02047230.1, read as the reverse complement.
TTGATCATTCATAGTCCAAAGCTAGGACTCGAATAATGGTGAAGGACAAGTGATCAAATTAAAAGGAAATAAGCTCCTATGAGGCTTGATTTCTCTCAAAATTCTCTTTGACTATGAATATGTGAGAAAGAGAAAATAAAGATTCATTAGAAACGAAGGAGACAATGAAGATCTCGATGTCAGGAAAGGAAAAAAGCTAAAGGTTGGAAGAGGCATCTTGTACAAGGACAAGGAGAGACTAAAAGGACTATGTTCTAAATACAATAGGGTCGTAGCTTGGACCTACAATGATCTTAAAGGATATGATCTAGGCATAATTCAGTAGACCATTGACTTGGCTGAAGGCTCAAAGCTTGTCTAATAGAAACAAATGGTAGTGAATCCAAAAGTTGAGGCATTGATAACACAAGAGCTTAAAAGATTTATTGAATCAAGAATCATATACCCGATCAAACTTTCCACCTAGGTTTCCAATCTTGTACCAGTGTGGATAAGGAATGGTGATATTCAGCTCTGCATGGACTTTAGGGACTTGAACAAGGCTTCATAAAAAGATAACTACCCTTTTCCCTCTATGGATCAGATCCTAAAAACTATGGATAGATCAAAGATGTTCTTGCTACTTGATGGTATTTTTGGGTATAACCAAGGCTATAGGAAGAAAAAGGACTGACACAAAACAACATTCATTACAAAATGGTGAACATTTTCATATTCAAAGATTCCCTTTGAACTCTCCAATGCGGGTGCTAATTTTCAAAGAGCAATGGATATCACCTTCAAGGGATTGATCAATCAGATCATCCTAATATATCTGGACGACCTGACTATTTTTTTGAAATCAAAGGAAGATCATTTTGATCATCTAGAAAAGGTCTTCCAAAAGTGTCAATAGTTCAGGATTTCCCTAAATCCCAAGAAATGTGTCTTCAGAGTACTACAAGGAAATTTGCTTGGTTTTGTGGTATCAAAAGAAGGAATAGGCATAGACCCCAAAAGGGTGAAGGCTATAATAGAGCTACCATTTATAGTCAACCAGAATGGGCTACAATCCTTTCTGGGAAAGATCAACTTCGTCATTTAGTTCATTTCAGAATTCACAAGCATCATGAGACCTATCACACTAATGTTAAAGAAGAATTATTGTTTAAATGGACCCTCAAAGGCAAGCTTTCTTTTGAACAAATAAAGGTAGCCATCTTCACAGTCCTAATGTTAGCTAACCTAAACTTTTATGAGGATTTCTTGCTCTACATCTATAATAATCAGCACAACATAGCTTTGGTACTCACTCAGAAGGATGAAGAGGGAAGTAGAGAACATCCCATCATATTCCAATCTAGGGCTCTCAAAGGATAGGAAATCAGGTACAATTTTTTTATGAAATAGGCCTTTGTTATTGTTAAAATCCTTAAGAAATTATAACACCTAGTATCAGCCAATAGAATCACCATCCTTGTCACCCATCCTAGTGTTCGAGAATACGTCACTAATGCGAAAATAATCGAAAATAGGTCTAACTAGATCACCAAGATCCTAGAATACGATGTAGACATATGACCAACCAAGCTAGTTCAAGGAAGAGGTCCTTGTGAATACCTTGCATAAGAATTAAGCTACTAGATGGAAGAAGAGACCAAATAGGTCTATACAAATCAGTTCGAGTCTAACGAGTCATGGGTGGCAAATTAAACGTGATTTATGCAAATTGGGTAGTACCCAACGAGCATCCTACCTCAAAAAAGAGGCTACTACAGACTGCAAGGCACAAGGTATGTAGTAATTGAGGGGATTTTATTTAAAAAAATATATAATGGTGTCTTGCTCCATTATTGAGATAAGCCATGGGTAGAAAGATTTTTAAATGAATTCCACAATAATCCCAAAGGTAGACACTTCTCTGCCAAGACTACTACTTTGATGATAATGTAGGTAGGATATTACTAGCCTTCCATGTTCTTCGAGACCCATTACCTAGTGTGGAAGTGTACTTAGTGCCAATATTTTGTTGGCAAGTGGAAGAACTCTGCCATGCCACTGAACCCAATCATGACTAAGGAACTCTTTGCATAATGGGCTTTGGATTTTGTCAGGATGATCAATCCCATCTCTAACACATGCCATAAGTGGATATTTATGGCAATCAATTATTTCACAAAATGGATGAAGGTCATTTCTCTAAAGAATTCTATAGAAATAGAAATTATCATTAATTTTCTTGAGGAGCTAGTGGCAAGGTTTGGTTCACCTAAGACCATCATATATGATAATGCATGAGCCTTCGTAGGTTTTGGGATGTCAAAATTCACTCTCAAGCATGGGGTCTACCTTAAGACTTCATCCAATTATTACTCGCAAGGAAACAGGTTGGAAAAATCAACCAACAAGAACCTGATTAGGTTAATTAAGCGTATTGGGTCTGAACACTAAAAGCAATGGCACAAGCATCTACAAGATACTCTATGGGCTAACAAGATTACTCCTAAGTAGATCCTGAAGACCTCTCCTTATGAATTACTGTATGGGAAGGAGGTGGTTTTACCCATTTCCATAGAAATTATAGCATTACAACTTTTGAAAGCCTTGGAAGTTGAGGAAAGCAATGGAATGGAAGTGAGATTAGTGGAACTTTTTATCCTTGAGGAAAAAGAGAAAATGTGTATGATTCCATGATCGGGTGCCAACAAATAGTCAAACAATGGTTTGATAAAAAGGCCTCCAACCCAAATTTTCAGGAGGGAATTTTTGTGTTGAAGTATGACAAACACGTTACAAAACTAGGGCAGCATGCAAAATTTGATTCACCATGGAGGGACCCTTTTTGACTCCATGCATGCAAGGAAAGAAACATGTATGAGCTAGAAGATATGGAGGAAATTTTTTTGGATATACCAATAAAGAATACTCATCTAAAATTATTCCATTAAAGTGTGTAAGTTCTTTTAAATTTTTACTGTTATGTACCATATGCAAATTTTTTTGTAAAATATGATATTTTTGTGAATAGGCCATTAGAGTAGACTCAAGAATAGCAAAAGGTAATATATTCTTATATTCATTGAAAATATTTACAATATAATATGCATATCAAGCCTGAGGCTCTGAGAGAATTTTTGAGCCTTCTCATTCAAACCTAAAAGCGATACATTTCAAAAGTAAAAAAAGGGAGGCAAAAAAAAAGCAATAGAAATTAAAGCCTCTATCCATTGTGACATTCAAAATGAAATTTATTCAGGTTTTCTTCAGCAGGGAAATCAGGGGTTAACAACATAGCACAACAAACAACATAACATGACATGAACCTTAATCCTTGGCACCACAACTATACGCCAAGAACTCAAAATGATTCTTCTAGTCAAACCCAAGAACGTGCTCCACTTTGTACTCCCTCAATAGGAAGGAGACCGCAGGTTAACATAGTGAATGATGCCTCTCCAAGTCCATGGTGTGGAAGTTAGTGAGAAAGGGCAACCAAGGCATTGCTTCCCTAAAGTCAACATGCTTGTAGATATTTAGGGCAGTCAAAATATCACCACTAGGGATAGCTACTTGCACAATCTCGTTGAGCCTATCTAAGAATGCCGAATTGAACATAGCATGGCACATTTCAATAATCCAGAGCTTGGAGATGTCTAAATCTATCAGTGAGGCCATGAACCAAGAAATAACATTGGAGTTGCACCATGGATGGTTCTTTTCTTTCATGCAATCTTTCCAAAGCACCAATTTGAATGTCATGATGATGAGGTTGTCACTCTTCCCTATCAGGCATTTGATTCTATCCCTACTAAGTTCACCCACAAAGGAATTTTGTAGATTTCAGCTCAAGAGATGAACTGGGGTACCTAGGCTAGACATGATAACAATGAGCAAGCTAAAGGCTAGTGGAATGAAAAATACAGTGGGAGAAGCTTACTAACTCAATAGCTAATTTAGTGTGTTTTACTCTAAGTTGACACTGCCATTTATAGAAAAGTGCGCCAATGAGATCAACCAATGGAAAATTTGTCTTCTATCAGACGGTAATGAAAATAATATCAAGGCGATAGGAGTTGAGGGATGAATCATACGAAGGTCTAAAATCAAGCCTTGATAAATTAATTTGGGCACTGTGAGTAAATGCTCACATGTACTAATTGTTGCCATGTGTCCTTTGATGTCACCAATGGCAACCTACTTTCTCATGCAAAAAGACATTTCTCAAAGTGTTAAACTTTTCCAAATTAAATATAAATGTCTTTTCGAAGTACATTTCAATCACTCAAAAGAAGCTTTTTGTTGCTAAAGGCATGCTTCCCATCACACAAGGCCTATTTGTGAAAAGGGCAGCAGGAGGAATGTACAAATTAAATTCTTGTGGTGAAAATGGCATTTTTGAGTGATACGGATCCCCCTCCACATGTATCACCTCGCTATTAGCACTTAGTGAGCTAGCGGTAACGTCAGCACTTTATTGCATGTATGTGCAAGAAAATTAAATGCACCCAAAAATAAAAATATTTGCTAAGTATCATAAACCTCAAGCAACTATTGCTTTGAAGAAGCTTTTGGTAAATCCTTCAATGCAACAATGGAGGAGGGTATATACAGGATCATCATGGAAAAAATAGGCCCTTAAGTGGCAAAAAAATTAGAAAAATCAGTGTTAGGTAGCTTGATGTAAAAAAATGAATAAGTTATCTATATTATTTCAAAAATATGTAAGAATAGAATCTATAGAAAATTGAATGTAGTTTCTAAACTTCTAGGTTTATTTAAAAATAAATAAAATCTATTTTGGTGAAAATTTGAAATTTCAATGTAGTAGTACTTAAATTTCAAGGAAAAAATAAGAAGTAGGTGTCTGTCTGACCACCCTAACCACAATAAAATGATAATATTTTTTTATAATATTTTGTATATAAGTAGAGGACTCATGTCCTGGATGGTGATGCATATTTTTTTGTAATTTTTTTCCAAGTAAATAATTAATTATGAATTTTTTATTACAACTTTTAAAAAATATAAAACTTGTATGTCTGACCACCTTAACTTGGTCAAAACTTCATGAAATTTAATTTTTCTTTGGTAACCCTATAGTATGTGAAGCATAGAATGTGACACATATTTTGGATTCAAAAAGTGTGATATCATTTGAAAGTTATAGATTTTTTTCAATCAGCCTATCGATCATGACTTTAGTCGTAATTCTAATAGAAAATGAATAATAATTATTTATTAAATTCAAATTAAAGTATAATTTATATTGGTGGAAAGCTGAGAATCTCCTCTAAAAACCCTTTTTGTTTCATCAATTTTGTGTAAAAAAAAAGTCGTCAGCCACATACCCTACAAATACCCATAATATTGCCACTTTTTGGCCCATTATGATCCTGCACATACCCAAGAAGCATCATCTTTCAGTCAATAGGCTAGAGTCTTGTTTGCCAGACCAAGCTACACCAACATATTTTTTTAAGGATTCATATGCTAATTACCTAGCACCAGAAGAGAAGAGTTTTTCTCATACTAAAACCATACAGGTAGGCAACCCCATTAAGGAGGCAGTTAAAGATTTTTCAAACAATATTTTTGACCCAAAAGTGCATGTAATCCCTAAAACCTTTAGGGGAGGAGTAATGCAAAGAATGATCTCCCATGAGGCAAGTGAAGATTTTGTGACATGACTCTAGTACTGTGGTTTTCTATAATTCATGTTTCCCTCTATACATCTGTGTCAAGAACTAGTGGATGCATGCATGAGGAGGCTAGATAAAAAAGCAAGGGTTATTACTGGCAATAGGTTGAGGGTTGCAATCAGTGTAGTGGCCATTCAGGATATGTTGTGCATCCCTATAAATTGGGGTGCTGAAACATTCAAACACAAAAAAGTGGAATATTTCTAAAGGAGTATCGAGGAAAACAATTAAATTTTTATATGGATGAAACAAATGAGAAGTTATAAGGTAATCAACTCATCTTCCCTCTAGCATACAGAAAGTTCAAATTTGATGTGCAATCCATTGTCACAATGTTAGCTTGTATTTATGGCTTTGAAGATGAAAAAAAGGCTTACCCATTCTAGATGGTCTTGGATTTCATGCTTAGGAAGGATAAGAGCCATAAGTATTTTGATTTTGTTGATGCATACTTGAGCAATTAAGAAATTATGCCACTTCTTTTTGGTTCAGGTATTCTTCTTTTCTGGCATATTTGATTTTATACCGGAACCCTAAATTTTTTAAAAGGAATTTATTGCTCTTTAAGTTTGATGCAAAGGGGTTATACCAATAAGTTTTAGTCTGGACCCATGTGCTTTCCAATACATGGGATTATTACTCATTTGTTGACTATTTCTTACAACTAATACTCATAGATTTGTCTTTGCACCCTCCGGGTCGATTTTCCACTAAATCCTTAGAATGGATGAAATCCCACCAAATCTTGGTGGATTATTTTCTGGGAGCCAACTTTTCCTTCATCAAATTTCATGGTTTTACTGAGGAGCCTTTTAGGCTCCCTATATGTGTAATAGATAGGAAATTTGCTTTAGAGGTATGTCATCAGGAAATAATTTCTGACAAATCCTATGAAAATGAGAGACACAAAAAGGTGCTTTACCCAATTCCCCTCACCATTTCCAATAGTCAGGTAACACTTGTAAAAAGGGAAGAGTGGGAGGTATTGACTAGCAAATTGGCTCACCTAGGCTGGGTTCTCATTTGTGACACATGGAAGTACAATCTTGTGGGACATCTCTTGACTGTAAAACATGAAAGGAGGGAGTACTTTGAGTCAAGAATGAACTCGACCGAGGAGACGGCATAGGTCTATATCAATGTAGCTTTATACCATTTGATTAGGAACCATGGCTCAACTTCTATGTTAGGGTGTTGGAGTTCCAACAAAGCATCAAGATGGGCTAGTCTCTCAACACACAGTTAAAGAAGTTGGGATGGTTGAAAATAAAGAGGGCGGATTTTTGGAGGTTCCAAAAGGAAATCAAGAACCTCAACACCATGTATGGTGAGGTTAAGATGCACAATGAGAAGATCAACCAAATCTATGACATTGAGGAGAAAACTAATGATAGTAATCATGAATTTGATAAAGAGATTGAACTGGAGCAAGTACCACTCTACACCTCCTAGCGTCAGTAGCCCTACATAGGAAAAGGAAAAGGGAAGTGGTAAAAATAGAAGGGCTCATAGATCACATCTTCCACCAGTGCCCTGCCAAAGAGAAAAAGGACCAAATAGTCCCCAAAGAGTTCTGTTATAGTTATAGGAGCCCAAGCTTTAGCGGGATCAACTACTAGGGAATTTGAATTCACCAGGTTTGACCCTACAAAGAGGAGATGATTTGAAGAATTGGGTGAACTAAGAATATCAAGTACATGAGAAGAAGAGGTGGAGTATGCTCTACCAAGATATTCAGCTTCAATGGCCTAGGTATGTCTTGTTCCTGCCCTTCTTTCTTCTACTATATCTTTATTTGTTCTTACCTCCTCATCTGTTGAAAGGAATCCTCCATCCATGGGTTCCATAATTGACAATGAACCCCACAAGGAAACCTCACATGTTGAGCAAGCATCATCTGCATCAACCATAATTGATTCTTTAATCACCCTATCAAGGGAACCCATAAAAAAAATTGATGCATCCATGTTACTAGTTTCACCGAACCCATCTGCTACTAGGAAAATGACTCTTTTTCCACCCACTTCTCCTTTTACTCTGATGGGTGTCCCTCCTCAAACCACATATGGCATCCCACCTTTCTCCATGAAAACACTTCCCTTCACCTCTGTGCAACCTCAGACTACCAAATCCTCTCCTTCCATTGCCTACTTTAGTCTCCCTCTAGGTGTTTCAATTGTCACACGGAGTATTGACACCCCACAAAGTCCTCAGAGTCATATGGAAGCAACAAAGCAGGACCGACAAGTGACAAAGCATAAAATATAGGTGAAATTCATGGTAAAACTAGTAACTCAAATGATTGAATCCTATTTTGATGAAGAGAGGAATTCTCTACTGATCGCTTCAATGAGGCATTGATGTCCAAGCTAGAGGGAGAAATCTATTTAAAAGATTACGACATCAAAGTCATATGCATCAATTTGAGCAAAACTCTCCCACGCGAAAAAGTGGTTCTAGCTAAAGAAACTCAGAAGGTGGTCTACACTGACTATGAAAAGCTAGAAAAATAGTTGAGAAAGTGAGAGAAAAAGTTGGAAAACATAAAGGACATGATGGATAGGCTAAAGACATAAATCAAATACAAAGATTTAGAGATACCTGCCTAAGGTAGTTACAGGGTTAGAAAGGTGAAGCAACTAAGTTGCTTGAAGTAGCCCAGAGTGAGTAGGATTGGCTTCATGATGAGGTAGAGAAATTGAAATTTGAGATCGTAGTTGAATACAAGACAAACGTAGAGCATCAACACAAACAAAAGAATATGGAGACTGATGTAGCTAGAGTGAACGCTATATATAATGAGCTGGAAAAGACCTACTAAATGAAATGGATCAAGAAAAGGAGGATATGAAGAAGGAATTGGATAGCATCTAATCCCAAGCCTTTGAAAAAATTCAAAGGGCCTAGACAGAAACAAAAAGGGTGAAAAAAGAAAAAAAAATATTGAGTCTAATTTGTTGACTCATGATGAAGAGATTGGGAAACTACGCTCTAAGCTTACAAACTATCTCCAAGATAAGAATCAATGGGAGGAAGATATGCAAGCAAGGGAGTCCCAATTTCAGTAGGAAATGATCACGAAAAAAGGATTCAAATCCTCTTGATACTAAAAATACTAATATCCACTCATTACGAGAGAATCATAGTTGTTGTTGTAACCCTGAAACCAGTCTTGTAGTTTCTAAAGGATTCCCAAAATTAGACATGAAGGTTGGCCTAGAAATCAACCAAATTCTCCACATTCACCCCCCAAGCTAAAGAATTAGGGACCTTGGTCTCAAAATTATGGAAGGAAACTGAATAAGCTTTAAGAAACATCAAGATTCCTAACCAAAGGGAAGCTATGAGGAAAGAAAAAAAATTCATCACCTACTATAGGGTCACATCAAAAATTAAAGCTTACCAAGTAGTGTTGGATAAGAAGATTAGCGAGGTCAGAGAGGAGTTCAAAGTTCTACTCCAATCTAGATTACCCACCCTATTCTCATCAAATGGAGGAGTGTTAACAATCAAGAATAATCAGGCTCAAAATATAGACCTCCACAACACTCCAGGGTTTGAGTCCATCACCCACTATCAAGGAGATCAAGAAGGATATTATTCCCCTTTCCTGACTTTCCTACCATATCGATGTTGTTTCATCAAGGTGGGAAGGAGTCTCTTTCAAGGAGTTCTTCGATCTTGATCAAACCTATGAGAATTTGCACACCCCCATCTTGCCCACTGATGGAGATTAGGAGACCCAACATGTCACTCTCCTCAAACTCCAAGAATTACTTGAGATCTAGGTTTATGCCTCTACAAGTGAAGGCCCCCTATGAGTCACTAGAACTATGGAGCAATTTTTTCCTTCAAGCATTTTTGGTTTTTGGCCCTTACTTTTTTTGCTTTGGGATGGCTTCATCCCTGAAGGAAAAATACCACTCTCACATAAAGGCACACAATATGCCATGTGGTGGCTGCATGACTTTATATATATACCATTTTCCTTTTGGGCTTGAACTGGGACATGTGTCTAATCGACAAGAATTCCTTCGAAGCTATCATCACAAAATTTGAAATCACTCGCTGACTTAGCATATCATTTATTTTGTCAGGTAGTTTGTATCTTCCGTAGAGATATTTTTGGGTGCAGTTTTTTTGAAGATTGTGACAGATGTCTTACTTTTGGGGTGGAGCCTTTGAGTCAATGCCATTATTCTTCATAGCTAATCAATTAGATTTTTCCAGGCTCTACTAAAATATGATTGTCCTTTGATAGTATATCTTTGTGAAATATTTGGAACCATTAATGAAGTAGTTGATACTTTATGAGCAAAGATTGTTGTAATCTAATCAAGATCTAAGATCATATTGTGAGCTATTAGAATTAGGCACCTACCAGTTTCTTCTTCTGGATTGTTTGTAGTGGTTTCCTCTTCTTCTGGATATAAATAAGGGTTGTCAGCAATGAAAAAAGTTTTGGAGCTTCTTCAAAAAAAATATTTTCAAAGAATATAGATATTGTTTTAAGGAGCTCTATTTTCTCAAAAATAGGAGGGTTTTATAGAATACTACTTATTCTCTTTGGCATGTTGTATTTAATTCAAACTATCATTGAATTGGAATTTGACATGTGTTTTCACTTAATATATCATTATAATTTGATCTATTAGGAATAAATCTTTGGGATTGTGCATTTTATGGCCTTTATCAAGTTTCTTTTTTGTATTTCATTCATGTTGAGAACACTGTTAAGGCCTTACACTGATATTCCAGTTAATTATTTTAAATGTTGTTATCTTCTATGTTCTATGCTATCTTTCAAAAATTGGATCATGTCCATTATACTCTTTCATTTTCTATAAAATATATGACATTTTTCATATTATGTTGTAAAGGAGGAAGGATTCTCTAAATATCTAAGTATTCTTGTTAATCTTTAGGGTTTTCTTATCTCTAATTGGACCTTAATAGATGCTTCCCATAGGGAGATTTGAAAGACTACATTATGCTTTCTCTAGCCTTTGTTGCTCATTCTCTTCCCAACAATGAAGGGTATATGGCATTTTGCGTCTATCTTGTCAATTATAAGGAATAGTTAAGGTTTGAAATGTTGTAAAAGCTTTGGCACATCACCATATTTATGTTTTATTTTCATTTCTCTCTACCCCTTTCCTCCCAAACACAAATGAGAACCAGCTTTCTTTAAAAATACTAGAGGTCATTTAGTGAGGCGTAATTTAGTCCCCCACTCACTAAATTTCCTATAAGGTTGTTTGGAGAGGCACAAGCTTTAATGATCAACAAATATTTATAAAAAATTCTAAGGTTTATCATGAAAATTGGTGACATCTCATTATATTCTATTTTCTAAATTTTATTTGATTGATTTTATAATAACCTCCTATTACTTGTATATCTATTTATATACATTATAACCTTAAATTGAGCATTAAAAGAGAGCATTTTTGGGATCTATAAGTAACATTAATAACATGATTTCTAAGTTCTTCATGACTATGCATGATTTTTTCATGATTTGGGGGTTTTTGGGAAATTATAAGATTCTATTAGTTGAGACCAATTTTTTTATGCTTATTTCTTAATTTCAAGAGGCTTAGACCATGTTTTAAGTGTCATTTAGAGTGATTGAGAAGTGATATTTAATCACATTTTGCAGGATTCTTCATTTAATGTAGCTTTCTCCAAAATTTATGTGTTAATTATGCTATGATATTTTGTTCTTTATATTTTTTGTAAATTTTCTTAGTTTATACTTGTAAGCTACCTTTATTCAATTTATTTCTTTCTAAAATATCTCTTTTAAAATGAATTATTGAAATAATATCTACCATGATTTTTATATAGTTAGCCCTTCAAACTCTATTTATTCACACTTTCCCTATTAGATTCGTAAAGAGAAATAAATATTGTAGTGTAGGAAAATGTATCCCTTTACATTTTCACACTTGTTTGGGCCCTCCCTATTAAATCATGGCTTTTTTATGCTTTATTTGGTCCTATTTTGCATCCACCAACCTAATTAAATGCATTTTTCTGAGGATGATCCTGACACTTAATAAATGAAAAATCATAATTAATGTATTTGGGTAGTGTGTTCCATATCTTGTGATTTGGGACTCATACGCCACCTTGGGTGTTTGGGTCTCACCTAGGTTTCACTTCCTAATCTTAAATATTGCATTGAACATAACCTTTCTTAAAATTTGTGTCCCATGTTTAACTCACTAGGACTCATAGGCCACCTTGAGCATATGAGTCCTGCTTTAGCTTGGACCTATTTTGAATTCTATTCTTGGAAGCATTTTATCCTCGTAGATCTAATTTCAGCTTGTAGTGTTGTAATTTTTGGAAAGTTGGCATAAATAAGTATAAATACAAGGTTATTTCACATAAGTTCTCCAAAGTGATTTCTAACAAGCTAGAAATTCAAGTACTCAAGCATTATAGAAAATTTTATGAGCAAGATTGATTACAAGAGCATTCAAGAGTTGATTGTCACACATTCTGGAGCATCAATTCAAGATTCAATTATCATATAAAATTCTTCATGCATCATGTTTATTTTTGAGCTAACATTTATGATGTAGGTTTCATGATTCAAGCAAGCATTCAAAGACATTATCACATATCAATAATCAAGAGTCAAAATCTACAGTCATGCTAACCATTTCATACAAGATTGCATCCTTTATTTCAAGGATTTTGTGGGTTGCAACATTGCATATTTTTCATTCATCATTCCTTCATTCTATTTCATTTCATTTCAAGGTTTTATTACCAAAATGGGGTTTGATCAAGGAAAACCCTATTCCCTAGCACAACAATAATTTTCCTCTCTTCATGTGTGATTGAAGATCTAAATGAATTGGAGCTTGGAGATCCTTTGAAGACAAAGTTGTAAGATTGAAGAAAGTTGTTAAAGTTTTGAAGATGTTTTCGTCTTCACGCAAACTCACCTATAGGCCAAAAATTTAGATTTTTAGACTTGGAGATTAGAAAAGCCAAAAGTTACATAAGATCACTAGAGGATATAGAATTTTTGGAAAAACTCTAATACTGGGACTAAATCACCACCTTGGGAATATGAGTCCTAGTATACCACTTTTCAACAATTTTTCAGGAGATCCTATTTTGTCAGTTGCAGATTCTAGATTTAGTCCAAAAGCCCTAAACTAGGACTAAATCACCCAGTCTAGTGTATGAGTCCCAATGCAGATCAAAAGTGAGAATTTCATAATTACAGACCTTGTTTCAGAAATTTCTAGGATTCTAGGTGCTTCTTTGTTTATCCCCAATTTGTTATTCTAATTTTGAGTTCCATTTTCTATGTTATATAGTTAGATTTGCACATTGCTTTCTTTTCATTCTTTATAAGAATTTTCTTAGTGGTGAACCCCTCTTTAATCACACCTAAGGAAACCCCCTAGCATCCCTACCCTCAATTGAATCATTTGGTTGAGGAATCTCTAGGGTTTCCTTTAATGAACTATAGTGAAATAGGTCCTAACTCCCCTTATTCCATCTCCTAAAAGGTGGAACCCTATTTCCTTAGGTTCAAATCCAAAACTAGAATGATTAGTAATTAGTTACATAAAAACCTATATTGGATGGCCCAATTGAATATCATCACTATTATTCACTGATTAACATTTTTTTTTGAAATGAGTGGAGTGCATGATGCTAGTGTTGGGAAGAAATATCTTAGTTCATGTCCTCCGGTGTGAGATGTTTCTAGTGGTTCTAGTGGTCCTGTGGGCCAGGGTGTTCCTTGCATGGTAGTCATGGGCCTTGTAGATCACCACCTATCCCTTCCTCTATTTATCAAAAGGTACCTTCACCACCAAACTAGAAATCTCTTTTCATGGGCTTTGAAAAGGCATCATCTGCTGATGGGGTCCATTTTTTGCATTATAAGGAGGGTACCACCATCAAAATTTTGGATCCTTCTATTGATATTTCTTTGGATAAAATGGAAAATATCTTATTGATAAATTTGTTAGAAGGTGTCCTAACATTGAATCAATTAGGAAATGGGATTCCTCATGATAGCCTATGAAAGGTTCCTTTTCTATTTTCGCTCTCCAAGAGGGACTTTTCCTCTTCAACTTCACTCTTCAAGAGGACTATTTCGTAACCTTGACTTGGGGTCCTTGGTTCTTTGGCAAGAATATCCTTACTTTGTTCAAGTGGCACCTTGGTTTTGATCCTTCTGCTCACTTGGTGGTTGTGCTTCCTACTTGGGTTTGACTTCTAAGACACCCCCTAGAGCTTTAGGATGAGGAGATTATTTCTAGTATATCCAAATCTTTCGGTAACTTTCTCTCTTTGAAATATGTTATGAAGGAATGCTCTATGTTGGTGTTTTCTCATTTCTATGCCAATATTGAACTGAACAAAGCTCTGTCGATCTCGGTCATTCTAGAGTCTTAGCTTGGTAAGTGGTCTCAAGCCATTGAATATGAAAAAATTTCTTGCTTATGTCAAATTTTCTTTTCTTTTGGCCATCTATGTAATGATTGTCCTAAATGAATGGCTAAGGTTTCAACCCATTTAAAAAAATATATAGATTGTGGCTCCTTGGTCCTCTCAACTTGAACACAATTTTTTTTTCCTTTTCCTCCCAAACTGGTAATTGAGTTGTCCTTGCCTACTAGCCTTGTGTCAACCCCTTTGGTTTCTTTTTTGCTGGGAGAGTTCGCTATCATTGGGAATCCCTTTTTTCCTACTCTTTCCCCCTCTAACGTGCTTGTGCTCTTGGATTCCACCCTTCCCATTTAGGATCCCCTCTCTCTTCTTTTCTCCTAATCGCTAAATTTTAATTGGTGTATCCCTATTGACTCCCCTCTTTTGGTCTCTTACCCCTTACTAGAGGAATCCTAGTGGTGCTTTCCTCTATACTAATATCAAATCCTTTGTTGGTGGATGCCTAGGTAGATATTTTGGCCCATTTGCTATCTTCTTCGATCTTCATTATTCCCTATGTGGATCCTCCTATTCTCAACCCAGTGATGTGGATGGCTTCAGCTAATGGGATATCCACCCCGGTGCTATATGGTTTGAAAATATTTCACAAAACAATCTATTTGAGTGATTTAATAGATGTTGGTACCAACTTTAAGACTAGTAGGATATACTAAAACTACCAGATAGAAGAATACTACTAGAGATATTGCTAATGGGAACTAGTGACACTAGAGTAGATTGACTCTAGAAAAATTAGGAAATGTTGACTCTCTCATGAAACATTTGAGGGCTCAATAGCCTTCATAAGAAGAATATTGTTAGTGATCCTATCAAAGAATTCAAGCATGAAATTTTACTATTACAAGAAACCAAAATGATTGTTGTTGATTTTGAGAAATCTAGTAAATTTATCTGGCCTAATACCATCTACTTGGGAGTTGATGCAAAGGGTTGGTTACGAAGTGGAAACCTTTTCTTAAGTGTTTTTTTTTCTATTGAAAATAACTTTCTTAATATTCATTTCTCTCAAAGTTATAGTCTTCACGAATGTATCCTTTCTAATGTTTATGCACTGAATAATGTTTTTCTTAGAAGAAACACTTGGTATGCTTTGTTGGACAATAGAAGATCCTTTTTTCTTAGCCATTGGATGGTAATGGGAAAATTTAATACCTCCATCTTCCCTTTTTAGAAGTTGTGTGGTGATATGGATTTGATTAATAGTATGTTGGATTTCAATAACTTTCGTTTTAGGGTGGTTTGTTTGATCTTGACCTTGAATGAAATTATTTCACCTAGTCCAACAAATAGGTTGGTGATAACCTTATTTAGGTTAAAATTGATAGATTTCTGGTGTCCTCCACTTAGGATATGTCTTTCACTCTTTCTTTATCTTCCCTCCTTAGAATTGGTTCTGATCACACCCCCTACTTCAATGGAACACCCCTCTTGGTAAGGCCAAGCACCTATTTTGGTTTGGGTTGATGTGGTCATATCACCCCCATCTTAGGGACCTCCTTTCGGAGTGTTTGAGTATCAAGGTCTATGGTTTTGCAATGTTTAGATTGGCCTTCAAGCTGAAAGCTCTAAAGGAAAATTAGAAAGGGTGGAGCAAGAGTTGTTTTGCTAATATTTTTAATCAGAAAAAATCTCTTAAGGAGTAACTTTGATAGGTTCAAAAATATATGGAGTTGGGAGCTCCTACGGATTTGGTTGACAAAGAAAATTCATTGCTAAGTGATCTTCACAACATTATGGAGAAGGAATAAATTTAATGGAAGTAGAGGGCTAGGAATCAATGGCTTCATGAGGGGGACAAGAAAACTAGGTTCTTTCAAATGACTATCTCCAAGAATAGGAAGAAGAATATCATCTCTAAGTTTATCACTGAGCATGATTCTTTTCTCTCTTATGAGGAGGATATTTCCTAGGCTAGTGTTAATTTTTTTGTAACCTCCTCAATCCAACTATATAGTTGTAAAATTGCATCCCTTGCAATTTCACATACATCCTTGCATCCGCTTTAGTGTCCACTACCTTAGCATCTTTAGTAGGCTCATTGTAGCCCTTGCATTAGCCTCTTTCCCTTCTTAGGATTCTCCAACACCTCTTTTCAATATCTACCCTCATGTGTCAACTTTGCATCAAACTTTGGGCTTTTGCCACTCTCGTCATTTTGTATCATGATGTGTTTAGACACTAGCGCACTGTGTGGATCTCTGTGTGCCACACTAATGTCATATGTTGTTTCAACACTTAAACAGTTGTCTCTGAGCATGCTTTCCACTTGTTCTCACCTTTTGTCAGTGGTAATAGCCTGGGACACCTTGTAATGGCTAGAGAAGCTTCTTTTCCCTCATTAAAAGCTATCCTTTCAGTTCATTTTTTCTCTCTAACTTCTTCTACAGCTAACCTTGCTCTAACTTCTTCTAGCTTCATTCTAGTTTCTTCTCCATCTTTGCATTCTTCCATCTTTCTTTTTCTTGCTCAACTCCCTTATTTTTCACTGCAACTTCAAGCACTTTCAAGCTCTCTTAGCTTCACTCTTGCAACTTCATCTCTCTCATCTCATGCTTGTGAGCATCTTGGGATTCCATATCTCCCAATTTCATTTTTACTTTGTGATATGGGTTCTCCTCCTTGAGTGGGGATTTATTTTTTCACCTCGTTTGTCATGCAGGTTCTCCTCCTCGAGCAAGGATTGATTTTATCACTCCTACTTGGTGGTGTAGGTTCTACTCTTGAGTGGATTTTTCTTTCACCACTTGCTTTTTTCATTTCTCTCTCTCCATCTACTTGTCTTTCCATGGGGGTGGGAACACCAAAACAGGCATTTGACCAAGGAAAACCCTTATACAGCCCCAACACTTTCTCTAGATATCATGCATGTAGGTTTTGAAGACATTCATTTGGTCGAGACTTCAGCACTTGCATGGTTGTAAGTATTTCCTTTCTTCTCCTTATCTTTTTCATGTATACTTCTTTATTTTAGTTCTACTATATCTTGCTACTTTCTTGCATTTTTTAGTTTTTTAACAATCAGAGTAGAAGTAGTCATTTAGCTATTTTCTATGATAATCTTGCCCTCTATTCTGTATGAGACACTAGTGTGTTGCATTGTTGTCCATATTCTACGCTGACATCCTTTGGTTGAGATTTTGTCAATTTTTCTAGAGAATCTTTGTGACTTGCTCTTTTTGATTCTAGAACTTTCATGTTGTTCCTAAGGTAGTTTAGGGCAGTTCACCCTGTGATACTCTCTGAATGAAGAGAACTCTTGAGTAATGAATTCCCCTTCTCTACACTAATGAAGGCTAATTACCAGGTTGATGATCTTTTGAATGTTATCCCCACTTCGTGTCCCCGTAGGATGTCTTGTTCATGGAAATAAGTTATTTAGTTGAGGAATTCAGTGATGTTATCTTTTTCATCGACCCTTTCAAGGCCTCAAGGCCTTATTTTTTTCCTCCTTTCTTCTTTTAGAAGCATTGTGATATCATTGATTAGGATGTTATCTCTACTATTAAGGAATTCTTATCACCTAGAAATATTCTCAATGAATTTAATAACACTTTCATTTTTCTTATTCCTAAACATCTTGAGGCCAACAAGATGTCTAATTTTCACCTTATTAGCCTTTGTAATACCTTCTATAAAATATGCTCCAAAATTTTGATCAATCACATTAAATCCTCTCTAGATAATTTGATTCATCTAGGCCAGAAAGGATTTATTCTGGGTTGTCAAATTAAAGATGTTGTCATGTTTGTCCATGGCAATCTTCATTCCATGTGTAAAAGAAAAAAAGAAATTATTTCCCTTAATATTGATATCTCCAAAGCCTATGACAAAGTGTCTTATAATTTTTTATTTGACGTATTGCATAGATTAGGGTTCTTTGGTAAAAAAATTATTCGAGGTTATGTTACCTCTCCCAATTTCTCTATGGTGCTCAATGGTACTCCTCAAGCGTTTTGCTCTATGTTAAGTAGTATTTGATAGGGGTACCCCTTGCCCCCTATCTCTTCATCTTGATGACTAAGGTTATTGGTTGTAACATTGAGAAAAACATTATGAATGGTACTTTATCTATTTTCTCTCCCTCTTTTGTTTCTTAGCTGATTTCCCATCAACAATTTGTTGATGATATGATTCTTTTGGGGAAGCCACTTTAGTAGAGGCTAAGGGGTGGATACATGTTCTGAAAAAGTTAGTAACTACCTATAGAAAATGTATCAATTTTGTGAAAAGTATCATTTTTTCCTTAATGATAACCCTCAGCTTGAAGCTAGGATATGTAGATTTCTTAATTGTAAAATTCTTCCCCTTCCCTAGACCTACATGGGAATTCCCCTCACTATCGATAAGGTGGATAACTCTATTTTTCTAACTTACTTGAAAAATTCTAGAGAAAGTCAGTGGCATAGAATGGTGTTCTTCTTATAAATGCAAGTAAATTCATCCTTCTTAATTGCACTCTCTAGCATTCAGTTGTGTATCTAATGTCTTTATTCTTTATTCCCTCTCTGTCATCTGAGAAGTTAGAGTATATTCAAAGAAGGTTTCTCTGGTCGAGAATGAAATAAATGATCACTACCCTTTGGCGAATTGGGACATGGTTTTCTCTAGGAAACTTTACAGTGGTCTTGACTTGAGGAAAACTACAAAGATGAACATGGATCTTATATCTAAAATCACTTGGAAACTTTTGAATAAATAAATTGAATGGATTTCTATCCTCAAAGATAAGTATTTGATGGGTAGGGATAATTTTTCCCTCCTTTTATAATGCAAAAATTCCCTCGAGATCAATAATCTAGAATAGCCTCCTTAAAAAAAATAATTTGTTTTTCCAACTTACATGTTCGTAGGTCCAATCTAGGGCCTCTATTTCTTTTTGGGATGCCAGATGGATTTCAAAATAGGTTCTTGGTCTCCACCTAATTTACTCAGTTGTGAAGTTAAACCTCTATGCTAGATTGGGGTTGATGGTATCAGATTACTGGGACCATACCATGGATCCACCATGTTGGAAGATTGATCCCAATTGGTATGACCCTCCCCTTCACCTAGTTGTTGTGAAACTCCTTAAAACTATGTGAATTACAAGATCTTTAATACCAATCTACCTATATTTTTGGTCTGGGTGAACTCTAAAGAAAGCAACTAATCTATTAAATCTAGATACATCTTATCTAGTCATACCCACAGAAGAGGGGTTGTCATCTTTACAACAAATTCTTCTTGTGTGAAGATGAAGCTAGATCCATTTCCCACCTTCTATTCTATTGTTCCTATTCTAGGCGGGTTAATTAAAATATATAGTCTTTTTTCAAAGTTAGTTGTGTCTTGTTGTCATTCATGATTGCACCCTTAGCCAAGTTAGACATGCCTATCTTGTTGAAACATGGAAACACTCTTAGATTGTGGGTAATCTATAAATGAGAGTGAATCTCTAGAGTGGGATAGTTCCCCTAAAAAATCACATAATCTAAAAGAATTTTAGAGGAAAGGGTTAGGAGGAAAACTGAAAATGAGATCCTAAAACCTAATGATGATACACCAAAAATTCAAAGATTTTGATAACTTTTACTCTCAACAATCTCACAAAACTTAAACTTTCACAATCTCACCCTAAAAACATACAATCCAATAGTGATTTGTATGAAGGTTCACTCAACGGAACAAAAAATACAACCTGAATTATATGAGACTCTTGCACACAAGTTCATAATAACAAGACATGAAAAGGATTTTGTATTTTGAATCATATTTAACATCAAATTGGTACTGTAAATCTAAGACAAGAAAATGAGAAGGAAATCCCTCTTATTCTATTAAAATAGAGTACCAAGCTCAAAATCTGAGTACAATAATATTTTACAAGAGTCTCTCTGAATGAGTAGGAGAGAAAGAAATGATAATCTCAATTGAGAAAATAATTTTTTTCTCCAAACTTATATCTCCCAAGTGTCTCCAATAGTGAGAATAGCAAAAATCAGCTCAACTGCATCTCTGAATTAGTAATTCTGATCCATTTTTGAGCTCCCAAGGAAAGCCATGAAAAATAGTGTCCAAAACTGCTCCAAACTGCATGAGAAAATTACAAAATTTCTATCTCCAACAGGTTGATTCAAAATAACCACAAAATCAGGCCCAAACTGCTCAAAACTAAAATTAGAAAGTTTAGTTTACTTACTACTTTCCAAATTCACCTAAGAACTCAAAATTAAAAATGGAAGGTTTTAATGAGAAATCAAGTCCACTAACTCCATTCTAAAACACTAACAAACATTAAGGTAATTTATAGAAATATTACCTTAAAATGATGTCTTACATCATTTTCAATTTTAGAAATTCAATATAGAAAGCCCCTATTACATTTGATTTTATGCAATCTTGACTCTAATTATTCTGAATTTTGCAATTTGGGTAAAATTTGATACTTTTCAAAAAACCAAAATAATATGATAAGGCTTTTAATACACTTGATTTTTCTATAAAAAATCATAAAAACTTAGGTACCTATCATATTTCTCACTCAAAGGTTCAAGGGGAAACAAGGAATTCAAGACTTAGGAAAAATTATGTATCATAAGGGCATTGACTTTATTTTTTTATAAGGACATAAACTAAATCAAGGTCAAAGCTCCTAAGATTGGCACAAAATGTGAGGTTAACACATTATTTGGAGAGGCATTAGTTTGTCATTTGTTTTTTAAAATTAATGTGATAGAAAAGCCCAAACTCAAATTAGGGCATTAAGAAACCCTAGCACAAAACCGAAGCTAATCCCTAATTCTTCTCATCATTTGCATCAGCCAACTTTGGAAGGAAACAACTCTGCTTGAGCTGCCATGGAAAGTAGGGTTTGAGCCAAAAACTTGACCATTTTTTGCACTTCCATGTCGATTCTTCTCTGCTTGGTGTCAAATCCCTTCAAGAATTCAATGGTAATTTGTTTCTTCACCATTTTGGGACATTTCAACTCCATTTTGAAGGATTTTGGAGCCTCTAGGCCATGGCCTTTGTATCTTTTCTAACTCATTTTTTGTGCTTTGTTTCTCTGTTGATTTTTTCATTGTCTTGGGCCACCATGGACACCTCCATCTTGAGTATTTGAAAGACACACCCACATGATTTTGATGAGTTTCTCTCCACAAGAAAACTTGGGTAAGTTTCTATGCTTTTCAATCTGTGCATTTCCCTCTTAAATAAGCTCAATTCGAGCTTGTTTGAACAAAATAATGGAGTTATTCTTTTATGTGGGAGGAATGAGTGAAATTTTGTTTTTTTTCCTTTGTACAAGCCATGGCCATACCTTATGCATTTCTTTATTTTTGCAAAAGATGGTTTGATTTTGGGCTCGACCCATGATAGAAAATGATAAGATTCACAAGATGAAGAATGTCATGTATTTTTGTCCTACTTTTTGGGTTTCAAAACCCTTCCCTGGCTGTGTCCATTCACTACAATGGTTTCATTTTTTTAAGGCTCTCTTTGCATACATAGGCTCAAACCCTTTCATTTCTTCTATATTTTGATTTTTTGGAATAAACTCCAAATGGGTTTTGTGTTTTGTGAAGAAAATGCTTCTCTCAGGACGCGACCATGAGAGCACAAACTAGGTTTTCTCAAAATATTTAATGTAACTTGGGTTTCACTCCATTTCTGAATATTCAAAAAACAACATTGTTTCCCTTTTCTTTTCTACACAAAATCCAAAGAAAGGCTTCTCCAAACAAGGCTGAGGCTTTAGACTTTTATAGGTTTTAAATCTTTTGAAAATGTTGTTCATTTTTTTAAAACCCTAATATCATCATGCCATTAATTCATTTTCCTTTCCTAACACAAATAAGCACTTTATTCTTTATTCTAAGTCTATACCCTTGTAATCCCACCATTTGTTTACAGAAAAATAATGCAACTTCATTAGTCCTCTCTTATTTTCATGGCTTTCTAATTCATATCAAATGCACACACTGGCTACCTATTACTTGCTTTTGTTCTATCAAATTTTTCACCATTTAGAATTTTGTATGATTATACATAGTTGCATCATATATGTGGGAATGAACACTAGATGTTGCTCTTAAATACTTGCATTTGGGAAGCAAGATTTACTTACAGGTACTATGAAGCTTTATCACTGTTGATTGTAACTCATTTGCATTCTGAAAATACATTCAAACCCACATTCCTTATCACTTCCACATCACTTTTAGGAGCATAAATAGGTACAATGAAGCTTTCTTTTATGGAGGTGATGTCATAATGTTGAAAAAAAGACTTGAATTTTGTGCTCCATTTTACTTCAGTGATGCTATTCCATATGCAAAATATTTTCTTCTTCAACATGTGCATACTCAACCTCTAATGATATTTATGCATTGCATCAATAGTCAATAATGGACCTTTTCCCTTTCATGTTTTGACTTCAATATTTCATTTGAAGCTATACATTTTTCACTCCAATTGCTTGATAGCAACTAAAGTCTCTTTGCACTCTTCACATTTTTATCTCCCATTGAGGGTAGCTACAGCTGATATGAATCTTGAAACATATGAACTTTTTCATGTATGCTTGTTCACTATCACATCATGACAATGTACTCCTTGCTACCCCATCATTATGAACAACATATTTATGAAACATGGTAGCAAAATAATGTTGTAACAACACTTGTACATGACATACTTGTATGCAAAACAGAAATATCTAATGAAAGATGTTGTAATTAATTTATATTCTACATATTTTTAGCATTCAAGAAAGATTCCTTGCTCATCTGTGATCTTCATTTTTACTTGCATTTCTGAATTTGATTGTCAGGAATGGGCAATGAATCAACCTCTCCTGTATTTCTTTGTGAACTTCTTTAGTTGGATGTTTCATTTTGAGCATTATGAATGTATTTCCTTTCTCAATCCCCTTTTGAAGTCAAGGGGAAATATGTTGGGCTCAACCCTTGTGGGAGCCCATTTTTATGCCACATGCTATTATGTCTTCAAAAATGGATTAGGAACATGATTTTTCCCATACTTGCATAGTGAAAAAACATGTTAGATAAAAAATAGTGAAGCTCAATGCTTTTGTGATGTTTCATTTTTCTTGTTCCCTTGCATACTTGTGACTTTTGTTCAACTGATTCGATGCACCACAAGCAATTTACACTATATTTTTGTTGATAGAGCATAGAGGAGGATTCATGATCGAAGCTCTAACTAATCTTTCTTAAACATCTGCAGGTTCACTTGGAGACCAGGGGAAAGGAGGGGAAAGAAACAACGAAGACCAACTTGAAGAATCCTCAGGCAATGATGGCTATGTATCTTCTTATATGTTTATTTCCTTCCTTTATCTTCAGTTGCCTAGTACATTCCTTGTGTTATGTTGATTTAGCTATTCCCACAGCTTGTGTGGGACACTTGATCTCTCTCTTCTTTCCAATGAATAAGAGAACAACATTCTATGCAATCTTGTTCAATTTTGTATATCTCTTTTGCAAAAATGTATGCAACCTTGTGAAAATGGATAAATCAATATAGAATGAAAGCACTATTCTTTATATCTTATGTAATCTCTTCTATGTTCTAAACATTGAATGATAAAATGAATGCTCTCTTTTACTAGAAAAACAATACACATTTAAATTGAACATTTCTTTTTAAACTCGAATGCATGAAATGGTTTAAGCAGTGCAGAAATGAATTGAAATCTTCTTAGGTCCTTAAAATGAACATGAGTTAATCAACTCTGCCAATTTGAGTTGAGGTAAAAAATTGGCAACATTCTTGGTGATTTATATTGAATGCTTGCCTACTAAGCATTAGACCAGTTGCCTTAAACAAATCCAATGGGTGTGGAGTCAAATATGCACCTCCAAAACTCAAAAATCATGAAATTGAAACTTGCAACACTCCAAATAACAACAAAAAAGAAAACCAAACCAAACTGAAAGCAAACTAAAAGGCCCTGGTGGATAGAAAACAATGTCCAACAACAATTTTGGAAAGAAAACATCTAAAATGGGGGTATGTGCAGGATCATCATGGAAAAAATAGGCCCTTAAGTGGCAAAAAAATCAGAAAAATTAGAGTTAAGAACTTGACGTAAAAATATGAATAAGTTATATATATTATTTCAAAAATATGTAAGAATAGAATTTGTAGCAAATTGAATGTAGTTTCTAAACTACTAGTTTTGTTTAAAAAAAATAAAAATCTATTTGGTGAAAATTTGAAGTTTCAATGCAGTAGTACTTAAATTTCAGGGAAAAAATAAGTAGGTGTCTGTCTGACCACCCTAACCACAATAAAATGATAATATTTTTTTATAATATTTTAGATAGAAGTATATGACTCATGTCCCGATGTGATGCATATTTTTTTGTAATTTTTTCCAAGTAAATAATTAATTATGATTTTTTTATTACAATTTTTACAAAATATAAAAAACTCGTATGTCTGACCACCTTAACTTGGTCAAAACTTCATGAAATTCAAATTTTCTTTTTTAATTCTATAGTATGCAAAGCATAGAATGTGACACATGTTTTGGATTCAAAAAATGTGATACCATTTGAAAGATATGGATGTTTTTCAAGCAATCCATCAATTAGGACTTTAGTTGTAATTTGAATAGAAAATGAATAATAATTGCTTATTAAATTAAAAGTAAAGCATAATTTATATTGGTGGAAAGCTAAGAATCACCTTTAAAAACCCTTTTCATTTCATCAATTTTGGGTAAAATAAAAAGTCGTCAACCACATACCCATCGTATTGCCACTTTTTGGCCCATCATGATCCTGCACATACCCATGGAATGTTCTCCAAACACTTATTAGCAGAAAAAACTAGTCTACTATAGTAAAAATGTATAACTTATCTTGAAAAGCAATGTTTGAGGTGGATTTCATTAACTAGGATAGGTAGCACCTCTCCACTTAACTTAGAAAGCTCAAAAGAGTTGTGTTCTTTGCACTCTATTATCACATATGGTCCATCCCAGATTGCATCAAACTTGGAATGCTTTCTAGGTTTTTTTTTGTGTTCATCCCATTTGAACACTAAATATCCAACAATGAAATCTCTGGGCTTTTCTCTCTTATCATAAGAACTTTTCATTTGAGCTTGATGGATTTCAAGCTTTTGTAATGCCTCTTTTCTAGTTTCTTCCAAATCTATTAGTTGTGTTAGACTTACCTCCATAGGCTACTCCTCTAATAGATCAAGCTCCTTGATAAAATTTAAAGTTGGTAACTCAACAAAAATGGGTAATTTGGCATCCTTACCATAAGTGATAACATAAGGGGAGCAACCAGTAGCTCTCTCGGGAGTTATTTTATCAACCCAAAGGGCTAATTTCAGCTTTTCATGCCATGTTCTTTGATTGTCCCTAATGGTCTTAATGATTTTGATCATATTTTTATGGGTAGATTTTTTCTGCCTGTTACCCTATGGGTAATAATTAGTTGAAGTATTCAAGAAAAAGTTATTCTTTAAGGAACAATAAGAAATCTTTAAACCAATAAATGCTAAAGCATTGTCAAAAATAATTGAATCTGGAGTACCAAATTTAGACACTAAGTCTTGATAGAAATTCAAGATAGAAGTTTCATTTGCTTCCTTCAAAGTGACAACTTGAGTCCACTTAGTAAAATAATTAGTCGTAGTCAGAATCCACTTGTGGCCTGCACTTGAAGGCGGGTCAATAGGACCAATAAAATCGAGACCTCACTTAGCAAAAAGGTTGTTCTACTTGAATGGGGTGTAGAGGCAAAGTTGCAAGCTTTTGCTTACTAACAAACAATGCATGCTTTTCACATCTTCTTACCCATGCAAATGCATCTTTGAATATATCTAGCTAATAGTAACCAACCCTTAGCCCTCATAATTTTTAGGGTTGTTGTTCTTGCTGAAAAATGGCCTCCTAAAGGCCCATTATGGAATTCTCATAGCAACTTATTTTTTCTATTAGGCTCAATACATCTCAACAATACACCTTGAAAATCCCTCCTATATAAAACACCATTAATAATAGCATAAGTGATAGATTGTAGTCTATAATACCTTCTCTTTTCCCTATCTAAGCCTCTAGGGAATTCACTAGTTTGTAGATAGTGAACCATTTGCTACACCCAACTTATATTGGGAGCTGAACCAATAGCTTGTTCTTCATTGCTTAACATTGTTGCAATGTTTCCATCATCTTCCAATCCATCTTCCACATTTTTTGCAAGCTTCTCAGATAATCCTTTACCCCTAACAAGCTTAGTAACTTTAATAACAACATCAAATTCCATCACCTTAGTTATCCAACCAGCCCTTTTATAATTCACAACCTTATTAAGTAAGAAATCTTTAATAGTTGGATGTGCAACCAGTAGTTGAATTCTATTATTAGATAGCATGTGCCTAGATTTTTTAAGGATCCTAACAACAACAAACACATGCTTCTCGACAAATGAGTACTTTACCTCATAATCATGTAGTACTTGGCTGAAGAAGACCACAGGTTGCTCTGAGCCTTCATCATTTTGCTAGCACAACATTGCAAAAAATAGTGTCAACTCCAAAAGAATACAGAGTAAAATCCCTATCATAGTTAGGATTAATGAGGGTTAGGGTAGTTTCAAGGGCTTCTTTTATTTGCTCAAAGCTCCTCTTAGCCTCCTTGGTCCAACTGAAAAAAAAACTTCATGAGCATGGTTGTGAGAGGCTGTAATAACTCTACAATATCAAGTATAAACCTTCTCATGAAGTTAATTCTGCCAAGAAAACTCTATTAACCTTACTTATGTGTTGGCTAACTCAATTGGAACTCTTACTTATGTGTTGGCAAATGTAACTCAATAAAAGCTGGAACTCTTTCAGGGTCAATAGAAATACCATGCTTTAAGAAAATGTGTCCAAGGAGCTTACCTGCATGGACAAAGAATATACACTTATTTAGATTGAGAGAAACTCAAAACTCTCTACATCTTTGAAAAATCTATCTCAAATGTTCAAAGTGTTCATTAGCATCTTTTGCAAAAACTGTTATATCATCTAAGTAAACAAGAAAAATTGTATTCATGAGGCCATGAAAGGCCATGTCCATTGCCCTTCAAAATGTTGCCCCTATATTGGACAAACTGAAAGGAATTTTTCTGTAAGCCATGATACCCCAATTAGTGGTAAATATAGTTTTATACTGATCCTATTTCTTTACCAGAATCTGGTTATAACCTAAGTACCCATCAAGCAAAGAAAATCTATCAAAACTAGACACTACTTGCATAATTTGCTCCATTGAAGGGAGTGGATAGTGATCTTTAAGGGAGGCCATAATCAATTCCATAAAGTCAACAAAAAGTATAATTTACCTATTTTTCTTTCTAACTGGAACTAAGTTAGAGACCCAAGAAGTGTGCTTAATAAGGAAAATTATATTTCTTTCAATCATTTTATTTAACTTAGCCTTCATAAGATGTTCAAGCTTAGGATTTAGAGGCCTCTTTTTTCCTAACAGGTTTCACATTAGGTTCTAGCTCGATGGTATGTTGAGCCAACTTAAGATCAAAACCCCTTAAATCTTTGTATTTCTAAGCAAATACATCACTAAATTCTTGACATAACAAAATGAAAGCTCGTTGCTCTTCTTTTCTACATACCTTGCCCAACTTGAGAAGCTTACCCTTGAATATTTCAATGCCTTTGTAGTGTTCTTGCTTGATAGTCATGATGTATTTATCCTTTCTTACTTGGTCATTGAAGTTGAAAATTGATTCCAATATCACCAATCCCTTGGGCAGCTTGTTTGAATTCAATTGTACAATTTGGAACTTATCATACTGTTGCTTCCACTTATGCTTATTTTTGGTTGCAAATTCAACTTCTATAATCAAGAAGCTCACAATCTACTCATCACTACCAAAAACTTTCCAACTCATGTTATTATCAGGCAGGGATGGTCTAACAACAATTTTTACATAATGATGTGCCTCCACATTATGTATTTCATTCGAAGTTTCAAATTGAGCTCCTAAGGTAGCAAGCTTAGCTGCATGTTTATTTTGAACTCTAGGGACAAAAGGCATATTAAAAGCATCAAAATCCCCTATTAATTCCCACACTTGATGCTTATATTTTTTAAGTAAATATTTTTTTGTAGCATTTAAGTTCCTAACTTGATTCACAATTAGTTCAAAATCACCATAGACTTACAAACATTTGATACCTCTTTTTTGGGCCCATTTTAGGTCATGAATCAATGCTTCATATTCAGTTGTATTATTTGTACAGCTGAAAGCAAACCTCAAAGCTGAATAGTACTTGTCTCGATTGGGTGGAACCAACATAGCTCCTCCACCAAAACCCACTCTACTCCTTGAACCATCAAAATGCAACTTCCAAAGTTGGATTTCCTACTATTTAGGTGGATCTTGCTCCTTAACTAGATTCATAATTGATGCATCAATTTCATGGATCATATAGATGCATAACCCCACCTCATTAGTGTGGCTGAAAGGGTCAAGATCATGATTCTCGGCTACTCACTCATCTAGGTTTACCTCTTCATTGGGTGTGTTGGGGTCTAAGGCCATGGATTGATTCTCTAGCCCATGAGTGATGTATAGGTTAGCATTTATAAGGTTGGGAATGTATGACTCAAAATGATCTTTAGCTAATAGTTTAGACTTAATGATTACTTTTGTGCCATACCTAGTTTTAAAAAATAGATTGGACCAATCAGAAGATAAAAATACACCCAGCTTAGCACTAAAACACCTTGACAGTCAAATAGAAAAATGAGGGGGTAAATCAATGACATGGATATCTTGAGAAACAACAAAATTTGGGAAAACATGCAATGTAAGAGCTAAGTTTTTAATAATTCCAACTATTTGAATAGTAGAGCCATCTAGCTGCACCACTCCTTTTGACAAAGGCTCATAGACTAAACCTAGCTTATCAGCTAGACTCTTGGGCATGACTAAACTACTACCGCCAAAATCTATCATGGAATTGTGAACAAGTTTATCTCCAATAATGAGGCTTAAGTAGAAAGGAGGGTGTTTTACCTCTTGAGTTTGCTGGCCATCCCTAATTTCTAAGTTGTTTGCAAGTATAACCCTATTCTTTTATGGGTTAGCAACATCTAAAATTGAAAGCTTAGCTAAAGCATCTTGTAATAAACTCTTTTGACTTAGAATGTGTAAAGCATCCATAATAGACATGTTAACAGTAGCCTTTTTAAGGTGTTCAACCACATTAAAGGAAACAAGGCTCACCTTTTTTTGTCCTTTAGAAGCAACATCATCATTTACCTTTTACAAAGGTTGTAATTGTGCTCTGGACTACTCCCTTTCAAGTGCACTTTGTCCTCTTTGCAGAATCTGCACTTTTGGTTGTGTTGTGGGGACAACTTGAGGTGAAACAACATGAACTTTATCCTTAGCAACTTGCTATTGAACATTTGTAGCTTGCTACTCCAAATCTACAACTCTCTATTTTGATAGTGTGTTAGCTAAAATGGGTGAATCTTGTTGGTTTATGCCTTGAAAGTGATTTACTCCACAAAATTCAGTGGTCTGCCAATTCATCAAGCCAACCTTAGAGTTACCTTGCTACTCCACAATCTCATTTGACAAATTCTCTAAACCAACATAATTGTTTTACACCATAAGAGTTTGGTTCTTCATCTTGTTCATGAATGCAACTTGACTATGTGGCTAGTTGCATGGGTAGCATTAGTCACATTCTTGTGCCATGTTAATTTGTAGTACAAGTTCCTTTGAAGAACTAGCAGCATTAGGGTTATATAGCTAAAAAGGCTTACCATTAAAATTTCTCCTTTGGCCTTGGGAATCAGTGTGAAAAGGTGTCTTATTTGGCTGGTTTTGTTGATATGGGGCTTGATAGGGTCTATGTTTCTAGCCAACTTGCTTCTTAAGGCTAACAAATTCTTTACTAACAATTTTAATAAAAGATTGTAGCATACTCTTTAGCTCTTGAATATCTTTCTAGTTGGGTCTGGGATAGCATTTTCTTGGGTTGCAATCTAGTATCCTATCACTGGAACTAGTGGTACAACACCTATAGGTCATAAATTCATGGGAATAGGTGGCTATATTTCAAGAAAAATAGGCATAGGTTTCCTTGAGGCTATTTTCCCAACTTGTAAGAGGTATTTTTCTTCCCTAATTGTAATTTCAAAGGCATTAGGAAGTGTAAACCCACCCATGGATTGTATTATTACAGAAATTTTAGTATTTAGATCTTTAAGAAAGAAAAGAAAAGCATTTTTAGGTGAAGGTTTGACCGTCAAAGGGATTCTATCCCAATTCCTCTGAAACCAGTAGTTGAAATATGTTATGTGCTCATGGGGAGCTCTTTTGATGGTGCTCAATAGCTCCAACAAAGATAGGTGATCTAATTTATCTACAAAATGCTCGTGCAAGCCATCTTCGAGTTGGTCTCATGTTGTAATAGAATTAGCCAAAATGCCTATGAACCATTGCAGGGCTTTCCCTTTCAATGATGTAGGCAAAAGCCTCAATGCAACATTTTCTTTGGTAACATTATGAACTGAGCGTAGAGTTTCCACATCCAAAATATGCTCAATGGGAGTGGTATGATCTTCACCAGTGTAATATGGTAGACCCTTGAGTGTAGCAATGAGAATATCAACATGTTGGGCCAACAATAATGGGTTGAGCCCATTAAACAATGAAAAAGGAAACTACATTGCCATTGGTGGTGCTTGTGACATAGGAGTTGGATTCTTCTTCACTAAAACTATAGGACTAAGATCCAAAGGTGTAGATTTTGACCTCCTTGTTGGGTCAAAATTCCTCCTTGGTGTCCTACCCCTCCTTCTTAGTGAAGAAAGTTGCAAATATTCAAATAGAGCAAGACTTGATCTAGTTTGAATCTTTCCCATACATTGTTTACACTAAATCTACAGATAAAACTAGAAAAATGGAGTGACCAGGTATAACTTGAAACCTCCAAAGCCTAGAAAAATATTGTTTCATATACCAAACAATAGCTTACAATTTGAAAACAACTCTAAAAACATGTTTTTGGAGAGTCCCACTAGGCATGCCAAAAACTATTGTCAATCAAGATTTCACCATTAGCCAAGTTAGACCTACCTATCCTACTGAAACATGGATTCACTCTCATGTATAGATTACCCATGACAATCTAAGAGTGTTTCGATGTTTCAACAGGATAGGCAAGTCTAACTTGCCTAAGGCTGCAATCCTCATTGACAACATGTCTAACACAAGGATATTAAATTTCTTTTTGAAGGTTGGCTCTCGCCAGAGTCTCACCCCTTGCTCATTGAGCTTTGGTGGTGTAATTTGATAGAAATTGTACGCCCTTCTTGGAGATGGTACAATCTAGGAATGATTAACATTAAAATGGACCTAATGTCACCTTGATCTAGAGCTATAATTTTTTTTCTACATTCACATTGTATTTAAGGCTCTTTTAAGCTAAATAGACCTAATTTTTCCTTAATTTAATGTTGTAAAGTGTATTTATTTGCATGTTCACATTAATTTTAGGACCTTGTAAACTAAATGGACTTAATTGTGCCTTATTTATAGTGTTGTAAAGTGTTGTAATGCATTTTCACACTTTTCTAGGGTTCTATTAAATAATTGGGCTTTTTTATGCTTTAATTGGCCTTACTTGGCATCCACAAGACTTATTAAATGCATCTTTCTAAGGATTATCTTGACATAAACCAACATCCAATAATAACTCAGGTGTTTTTAGGTTGTGTCACCTAGATTTAGTGATCTAGGACTCATATGCCACCTTGGGCGTATGAGTTCCACCTAGATTTTTGGGCCCTAATCCTGATTTTACATCATTCTAAGCATTTTTGAAAAATGTGTCCCACAATTAAGCCTAATGGGACTCATAAGCCACTTGTGGAATATGAGTCTCGTGTGGCCCAAAATCAAATTTAACTCAAATTTTTGGTGGGATTTTATCCTCCTAGATGGGATGTAGGCTTGTAGTGTTGTAATTTTGAGAAATATAGTGTTGTAATTTTGAGAAATATGACATAAATAGGTATAAATACAAGGTTATTTAACTCATTTTCATATAATACTTTCAAGAGAGCATTCCTAATAGTAATTTTATGATTACAAGGCTTCACAAGAGCATCAAGATAGTTTATAAGAGAATTTCTAAAGCATTCAAGGGGAGATTTCTTCATCTTTTGTTGCAACAATTCAAGATCCATTATCATGTTAAGTTATCAAGCATCAAGCTAGTGTTGTAATGTAGTATTCAAGATCCATTTGCAAGAATTATTTCATATGAAAGTTCAAGATCAAGATCTACATTCTATATGGCCACTTCATGCTAGATTATCGATTTACATCTGAAGACATCATTCATGGTATCATTATTCATGTTTCATGTTTCATTTCCTTATGTCATTATCTGATCATTTTGTTTAAATGCCTAAAAGGGGTTTGACCAAGGCTAACCCCTATTCTCTAATAATCAACAAGTTTTTCTCCCTCTACATGTGTGATTATAGATCTAGGTATCTTGGAGCTTGAAGATCCTTTCAAGATTAGGTTGCAAGATTGAATACAGACATTAAGTCATCACAAGGTTGTCATATTCACTGAAAGTCGCCTATAGGTTGCAAATTAGGGTTTTAGATATGAAAGAGAAGTGTGGAAGGAAGAACAAAGATAGGAGAGCAGATTTAGGTCTTAACCCTTCAAAAAATTTGAGTGGGACTAATACACCACTTGTGGTGTATGAGTCTGAATATAACATATTTTCCAAATTTTAGTTGTTTCAGATCATACACTATCAGATTCCAATTTTGGCATAGAAACCTAAGTTTGGGACTAAATCACCTAGACTGGCATATGAGTCCTAATGGGCATTAAACAACAAGTTTTTAGGGTTTTGGAGCTTTTTTTGACCTCATCCTTCTTCAAGATGTAACTATGTTCATTATGTATTTCAGTTTCATTTCCTAGGTCATTTGACTAGGTTTTGCATGGTACTTTGCATGATTCATTCATCTCTTGTATTTCCAAGATCAAGCTTGGTGGTGAACCCCTTTGTAGTCTCTAATCATACCCTACGACAACCCTATTAAAAATATCTCTTTCATTTCATCCCTAGTTTGAGATCTCTAGGGTTTCCTTGAGTGAAACTTGAGGGAAATAGGTCTAGGTCTCTAAACACCTAGTTCGTGTTCCACCTACCAAAAGGTGGAACACTATTTCCATTGTTTCATTTCATTGAACCTACATTTAAAACATATTAACTCTGATTTGTATTGCATCATCATCCTAGATCTAGCTTGCATTAACATTGCATTAGGGTTTTGCATTAGTTAATTGGCATCTAGGGTTTCTAATGCTTCCATTAGTGAAAGTGCATATAGGTTGTATTTTTGTAGCTTGCATCATTGAATTTCATTTGAAAGCATAATTGAACATATTCTAGACCTCATACAAACTAAAAACCTTGACTTTCATGCAAGATTTGTTGATTTTGGTGTAAAAACCCTAAATTGGGACTCATACACCCCTCTAGGCGATTTAGTCCCAATATAAGAAATTTTTCCCTATTTCTAGGTATTCTGTGGTGACTTTTATTTAACATTCAAACCCCTAAAAAATCTTGATTGGGACTCATACGCCCCTCTGGACGATTTAGTCCTAGATCAGGCTTGAAACTGCCTTTTACAACATTAAAAACCTTGTTTCTATACTTCCTAAGCTTGCTGGTAACATATACTATAAGTCTAGAAAGTTTTACTAAATTCTATTTTATCCATCTAGGTCAAAAGCATCAATTTAGGGTAGTCATTTTTTAAATCATTTCAATAACAACAATCATCAGATCTAAAAAATGTTCACATTTCTAAAACTTCGCATAATATGGATAAAAGTACTTTTCACTTTTTCATTCACAATGTTTACATTCATAAAGCTTTGCATGAGTTTGATAAAATTACTTTTCATTTTTGGGTACACATTGTTCGTATTCTTAAATATTTTCATACATTGGATAAAGGTATTCTTCAACTTTGGATATACATTGTTTACATTATTGAAGCATTGCATGAGATAGTTAGAAGTAATTTTCATTCTTGGTCAAACAATGTTAGTATCTTACCTATCTAGGCATGCTAAGAAAAGGTTCATATCCCCTCCCTATGAGAAGGATTTAGAAAAAGAGAATACAACCTTGGGAAATCATAACAATCATATTCATTATTCTCCTTTAATATCTCTCTTATTTCTGAAGAAGATATTTTAGTGTTAGAACAACCAATCAATGAGATTTTTGAGAGTCTTAGTTGTTTCTCTCCCCCTATATCTGTTATTAGAAAATACATTGATGAACAAGAGGACACAATCATAGGTAATCATGAGGATCACATAACACAACAAGAGACCATTGAAACTTCAACTAGTCTACATTCATCTCTCAACATCTTCCCCTTTGGTGATAATTTTTTAGAGGATGAAAGTACATGTGAGGAAGATATGCTGGTGTTGGATGATCAAAACTTTAAGATCTCTGAAAACCATCTTTATGTAAATCATCTCCTATTTTAGAAGACATTATGGAACAAAGGAATGAAAGTATGGACAATCATGACAATCACATTTGTTCTTCTCCTAGTATATCTCCTAGTTGTGAAGAAAATATTTTTATGTTAGAAAATATAATCGATGAAAGTAATGAGAATCTTAGTTGCCCCTTTTCCCCTAGGGAAAACTTTATTGAATAAAAAAATCCAACTATTTGTAACTCCCCTACTTGTGATGAAGCCATTTTATAAGAACTAACTTTTGAATTTCATGAACATATAGTTTTTAGTTCTCCTAAAAACTATCCCACTAGGGAAGATATCATGGTGCAAGAAAATGATGACATTTTAGCTTCCTTAGACGATGGTGAAAAGATGACAATAGATTCCATTTCATTAGAAAGAAATAAAATCGAGACCGTTGACATTATGAATGAAAAAGTGTTCATTAGTGGACCTCGTACATACCTTGTGGGACATCCTAAGAATCATCTAATTCTCTAACCACCCTCACAAAAACCACAAACACAAAAAAAACCTAAGCTTATCCTTTACCCACCAAAGAATAATGTTTCATAACAAATGAATTACAATACTGTTGCTCATACATATTGTGATATCCAAAATGTATAACCCTTTCTAAGCAACTAAAATGCAATGGAAAAACATAAGGAAACGCCTCAATATTAGCCTAAGGAATTTGTAAATGCAAAGAGGAAAGTCTTAAATGAGGACAAATAGATATACCTCCCTTTTGCAGCTAAAACTCCTTCGTTGGCCCTTGATTTTGATTTGATTTGTATGCTCCTTGATGGCTCTTGAAATGACTAAATGCAAGATTTACTATATGCTTGAATGTAGATGCAAATGGATGAAATTGATGGCTAGATGAGTGTACAAAATGGCAGCATTTAGTTGCAAAATGACTAAGTCCTTCAAATGCCTTAGAGAATGGGGTATTTATAGAGAAACTTGAATTCTCTAGAGAATTCAATGGTTGGGATTTATCCAACAAGGCCAAGATGAAGGGCTAAGGTGAGTTGAGGACTCACAAGCCCTCACATCTTGACATGTGGATTGTGAGATGGCTAAGGGTGAGACGATGCATAGGTGATGTGGAAGAGAGGTACATGATGTGGAGGAAGGACAAGTACCTTCCAAGTACTTTGATGTGACCTTTCAATGATCACATGGGGAAGGGGAAAGCTTTGGGAGAATAAAAATGAATTTTAAATTCACAATGATTGGAAGAATCCAGTGGATAAGACAAGGTTCCCAAAAGGTGGGAATTTGTCACATGTGACTTGATGTGACAAGTCAAAGGTTCTAGAAAATGCATGGGAAAAGGGGATTCTAGGACGAATAAAAGTGAATTAAAAATTCACATGGGGAAGAGAGGAGCCTAGGGTGAATAAAAAGGAATTAAAAATTCCTTGGGGGATGGGGAGAGTTGACCAAAGTACTAATTAGGTTTGACTAATCAGTAATTAGAGGATAATTAGGGGTTAATTAGGATTAAAGCCAACTTAAAATTTGGAGGATGTGACACATCCTAATCAAGGATTAGGCATGTGCACATCCTTAATGAAGAGATTAAGAGATGGATTAGGATTAGATGAAAAAGACATGTGAGGAATTAAATAAATG
Organism: Sequoia sempervirens; assembly: GCA_007258455.2. NCBI lineage: Eukaryota > Viridiplantae > Streptophyta > Pinopsida > Cupressales > Cupressaceae > Sequoia > Sequoia sempervirens. The sequence continues at coordinate 125,012,618 of VDFB02047230.1, read as the reverse complement.
TAATATTTATTTAATTCATTTGATGAAAAGAGGATTAAGGAGAGTAAGGTATTTAATTATTAATTAAATACCTTAGGGATTTGGCAGAATTAAGGATATTAATTAAATAATAGTATTATTACTTAATTAACTTGGATAAGAGGATGTTTAGATGAAAAGTGGTAAATTTGGATAAATTAAGTGTCCAAATTTGGATGTCTACACATATAACACTAGAAACAATTTGCAACCAAGACAAACACCTTCAACATCCCTTCCATTTCCTAACACTATTTATCCTAGTCCTCATTTTCCTTTACAAGGAAAAAAGGAGTACAATCTTGTTGAACAACAAAAGAATACTCATGCCAAAATATCATTATAGGACCTTATTCAATCCTCCCCTCATTATCATAACATGATTCAAAATTCCTTACACCAAGTTCCTACCCCTCCTAATGTGAAACCAAATGACATAGCATCCATGATTCAAGAAATAAATGCTGGCATTATTTCACACCAACATGAACTCCCTCCTTTGGATGTGTAAAAAAACATGATGCTTTCATGATAATAGCTAGATACAATAGAACGAGCATATAGAAAACCCTTTTTGACAATGGCTTCGCTTTTAATGTGTTTAGCATAAACCTTTTGGATAGGCTTGGTGTGGATAAATAAAAAATTCAACCTGATTCTCTATCTATTCATGGATTCAACAATGTAGGAAAAAAACTACTTCATGTGATCACTTTGCCTATTATAGTTGGAAAGGCCACACTAGAAACACTGATCCATGTTATGCCTCATGATGTTTCATACAACCTACTTTTAGGTAGACCATGGATTCATGCAATGAATGGGGTGTCTTATACTCTTCATCGTAAAATGAAATATGTCTACAACAACAAAGTGTACACAATTGAAGATGACCATAAACCAAATAGTTGTTTAAGCATTGAGAAAAATAAGGAGAATCCTTTGAAAACATTGAGACCAACTACACAAGTAGAATCTATGCAACATAAAGACAAAGAGAAACATATTGAGGAAGTCACAAAGCTATTAGAAGATGGTCAGGGTTCCTTATATTTTACACCATCATTCATGGGTGAATACAAGATCATAGAAAAAGACTCCGAAAAGGGAAAATAGAAAGAAAAAATGTCAACAAAAAATCCAGACAACCCTTCAAAAGCATCCACCTTAATTACTTTAGAAGATCAAGAAAATTACATGAAAAAATTTGATGGAACTAACTATGAACAACCACCAAATACTAAAGAAATGAAACAACTTTATGGAAAAGGTTATGAACTTATGAAGCAACTTTGATATAGTGGAAAATGATGTGGTGCTAGGGAAAAAGGTATTCATGTCTCTATAGAGCCTCACACACAAGAAAAGACTAGTGGTCTTGGTTATTGTCCCTCAAAAGAAACAAACAAGCCTTCTTGCAATATGAACACTCTTACAAAAGATTCCTATAAGCCAAATTTAACATTAGTGCATCTTGAATTGATCAACACTAGTGTTCTTGAGTATTATCCTTTGAAATAATCAAGAGAAATAAATAAATCTTCGCTTAATATCAATGTCATCACACAAAACACTAACGATTGGATTATGTTATATTTTACACCTTCCTTTAAATAAGAAAACAAAATCTTGTAATCTAAAGAGTCTTGTGTAAGTATGAAACCTAATACTAAGCAAGAGACATCTTTGTCACAAAATAAAGGAACATCTACTATTGATAAAGAGAGTATCTTGTTGAGACTACTCCAAGATCATTTGATATCTCTAACTCCAAGAACACGAAAGAAATGTTACTGCAAGAATTCATTTTGTGCATATCATAGAGTTGATGGTCATTCTACTAATGAATGGAAGGGTTTAAGTACCAAAAATCAACATCTTAGGGACTATGGTGTTCTTCCTTGTGTTGAAGCACCTAGTTCCTCTAACTCAAACTTTTTTTCATCCTATTTGGCTCATCCTTGTCTTGCACTAAGTAGGGGCAAGGGGTTAGGTAGCCTTGTCCTCATATGTCACTTGTTGTTGTCTCTTTTAGCTAGTTGACTGCCTTTCATGTACATATAACAACAATCTTGGGATGTGGACGACATGCCTTAAGCTGGCTCACATGTGACATATTGAATTATACATTTTGGGGGAAACCACTTCCCTTTTTCATGATGTAGCTTATTTCAAACTGTATTGTCAAAAAATATTGTCAGGAACATTTTCATACTTCTTGGGGCCATCTTTATGAATTTAGGCTTAGTGTTTCCTTGATTTAGTGTTGTAATGTGGTTGAAATGTTCACATTAGGTCTTGGCACCTTGTGAACTAATGTATTTTAATGGTACCTTGCTAAAGTGTTGTGAAATGTTGTAACACACTTTCACACTTTTTTAAGGTTTTATTAATTAATCAAATCTAATAAATCTCTTTTTAATCAAAATAAATCTTAATCTTGACTTATTTAGAGTGTTGTAATGTGTTTTAACACACTTTCACACTTATTCAAGCTTGTCATCAATAATTGGGATCTCTTATGCTTTAATTGGCCCTATTTTGCATACACAAGCCTCATTTATTTCATCATTTTGAGGATAATCTCAACACCAATCATTAACCAATCATAATTTAGGTGTTTCTTGTTTGAATGGCCTAGATTTAGTGATTTGGGACTCATTTTCCACCTTGGGTGAATGGGTCCCACCTAGATCTTTTGGCCTCAAACTAGATTTCATACATTATGTCTAATGAGACACATTCACCACCTTGGGCAAATGAGTCTCGTGTGGCCCAAAATCAAATTTAATTCAATTTTTTGGAGGGATTTTATTCTCCTAGATCTGATGTCGACTTTTAGTGTTGTAATTTTGGGAATTCTTTCATAATTGAGTATAAATGCAAGGTTTTTTAATTCATATTTTCACTTACCATTCAAGAGATTTCACAAGACTATTCAAGTATTCACAAGAGAATTCAAGAGCATTCAAGGGAAGATTATCAAGCATTTTAGATCATTCATGCATCAATCATCATGTCAAAGATTTCATCCATCATGTTTGTCATATACACTTAAATTTGGTCTGGATGAAATTAATTAAATATAAGTTATTTAATTAGTAAATCTATAATTCTTCTACTTATAAATAACTAGATAAATTTATTTATATAGTTCACTTTCCTTAATTCTTCATATCTTAAATTATTTTCTTCATGTTTTAATTAAATAAACAACTTTAATTAGTTTGTTTTATTTAATTAACTCCCTTTTGGGTATGTGCAGGATCATCATGGAAAAAACAGGCCCTTAAGTGGCAAAAAATTCAGAAAAATCAGAGCTAGGCAACTTGACATAAAAAATTGAATAAGTTATCTTATTATTTCAAAAATATGTAAGAATAGAATCCATAGCAAATTGAATGTAGTTTCTAAAAGCTACTAGGTTTATTTAAATAAAATAAAAATCTATTTTGTGAAAATTTAAAATTTCAATGTAGTAGTACTTAAATTTCAGGGAAAAAATAAGTAGGTGTCTGTCTAACCACCCTAACCATAATAAAATGATAATATTGTTTTATAAGATTTTACATATAAGTAGAGGACTCGTCCTGATGTGACACATATTTTTTTGTAATTTTTTTCCAAGTAAATAATTAATTATGAATTTTTTATTACAACTTTTAAAAAACATAAAAACTCATACATCTAACCACCTTAATTTGGTCAAAACTTCATGAAATTCATTTTTTTTTCAATCTTATAGTATGTGAAGGAATGTGATGCATGTTTTATATTTAAAAAAAATGATATTGTTTGAAATATATAGATGTTTTTCAATTAGCCTATCAATCAGGTCTTTAGTCATAATTCAAATAGAAAATGAATAATAATTATTTATTAAATTCAAATTAAAGCATAATTTATATTGGTGGAAAGCTGAGAATCTCATTTAAAAACCCTTTTCATTTCATCAATTTTGGGTAAAAAAAGAGTCATCAACCACATACCCTAAAAATACCCATAATATCGCCACTTTTTGGCCCATCATGATCCTACACATACCCTTTTATTAAATTCAAATTTTAAATTTGAATTTAGTCACATTTCTACTAACTTCTCATCTTCCACTTCATCATGTGTCTCATGAAATTAAATATTTTTAATATTTAATTGGCATTTAACTTCAACAAATTCTAATCAATTTTTAGACACTTGGCTAGGTTCACCTCCATTTGATTCCTCTTCACACTTGGCAGTTTGTTCTTCTAAAGGGAACACACTCATTTATTCTCTCCAACCTCTTCACATTTGACCTTCCATTTCTCCAAATCAAATATAGACCATTGAATCTTGCCACATAGACTAATGCCTTGGAGAAATCTATAAATAGAGCCTCATTTACAACAATTCAGATAGAGAGCTTAGCATAATTAAACTATATTAAATTTTAGAGAGGATTATCATTAGCATTATAGCATTAGCATTCTAGTATTTGCATCTTAACATCATTTATATTAATTATGCATTTATCATTAGCTGCATCTTAAATTATTGTAGTTGCATCATAGCATCTTCATTATCAATATCATAGCATCATCTTAATCTTAGCTTCATCTACAACAAATTTAGCAATCAATCATGTAGGAAGTATTTCTTGCATTTCCAACATCTCGTTCTTCAGGTTGTCATTTGGAAAGTAATGTGCATTCATAATTTCAGAGAAAAAATGACTTGAAAAACACTTGGAGATAGAGGACAATGAGACGCCATTAGAGAGTTTTTTTGTTTCAATTTGATTAAATTTTTATTTGAATTCTCTAATATAATGTTTCATTAGTGTGTTGTATTATTTGATTATGCACTCACATATTTTATACACACATAAATTTGGCACCCACTGTGGGGCCTAGCCCTGTTTTTAACATTTTGTAGAAATTTTTCATCTGCAGGTTTGATTGTGAATTTCAATGTAGTGCACCCGAAGCTTGTTTCAATGCATCTACCTACTCTTTTGGCACATCCAGTCTCTATTATAGCACATCTATCTGATCTTTTGGCACATTTAGTCTATGTTATACTGCATACGGGGGATCTTTTAGCATATTTGTCTTCTCTTTCAGTGCATCTACTAGATTTGGTTTCCCTTTTGTGTTTTACAGAATAGCGCATTTAGGGCATTTAATAGTGCATATAGTGAATCTTTTAGCGCATACGGTCCATGTTTTAGTGCATTTAGCTTCATTTGTAGAAACTTACAATTCTAGAAATTGATTGATGTCTTTCTATTTTGTAGGTGTTTTAAATGCTATCAAAGATATTTATTTGAAACTACAAATGGTGTTTGCAAGGGCTGGAGTTATTTTTGTTTTCCTTTGATTAAATTAGGCATCTAGTTTAATTACGAGGTTAATGAACACCGTGTATGCTGCACTTGTAAAGTGATAGGCCTATGCATTCCCCTTCACTGGGTGACAAGAATGCTAGACTCGCTCTTTCATTTATTGCAATAGCACCTTAAGAAGGCCTGCCATAGTGGGAAAAAATACTCACCCTATGGGAATGACCTAAGTGGGAACGACTAAAGCCAAGTATTCCAACCTACTATAATCAAATGTGATTCTAATGAAACTCACAATAAATGATAGTGTGCATTGATAACCATCCCCAAAGCCTTTGTTTGAAAGGTTGGGAGGTCTCCTAAGGGAGTTTATCATTTTCCGCACCGAATGGAAACCCTTACTAAGAAATTTAAGTGTAGTAGCCACTCAAGTCAATCTTCGAACATTATAATATTCATAGTGCAAGGGGGGGAAGAATGTGCCCCCAAGATACTCACCATTTAACTACTAGGGATTACTGGAAAAAAAGTGGAGGATTCGACTTTGGTTAAGACCCGAGAAAGGAAAAAAACATAGGCACCTTCTAGGGGGTGACATGACTATGTGAGCTGATGTAGTTCTAAGATGTGGGTTGTGATGTTATTAATGACCCTTGACATTAGAAGAGTAACTGATATGTTTTCTATTATTTAATAACAATGGAAATCAAAAGGGATCAGGCCAGATTGTTGAGCATACACTTAATGTTTAGATCATAGGGTGAAACAATTGTTTTACTTCTTGTTGTTGTGTTTGAAATCATTTTTCAAGATATCATCAATTTAAAAAACTTGATTCACATGATTCAAAAACAAGAAAACTAGGAAACCATTGTTCAAAAGATTATCCAATTTGAAAACACCCAATTCATTGATCCAAAAATGAGAAGACCAGACAAGCTTTCAAAAACGGTGACCATTTCCAGTTTTGTGCATCCAAGACCTATTTCAGCGCATTTACCACATCTTTTAGTGCATTTGCAACCCATTTTAGAGCATTCATACCACCTTCTAGCACATCTAGCCCATGTTCTGGTGCATTTACCCCATTGTTCAATGCATCAGTCTCCTTTTTAGCGCATTGAGTTCATAGTCTAGTGCACTTATGGCTTGTTCTAGTGCACCGATCATACCTTTCAGTGCATATAGGTCATATTATGGCTCATTTACCTGATACTCTAATAGAGAGATAAGTTGAATGTATATTAGGTAACTTGAACCATATTTAGGGACATTCTAGCACATCTTTGTCTTGTTCTAGTGAATTTAGCTCATCTTCCAGTGCATCTAGGGCCTTTTCTAGCACATTTGTTTCATCTTTCAACACATACATCATCTTTTCAAGTGCATTCATTAGATCTTTTAGTGCATACACTTTCAATTTTGGTGCATCTAGGGGACAATCTAGCAAATCTAGGCTCTATTTTAGTGCATTTGTGCCATCTTTTAGTGCATATGCAACCTATTTTAGTGCATCCTTTTAATTCACAAATAGAGAGTTAAATTGAATTCTTGTTAGACAAATAAAACCAGATTTAGGGATCCTTTCTAGAGAAAATTTTATTCCTCATTTCAAGCATTAGTTTAAACATGAATAAATTGGCTTTTGCAAGTGAAATTCTTTTAACTAAACTTGGATCAAACATCTTAAAGTTCCTAAATCATCAAACCTATCTCTGATTGTTTAGTTGAGTTTCATCATTAGGATCTATCATCCTTCATCATGAAACAAATGTTGTAAAATCAGATTCAACCTTAGTCTCATCAATAGAATCCATCATTATATTTGACTTAGGTATCTCATTGGCACTCGTAAACATAGATCAAATTATGGTAAACCTTTATCACTTGTATTCCTATTTTAACAAGAGCTCAAAAAGAAAAACTTAGAGAACATGAAACTGAAACTCCAACCACCATGGCTGAAGGTGAAGAAAACCCCTTTCACAAATTCCACCAACCTGAAACAGATGAAACAACTGACAAGGACATTCAACAAGCTCAAGAAGACCCTAAATTTCACAAATTCATGGAAAATATTCTAGAGAAATATGGAGATAAATATTTTTTTATGTTGGCCAACCAAGGTGTCAAACTACCCAATGAATTTGATATAAACCATCTGAAAGGAGCTCCCAAGAAAACAAAATTTGATTCATGAAATACAGATCTAGTGAATGATTTATCCCAACAATTACAAAATCTTCAACAAGTCCAAAACATGCAAAGAGGAACCACAAAAAGATGCTTGTTGCAAGAAAATTTTCCCTATCCTTTAGATAGAAGTTTGAACATGATACCATTTCCACCAAATTGTGATCTTCCAAAATATGAAAAATATAATGGAAAATATGATCCCATAAATCATGTAAGAGAATTTCGCACCATGAGCTTGGAATTTGCACATGAAGAGACTTATTTAATGAGATTATTTCCAAGAAGTTTGGATGTTCAATGCATGGAATGGTTTTCAAAACTCCCACCAAGTATTACATCATTTGAAGAGCTGGTAAATAAGTTTATCACCCAATACTCATACAACATTCAACATGAAATAACCATGAAGGCCCTTGCAACACAAAACAAAAATATGGTGAATCATTCCTGACATTTTTACAAAGATGGAGAAGATTGTTTGCTAGATATGCTTGTCCTATACTTGATCAAGAAAAGATGGAGATCTTCATTGATAATCTAAATAGTGAAATGAGTTATAGGATGCAATTACAATGTCCACCCAACTTTAAAAAGATGATTGAAAAAAGAAACAAAATTGAAGAATCTTCAGTTAAAAGAGGAGTATTAAAAATCTATAATGAAGGACCAAACACTATTAACTCCTCTAATCAATATAACAAAAAAGAGAAATCTAAATTTTGGACAAGAAATAAGAATGCTAGTAATGATGGTGCAGCTAAAACACATAATGCAAAACCAGTCTTTAACCTATCAAGAATTACATCCAAAAATAATCAAAACAACAATCCAAACAACAATCAAAATAATACTGAATCTAAACTAGCTCCACCACCATATCCAATGCCATCAAATTGCAAAAAAATTACACCTCTAGGACAATCACTTGAATTAGCATTAAAAGAGCTTCTTGCAGCCAAACTCATAACAGTACCAGAGGCGTGAGATTGGGAACCAAGAGTTAAACCATCATGGTGGAACAATGCATATTATTGTGATTTTCATAGAAACAAGGGTCATAAAACAAATGATTTCATGCAATTAAAACATTTGGTGCAAGACTTGATAGATAGAAAGGACATATCGATAGAAGGACCTCAAACAAATGTTGATCATGAAGCATTTAAACATCCTCTACCCAACTATGAAAAAGGGGAATCCTCTTCAATAAACACCAAAGGGAAAAATGTGAACTATGTCTATGACACTACCATCCTTCACATTGACGCAATTGATAATAAAATTGACGATAAACAAGACATTGCTATAATTGATAATCAACTCAATGGCATCAGCATCAAACCAAATCAAATCAATGACATAAAACAAGACATGGCTGCAATTGATAATCAAATTAATGTCATCAAAAGCAAAGAAAAACAAGACAACATGCCAGTAAATGTGACAACAAGAGTGTAGTCCAAGATTGTGTTGAAAGGAAGTACATCAAAAACACATACTGCCCCTTCAAATCAATACAATATCATAGAACAATTGTAAAATATCCCAGTGTAGATATCCATACTAGAACTTCTTAAAATTTCACCAGCCCATAAGGAAATTCTAGAAAAGGATTTAGTAGACACTACAGTACCAATTTATTTGGAAGTTTGTCAATTCCAAGCCATGGTGGGACATTTGACCGCACCTCATTATCTATCATTCTTAGAAAATGATTATGCATCCCTCACTCATATAGATAACACTCCACTCCATATTGAGGTTTTAATCCATAAACATCGGGTCAAACACATTTTAATAGATGGAGGAGATGGTCTAAATATCTGTGCCTTAAGGCTTATCCATGCACTAGGATACTCAAAAAATGCAATAGATTCCAAAAGAAAGATCACCATAAATGCTTATGATGATGAAGAATGATCCTCTCAAGGACTAATTTTATTGCCAATTCAAGTGGGACTGGTTGTAAAAGATATAGTTTGCCAAGTTTTAGTCAAGGAGTTAAATTACAACATACTCTTGGGTTGACCTTGGATCCCTGAAATGCAAGCAGTGCCATCAACATACCATCAATGCTTGAAATTCCCCTACAATGGACAAGAGATCACCATTTCAGTTGATTCCAACAATCCTCAATACTACAACACTCTCAAGATAGTCCAAGATATTTTTGTCCCACATAACAGAGAAGCTCTCACTCCTAGTTCATCAAGCAATGAAGGCCAACTTAATTCCTTGTCAAATAGTTTAAGAAGAAGATCCAATTGGAAGATAAAGGCATGTGTGAGTATTCTTTTGAGTAGTCTTATGTCTCTCACAACTATTACCTTCTCCAAAATCATATGGACAAGCATCAACATCTAGGCAACAAACTTCACAACCCATCATGCTCTTTGATGGTAAATTTGTAAAAGCAGGCACTCTAGTTGATGAATTTGAGGACAAAGATATTCTAAATTGGCTTTACAAAGATGAAGAAAAATCCCAAGCATTAACTTCCAATGTACTAACAGAGCCATATGGTAAAGGGTTTACAATCTTATAAAAGATGGGATATGATGGAAAAGGTCCTATTGGGAAAAGAAAATAAGGTATTGTGGAACCAATTCAGCCTATCACAATTGATGCAAAAGACAAGACAAGACTAGGATACAAACAAGAGACAAAAGAAGAAGCCAAGCAACATATTTGTGAGTGAATCCTCAAATTGCAAGCTAGTTCTAAGACAAACTCAAATGAATATGAATGGGATTCACTATCTGAAGTATCTTATGAAGACAAAGAAGTTGATGTGATAAAGAGATATGCACCCATACATATGGAGGGATAAAGTTCAAGGTATAGAGCACTTGAATTTGGATCACTACATATCGATGACTCTAGTGAGGATGATCAAACATTGAGCAAGATAGATCATTCAGAGGAGAGTAACATCATAGACCTTCACCTCGCTATCGAACAATTTGAGAATTTTTCCATCTTGACACTTAGATCATTTGACTTAAACCAATCTGATGATTCCTTTACTTTGATACATCTTGAACTCATTGATTGGGAACAAACCAAGCTGCTTGATATCCCAGTCTTTTCAGATGATCATGTCATTGTCAATTTCCTTTGTTCTAAGAATCTAGAAACAAATTCCACCAATGAATTTCATAATGAAGCTTCAAACCAAGGGAGTGCCAAATCTCTTAGCTACAAAATGAAAAGTACAAAAAATTGATCTAATGGTGAAAACCATGCAATGGTAGTATTAGATCATGAAAAAGTAAAAAGAAAGAGTGTATCCAACAGTGAAAACCTCTTTGAGGCACTGAAGGATGGGAGATTTGAGACTCTTCCTGAGCATTGTCATGAGAGATATTTAGTATTGGTTGAGTCTAAACATCGGCACTACAGAAACAACAAAGACCTTACAGATCTAGCAGCATCAATGATAGAGCAAGAAAAGCAAAGCTTCACCAAATTCTTTGAAGAAAGAAAATTTAATTTTGCTTGGTCCTATGCTGACATGCCAGAAATAGATCCATATCTAATTATGCATCATCTATCGTTAGCACCTAGAGTGAAATCAGTAAAGCAGAAATTGAGAAAAATGCATCCACATATCGCCTTACTAGTGAAAGAAGAATTGAAGAAATTGTTAGATGCAAGATTTATCCAACCAATTAACTATGCAGAATGGATCTCAAACATTATACCAGTCTCCAAACTAGACAATAGTATCAAAATATGAACAAATTTTAGATATCTAAATAAGGCTTGTCCAAAGGATGACTTTTCTTTGCCCAATATAGACATCATTATGGATTTAACAATAGGACATGCTATGCTATCACTCATGGATGGTTTTTCAAGATATAATCAGATCAAAATTGCACTAGAATATCAAGAAAAAATATCTTTCACATGCCCATGGGGTACCTTCTGTTGGAATGTCATGCCATTTGGATTAAAGAATGCAGGAGCCACCTATTAGCGTGTAATGACAACAATCTTTCATGACATGATGCACACATTCATGTAGGACTATGTGGATGACCTACTAGAAACATCATTCACCAGGGAAGGACATTTGGAAATTTTGGATAAAATATTTACTCGGTTGGAAAAATTTAATGTGCGTTTAAATCCAAAGAAGTGTGTATTTGGAATAACATCATCAAAACTCTTAGGAGACATAGTCTCAGCTAAAGGAATCGAAGTAGATCCAACAAAAGTCAAATCAATCATGGAAATTCCACCTCCTAAGAACATTAAAGAACTAAGATCTCTATAAGGAATATTCCAATCCATTAGAAGATTCATTGTGCAACTGGCAGAAAAAATTCATCCTTTTACTCATTTTCTACACAAAAAATGTTTCTTTCAAATGGGATGAAAAATGTGAAGCTTCCTTTAATCAACTGAAACAATATCTGATGAACCCACCTATCTTGGTAGCACCAATAGAGGGAAAACCACTTCTACTCGATATAGCAACTACTGAGGTATCTTTGGGAGCTTTTCTAGCACAAGAAGACTCTATAGGAAAAGAAAGGGATATCTACTACATTAGCAGAACACTGAATGGCTATGAATTTAACTATACATTCATTGAAAAAGCTTGTTTGATAGTAGTGTTTGCTACTCAACAATTATGACACTATATGTTAACACATACCATCAAACTAATAGCCAAGATTGATCCATTAAAATATCTACTCAATAAAGCTAATTTAACAGGAAGAATAGAAAAATAGGTGATGATATTGAGTGAATTTAACATTCAATATGTGGATAGAAGAGCTATCAAGGACCAAGCAATAGTAAACCAGCTAACTTAAGCACCTTTATAGGACAACCATACCATGCACATTGAATTTCCAAATGTCGATGTCCTCACAATGACAACACAACCATGGATATTATACTTTGATGTGTCTTACACTCAACATGAATCAAGAGTTATAATAATATTTGTTACTCCTCAAGGACACACCAGTCCAAAGTATTACAGGTTGATGTTCCCTTGCACTAACAACATAGCTAAGTATGAAGCACTAATCCTTGGTATCGAGGTAGAAATGGAATGGGAAATCACATAATTAAAAGTGTATGGATACTCTCAATTGGTCATTAATCAACTTAATGATGACTATCAAAAAAAGATGATAAGTTGATGCCATACAAGAGAATGGTGGATGAATTCAAGAAATACTTTGTTGAGATCAAGTTTGAAAAAATTCCAAGAGTGGAAAACAAAGTTGCAGATGCCATGGCAACCATTTCTTCTCTTCTACAAATGCCAAAAAAATGAACTCATTATGAATTCATGGTGGAACAATTGTTTAAGCCCACATATGAAAATCCTGATTCCCAAGTCATGTACCATCTAGTCGAGGTTGATTCTTCAATCTATGGGAAGATTTATACATATCTAAGAGGCAATACCCTTCCACCTAATCTATCCCAAAACCAAAAAAAAAACTTTATCCGTCAAGTAGCTTGACACACCCTAATAGCTGATACACTTTATTAACAAGGTCTTGATGGTACTCTCCTCTGATGGCTTAAACGTAACGAATCTGAAACCACTTTATGAGAAGTTCATGAAGGTATTTGTGGTACTCATTCAATTGGTCTTATTCTAGCTAAGAAGCTCCCACGCTTGGGATATTATTGAACAAACATGGAGAAAGAATCTTTTCAATTTGTCAAGAAATTAAAGGAGTATCGAGTCCATGAAAACCTCATACATGTATCAAGTGTAGGAGCTGCAACCATTCATGTTGACCTGGCCTTTTTGTCAATGGGAAATTTTGGTCTTGTGGGTAAGATTCATGCATCTTCCTCTAATGGACATAAATTCATAATCAAATCTACGGAGTATTTCACAAAGTGGATTGAATATATCTCCTTAACCACCATCATTGTTAAAAAAATTTCTCTTTCATCCTAAACTACATTATCTGTTAGTATGGCATCCCTCAATCCATTGTCACTGACAAGGGTAGACCTTTGAAAAACTAGAATGTATAAGAACTTTGTGAAAAATTTAATATCCAACACTGATTTTTCACACCCTATTACCCTCAAGGGAATGGCCAAGTAGAAGCCTCAAATAAGACCATCTTGAAAACATTGAAGAAAACAGTCAACGATGTTGGACATGACTGGCATGTTCAACTAAATCCTACATTGCGGGCATATTGTACTAGCATCCACACCCCTACAGGAGCCACACCATATGCCCTTGTATATGAAACAAAATCCATTTTACATATTGAGGTTGAGTTACCTTCACTTCGGGTGTCATTGAAAGGAATCATTTCAGAGGAAGACTATAGAGTATCCATATTACAGAAGTTGGAATTGTTAGATGAGCATCATCAACATGTTGTTGATCATCTGAAATCCCATCAACAAAGAATGTCAAGAAGCTATAATCACAAGGTAAGACCAAGAACATTTCAGTTTGGTGACTTCGTACTAAAAGAGAATCCTCTTAATCAACAAGACTAGGAAAAGAAAGGAAAATTTGAACCTAATTGGCTAGGTCCTTTTTGTCATTGTATTAGATTATGGATCTGGAGAATTTCAATTATTTTCACCTGAGGGGGACCTATTTGAAGAAAATATTAATATCCTTCATTTCAAGAAGTTTTACACATAATTCATCTAGTGCTATTCAAAAAGCTAAAAAATCCAAAAGAATCAGTAAAAGTCAAAAATCCAAAAAAATAAAAAATAAAAAGTCAAAAATCCAAAAAAATCAAATAAATTCAAAAATCCAAAAGAATAAGAAAAAGTTCAAAATCCAAAAGTAAAAGGAAAAAATCCAATTTTTTTATAGAAAAAGTAGAAAAATCCAAAAAAAAAGGGAAAAAATACAAAAAAGTGAAAAATAAAAAAAAGCATTACCTTCACAAAACCCTGGCAAATAGGTGTCTTAGTGACGACTAAAAAAATCATAAAATCTAAAAAGTGCAATAAAAACAAGTAATGAAAACCTAGCAACATGTGCTATTTGTGATAGATTAGCTTTTCCATCTATTTGAACGCGTGTCGGTCATCAAATTTTCACCATCATCATGCCTAATCATCAAAAAAACCTTATATACATATCTGGGCATTGCGGTCATGTCTCACCTTGGCCTAGTTATCATTGTGCATATCCACAATAAATGGTGGGTTTCTCACTGGGGGAAAAATCTTGAACTCACTAGGGGCAACCTACTTTGAGCATAAAACTACATACAAGCAAACATTCAAACAACATAGCAATCACAACGATCACTACAAAACTCAACATTGAACATCAATCACAATTTTTGAAAATCAACCATCCAAACTAACATCAAAATCAATCAAACCAAATCTAACTAGATGTTCTTTTGAAGCATGGTTCAATCACTTTAGCATGAATGTCCAACTATTGTATCTTGATTTTTGTTATCATTTCTCTGGAGCAACTCTAGGATGTCATGGACTAGAGAAGCTATGATTGAGAATGATATTTTCTTTGTCTTTTATCTGTGAGTTGATCATTACTACCATGCAATTTTTTCATGGGACATTCTCTACAAAGTATCATGGATGGCATTCTAAATTTGCATAGGAAAAGGATTAACTCTTGTCTATTTTACACAAGCAATACTCAGGTCATCTCAGTTCAATTATGCCTAGATGCTTGTATTACCTTGCAATATCAAAAATCAATGGAAGTTGTACTCAATTCATCATGGTCTAATTATACCATTGATGTTTGTACTAACTTTCAACATATTAAAAGCTCAATGATGATACCAAGCACAACAAATCAGCTGACAAAATGACAACATTGCATATTTAGATTTGCATGGTTAAGATAGATTGCATCCATATTAGTTTTGCATCTACATTTTAGGTTTTCCAAGGCTAGAAAATTTCAAAATGATTTTATCTCTCATTAAAAGATTGATTACATTTGACATTAACAAAAAAATACCATTCACATGTAGATGCATAAGAATTATCATATCATACATTCATCCATGCATTAGATAATGCAAACAAATAAGGTGCATCACATCTCATTTGCATAATCAAATTCATCTCATAATATTCATAAAGCATCATCCATAAAGCATATAGAATCATAATCCATGCATCATCCTTTCATTATTGCATCCATACATAACCATGGAATAATCATATAAAACATCACATAGCATATAGAGTCGAAATTAAATGCATTCAAATTCATCATAAAATCATATTGATAACATATAGATCAATAGTATCCACTGCATCTCATATAAAATCTCAAAATCAATGTAAAGTATATAATGATATCATTACATGTAGAGAGATAAATCATCAAAATGTCACAGAATATCACAAAGTCCCTGACTAAATCAGTGTATACATCAAATACTAATACATCAACTATGAACACAATGGCTATGTGTTGCTCCCCCTAGAAGTTGTTGGCCTCACTGAGCCTCCTGCTGCACCACCAGATGGACTTGCACCTAGATCTCTAAGAGGTGGTCCAGTCACACCCCTGGTCATTGTCCATGAATGACTCCAACCTAATCTAGCACTAACCTATTGTGTATAGCTCGAGGCACACCACTCTGGAGGAACTACCTCATAATACCATAGCCTATAGTACTTAGCCTCTCTGGAAAAATTTTGTACCTCTCTAAGCATATCTCTTGTAGTGGTCCCCTCAGATAATCTTTGTAATCTCTCAGCCAAGGCCTCTTCCTACTCATATCTCTATCTCATGCTATCTCTCTTTGCTATTAGAGAGGCAATCTACACCTATGCCTGAGATAATTGTCCCTGTAAGCTCTACACCTATGCCTGTAAGGCATCTATCTGTGCCTATTGTTGATGAGAGGGAACACAAATATGGAACTATGATGACCCTGTCTGCTACTATCCTAAGGGTAATGTGGATCTCCTCCACCGAGACACACTCTAACATCTAGTATCGGTCCACCTCCACCTACATTTCCCCCATCTCCTATATCCCTACCATCATGTCCTCCATCCCTACCATCTCCCTCCTCCTCATCTCCATCTACCCCATCTCTCCTCCATCTGGGTGCATGCAGTGGTCCCTCTCATCATCATCCAATATCAGTACTAGCTCATCTAGACTGGATATCCTCAAAAAAGGATGTGTAAAGAAATAATGTGCATACTCATCTATCATCAAAGTAGCTGCAATCTATGGATGGTACTCCCATATCTGTGGTTGCAACCCAAAATACTCATGAAAAGTTGCATCATAAGATAGCGTGGGTCCCCACTTTGGAATATCCTGTCATCTTTATGTAGATAAATCAATTCCCTAGGGCATAACCTGAACTCTGCCATACTGGAAAAACACCCTCATGAGTATTAATCTCTCGATAACAAATGGTGTCCACTGAATCAAGTACCTCGAAGTAAAAACATAGGGCATCTCAATATCATCCTCTGGACAATCTTCACAATCTAAGTATGGCTTCCATGTCACAGTCTCCAAACCATCGAGCACATGCCACCAATACTCTAATTTTCCCAGCTTGTGCTAGACAACTAGACCTGTATATCCAAAGGCATATGGTCTCCCAACTAGACAATCTCTATCAACCACAGGTTGAGTGATAGCTATGTGTTCCCAAGCCCAAATTTGTAGTAGTATAAACCCAGTTGACAGGCTCGTAGCTCCAAGATAAAGTACCTTATGCAAATCATGATATAAGTGTGTCAGTATGTAGGAACCCCATGCGTATCTAATCCTCTGCATAATCATGCTCTCTAGTATCTGACTCTAGCTTACTGATAGTCCCTGCGACTTACATTTGGGACATATGAATTCTCCATTGAAACCAACTAGAACACATGGTAATGGAAGATATGAAGAAACCATCTCCTGTAATGGGATCTCATACCCGCTAATCTTGTCATAATGAAAAATCCTCCTCAATGCATCAGTACCCCCTACTCTGTGTGACCATAAACAACTAGCTCACCAACAATGGGAATCCCCAATACCCAGTATACATCCTTTAGAGTGACTATCATCTCACCAGTGGCCAAATGGAATGTGTTGTGGTCACTATGCCACCTCTCAGCTAAGGCAGTCAATAGTTCCCTGTTAGTCCTATACTAGGCCATATCAATCGAAGAACTCAAACCACATCGCCCAATCAAATCCAAATCAACTCGTAGTAAATGTAGAATCATGTCCTAGGTCTTCAGGAAGCGTTCCTGATACTAAAGAACTCTAAAATCCTCCTATAATCATGACATATCATAAATCAACATTTTATCAATCAACCTATCAATCAATCTAATCAACTCTACTAAGATTTTGATTAAATCTTGTTGAGTGTCTATCATTGATCCTCACCTATGATGAGGTCAATCATCATCTATCCTATCATTGATTCTCACCTATCATGAGATCAATCATCAAACATCATCAAAACATTGGCTGACACGATCATCAAACATCAAAATCAAGGATAACAATCAAAATTTCATCAATTTGGTGTAAATGTGCTAGAACAGTGCTCCTATGCACTAAAAAATTCTATCAATGTGCCAAAACAGGGTCTCTATGCACCAAAATACCAAATGCGCTATATCAGATACCAAATGCACCATTTTATGACGGGTATGTGTAGGATCATCATGGAAAAAACAAGCCCTTAAGTGGAAAAAAATTTAGAAAAATTAGTGTTAGGCAACTTGACGTAAGAAATTGAATAAGTTATCTATATTATTTCAAAAATATGTAAGAATAGAATCTGTAGAAAATTGAATGTAGTTTCTAAACTACTAGGTTTATTTAAAAATACATAAAATCTATTTGGTGAAATTTTGAAATTTCAATGCAGTAGTATTTAAATTTCAGGGAAAAAATAAGAAGTAGGTGTTTGTCTAACCACCCTAACCATAATAAAATGATAATAATTTTTAATAAGATTTTATATATAAGTATAGGACTCATGTCTAGATGTTATGCATATTTTTTTGTAATTTTTTTTCAAGTAAATAATTAATTATGAATTTTTTATTACAACTTTTAAAATATATAAAAACTAGTATGTCTAACCACCTTAACTTGGTCAAAACTTCATGAATTTTTTTTTTCATTTTTTAATCCTATAGTATGTGAAGCATAGAATGTGACACATGTTTCGGATTCAAAAAATGTGATACCATTTGAAAGTTATAGATGCTTTTCAATCAGCCTATCGATCAGGACTTTAGTCATAATTCTAATAGAAAATAAAAAATAATTATTTATTAAATTCAAACTAAACTCCTCTAAAAACCCTTTTCGTTTCATCAATTTTGGGTTAAAAAAAGTCGTTAGCCACATACCCTACAAATACCCATAATATTGCCACTTTTTGGCCCATCATGATCCTGCACATACCCTGACCTAATGCACTAAAAGAACAAATGCGCTAAATTTTTCAACAGATGCACTACTCTTTGCTATCTATGCACTAATTCTATATATGTGATTTAAGCAAATCAACATATGTGCCATTTTCTTATCCAAATGTGCTAAACAATCACATGCACTAAAACATCAACTCTATGCACTAAAGCGGGTCATAGATGCACTAAAACGCTATTTTTTTTTTCAAAACATGAAAAATGTGGGAAAAACAAATTTAAATTTGAAAAAGATGTTTCTCACTGGAGGTCCACACGCAGTCGAGTAGTTGTGTTGTTGAACTCACTTAAATGGATGGGTTTGGTATGCGATAACCATTTTGCTCCAATCTCTCAATCAACAAACTCTCCCAATGTAAATGAAACCAAATGAGCCTCTTTTTCACCTTTTTACCTTTTAAAAGAGATAATTAAGTGGGATTTAAGTGGGATTGTTTTTTTATTTTTAAACTAGGGCATCAATTACTCAAATGGCAAGATCTGTATCATTTATTGGGAGATAAATCATTTTAACACCATAAAATTTGGAAATCATCAAAAATATTTAAAAAAATTCAAAAATCAAGATATATATCCTAAAAAATTCAAAATTTCCTAATTTTTCTCCTAAGGGGGCATACTCACAACATCACTCGAAAATCAGCATTTGGGGCATATCTAAAATTTTATTGACCCTATTGGAAATTTTTTCTTTGAAGCAATGCATCACAAACACATCACTTCAAAGAGGGGAAAAATGTATACACTTAAATTTGGTCTAAATGAAATTAATTAAATACAAGTTATTTAATTAGTAAGTCTTTAATTGTTCTACTTATAAATAAACCGATAAATTTATTTATATAGTTCACTTTCCTTAATTATTCCTATCTTAAATCATTTTCTTCATGTTTTAATTAAATAAACAACTTTAATTAGTTTGTTTCATTTAATTAACTCCCTTTTATTAAATCCAAATTTTAAATTTGAATTTAGTCACATTTCTGCTAACTTCTCATCTTCCACCTCATCATGTATCTTATGAAATTAAATATTTTTAATATTTAATTGGCATTTATCTTCAACAAATTCTAACCAATTTTGAGATACTTGGCTTTCACCTCCATTTGATTCATCTTCACACTTGGCAATTTGTTCTTCTAAAGGGAACACACTCCTTGGTTCTCTCCAATCTCTTCACATTCGACTAACCATATCTCCATATCAAATATAGACCGTTGAATCTTTCCACATAGGTTGATGCCTTGGAGAAATAGATATAAATCGACCCTCATTTACAATAATTCAGATAGAGAGTTTAGCATAATTAAACCCTACAAAATTTTAGAGAGCATTATCATTAGCATTATAGCATTAGCATTCTAGTATTTGTATCTTAACATCATTTATATTAATCATGGCTTTATCATTAGCCACATCTTAAATTACTATAGTTGGGTATGTGTAGAATCATGATGGGCCAAAAAGTGGTGATATGATGGGTATGTGTAGGGTATGTGGTTGAAAAAAAATTCTTTACCCAAAATTGATAAATGAAAAGGGATTTTAAAGGAGATTCTCAAATTTTTGCCAATATAAATTATGCTATACTTTGAATTTAATAAATAATTATTATTCATTTTCTATTTGAATTACAACTAAAGTTAGAGTTGGGACCCTAGCTTGGTTGGCTAAATCTTTCCTGTTGCAGGAGGTTGGTCACGAGGTCTAGTCTCCCCCACCTCCGTGGTACCAAAGGGCATGTCGTGCCAGCACCACCGGTCACGTTAAAAAGTTTACCAAGTGCACTACAGTTTATAGGGGGTTGTGCTACCCGATTCGTGCAATCTAAAAAAATAATAATGACTAAAGTCCTAATTGATAGGCTAATTGAAAAACATCTATGGATTTCAAATGGTATCACATTTTTTGAATCTAAAACATGTGTCACATTCTATGCTTTGCATACTATAGGATTAAAAAAAGAAAAAATTGAATTTCATGAAGTTTTGACCAAGTTAAGGTGGTCAGACATATGGGTTTTTATATTTTTTAAAAGTTGTAATAAAAAATTCATAATTAATTATTTTCTTGGAAAAATATTACAAAAAATATGCATCACATCAAGACATAAGTCCTCTACTTATACCTAAAATTTTATAAAAAATAATTATCATTTTATTGTGGTTAGGGTGGTCAGACAGACACCTACTTCTTATTATTTCCCCGAAATTTAAGTACTATTGCATTGAAATTTTAAATTTTCACCAAATAGATTTTTAAAAAAAATAAACCTAGTAGTTTAGAAACTAAATTCAATTTTATATACATTCTATTCTTACATATTTTTGAAATAATATAGATAACTTATTCAAATTTTTACGTAAAGATCCCTAACTCTGACTTTTTTGAATTTTTTGCCATTTAAGGGCCTGTTTTTTCCATGATGATCCTGCACATACCCAGTTGCATCATAGCATCTTCATTATCAATATCATAGCAGCATCTTAATCTTAGCTTATTATTTACAACAAATTTAGCAATCAATCATGTAGGAATTATTTCTTGCATTTTCAACATCTCGTTCTTTAGGTTGTCATTTGGAAAGTCATGTGCATCTAAAATTTGAGAGCAAAAATGACTTGAAAAATCCTTGGAGATAGGGGACAATGAGACACCATTAGAGATTTTGTTTGTTTCAATTTGATTAAATTGTTATTTGAATTCTCTAATATAATGTTTCATTGGTGTGTTGTATTATTTTCTTATGCAATCACATATTTTATACACACATTTGTTATTTTGCTAACAATTGTGATGTAGGTTTTATGATTCAAGCAAGTGTTTCACTCAAGATCAACATCATTCAAGAAAGAGTCAAGAAAAACATCCATTGTATCCATCTCTAGCATATTTACAACACCTTATTGCTAGGGTTTGGTAAGTTGCAACAATGTTATTTTTTCATTCATCATTCTCCATTTATATTTGATTTCATTTCAAGGATTGATTTCCAAAATAGGGTTTGACCTTGAGGCAAACCCCTATCCACTAACCCAACAACATTTTTGCCTCTCCTTTGTGTGTGATTTGCAAGTTTAGGTTGAAAATTTCTTAAGGATAAATATTAAATAAAAGATTTCAAATCATTCAAAGTTGTCATCAAGCCTTGTAGAACCTTGGAGAAGACCTACAAGTTGCAAATCATAGATTCAGATCCAAAAACCAATCAAAAGGGACAAAGCAGAAAAAGAAGAGAGAGATCGGCCTTTGAAGTTGTATAAAAGTGCAACATGACTGATTCGCCACTTCTGGTGAATGAGTCCTAGTTCTTTTCATATTTCATGTTTTTACAGATTCATATACCGTTTTGGCAGATTCCAATTCTTGCACAGTTTTCCTAAAACTGAACTGATTCGCCCAGCTTGGTGAATGAGTCCCAATCATCTTTGAAAGTATAAATTCTAGTTATTTAGACCTCCATTATTCCATCTCCATTTATCTAGGTACACACCTTCCTATCTTTAGCTTTATGTGTTGTTTCATTCACTTTTCTAGGTCATTTAGTGTTAGTTTGCATTCATTTAAGGTTTTACATTTCATCTTACATCTCATTTTTTTTCTAAGTTTAAAATTGGTGGTGAACCCCTCAGAAGATCATATTCAACCCCTAGGATAGCCCTCTTGCAAGATGTCTTTTCCTTTTTATTGATATTTCAAGGGTTTGTTCTTGAGTGAAAGCTAGTGAAAATTTCCCCTTTTAGGTAGCTAAACCTCCTAAAGGTGAAGGGCATCTAATTTTCCATATTTCATTTTGTTGGACCTACATTTAGAGCATCATAATTGTGATTTTGAGTGCATTTTCATCGTAGATTTGGCTTGCATTGACATTGCATAGGATTTGCATTAGTTAATTTTCATTCTATGGTTTAAAATTTTGCATTAGTGAAAGCTAATTTAGCTTGAATTTTTTGCATCTAATTTCATTAAAAATCATTCAAAATCTATATTTGCACCTTAGATCTAGGTCATACAGCATAGAAAGCATACAATTCCATTGAAAAATTCTAGAAATTTTGAAAAAAATCCTCCCTGGGACTCATTCGCCACCTTGGACGAATCAGTCCCTTTGCATATTTTGCACTACATTTTTGAGCATTCAAATTTCATTTTCTAATTTTATGTTTGTTGTTACTACCTTTCTATTTTAGTTTCTATAATTTCATTTATAAACATTTCATTATTCTTAGGTTATATTGCATTTGCATTCACCTTGCATTTAGTAGCTCACGTATGATTATTTGGTGTCCTATTGCTAATACTGTAGTGAGACGAAGTTCAAGATTCATGTCATCCTACAATGGCACAATTGTTGTGGATCTCTCCTAGAATTGACACTAGTACACTAGGTATGGACAATACCTTTAACAACTCTTTTCCTTCAAGTAGTATGCAAGTTGAAACAAGGAATGATAATTTCCTGCAAGAAAACATAATCCGAATTCATAAGGACCTAGAAAAATTACAACATCAAGTACAAAATGACAACTTCTCAACTATTGTTATTCCTACTATAGATAACATTCACTGCATGCTTGAAAGTGAAGATGGGCTTGACCTTGTGAAAAACATAGTTCAAATCTTTGGAAAACACCTTCCCCCAGCCACTAATTTCCCTCTACCAACAAACAATGTCACAAGCCAAGGAGGAACTCAAATTCCTCCTCACACAATAATAGTCTCAATACCTACCTACACCAACCCTCAAGTCACAACAACAATGTAACAAGTCTATAATGTGATTCCTTCCTTGGGTATTCCTACTAGCGTCCCTTGTTCCTATGTGGCATCGCATGCCATATCTCCTCCCACTTTACCACCTATAAGCATTCCATTCACTTTTCCTACGAACACATACACCCCTTCACTTTTGTCACTTCCATATTATAACACAAGTAATGACCCTCTCATTAATCAACTCTTTCAAACCATTTCATCCCTCCAAAAGTAAGTTTCCACAATCAATCAAAATCAAAATGGTCCACCCACATATTATGTCAAAAGCATTCCATTGTCCTTGGAGATATTGCGAACACCGATGCCACAAGGTGTAGAGGTTCCTATATTTGAGAAATATAGAGGGAAGGGAGATCCTTCTAACCATGTTAATGCTTATACTGCCTTATTTAGTGAATTTTTCCTTGACGATAAAATTTTGGCTAAGCTTTTTCCTATATCATTAAACTACATCACCTTGGAATGGTTCTCTTCTTTACTGAACAACTCAATTAGTTCATTCAATGAACTTGTTGATGCATTTATAAAACATTTCCAAGTGCACATGAATCCTAAGATGACCTTGGCTGATTTGATGAGATGCAAGCAAAAAGAAGAGAAGATAACTGACTTTATCTCACACTTTCAATCGGTTTATTCTCAAATCGATGTCAAAGTCCTCGACCCCCACCTTCAAAAGATGCTCATAGAAAATTTGCAAAGCAAGATTCAAGAAAAGATCACCATGATGAAATTACCATCCTTCATGCACTTGTGTACTACATGAGTTGTGATTATCAAAATTTGGTTAGTAGTCATGATAAAAGGTCCACTTCTAGCTGAACTAAGAAATCCGAGCTTGCAAACCAAAACAATTGCCAGCCTTTTAGAAGACAAAATAAAGTTTCCTTCAATTTAATCCCCCTCAACAAAAAACACATGATTCCAATAAACAAGTAGTTGTCATTAAAGTCGCAATACCCTTTAGCTATGGGGACCCAAAAAGATAATTAACTCCATTAGTCGATACCCTTCATAACACATGTCCCAAATTTTAGACTAGAAAATCATTACCTTGTCTCTCGTCAAAAAAACCAATCCTAATAATCCTTTACCACCGAGATTTAGATCAAATGCTTATTGCCACTATCACTGATAAAATGCACATGACATGGAACATTGCAAGCATCTTAACCATCTTGTGTAAGACCTCATTGATTCTAGTCGCCTTTCCATTGGAGGTGTTAGCGATCAAGGAAATAAGTCCATCGCCCCTCCTAACCATAACATGAAAATCTTTACCAACCCATGCCAAAACATAATATTTCATTTTTCAAAGCTAGAAAAACTACAAAGAATGATGTAATGAATGTTGACACAAATGATGATAACAATGATTCTATTCAACATGCTAACACCAATAATAATCCTATAGTTGAATGGTGGGAGTGATAGATGTCATTCCTCATAAGGGTCAAACTAAAAATCCTCTTGAGATTGCTTTCTCCTCTAAGGATGTACTTAAACATGCACTCAATGGTCCTCTTTGCATAGCCACCTATATCTATGACAAGCCCACTAATGGGATACTAATAGATCTCGCCTATGGAGATAATGTGATCACCAAGGAATTATTACTTTTCCATGAGCTCTATCAAGATATATACGATAAATAAAAAGCATGGATAAGGCCACACAATGGTTTCTCTTGCCCTACAATGGGATTGATCACTTTTCCTTTAAAAATAGGACCGAAAACATTAGATGTCTCATTCTCCATCATCCTGCAGCAACGCCAATTTTATGTGAAGCTAGGCCATCCATGGCTTTACTCCATGAAAGTTGTCCCTTCGGTTGTGCATAAATGCTTAAAGTTTCCTTTTGACAATGAAATTTTATCGTTCAGCATAGTGGCTTTAGCCCTTTGTCCTCTAAAGGAAATTTTTCCTTAGATTTCTTTTGGCTTGAGCCTATGGAACCTATAAAACCACGAGAATATATATTTTTTCTTTTCCTATCAAAATTTCAAGGAAAAGAAGATAGTAGAACTATCCCTTCTAAACATGTCCCCATCCACCTTTGAGCCTACCATCCTTGACGAAACCATTCTTGAACTTAAACAAGTCCCAAACAACCAAGACCAACCTAAGATATAACCTTCACCTACATCTTACAAAAGACCAAGAGATAATGAAAACAACCCCGTCACAACTCCTAGAGTAAAGCAAGTATACAAATTCAAAGAGAAAGTTGTCGGAAAACTTTCTTTGGTTCCTTTTGTTCCTCCCTTTGGGGAAGAAAAGAAACCTATGGTTGATCAACTTGTTCCTACACAAATGCAACTTGAAAAAAAACTAAAAGAAGCAGAGGTGCTAGAGAGCGTAGGCGTAGATGTTGTGCCCTTGCTCGCAAGTTACATGAAGAATTAAACAAATAAAATCGAGATTCAAACATGATAGAAGCAATGCATGATGACTCTATGCCCGCCCTGAAACAAAAAAATCTAGAACAACAACCACAAAAAGAGTTGAACTCTTCCATGGACATTATCCTTCAACCTCTTGTTATGATTAACTTGGATGATGATGACGAGGTTGTTGAAATTGACAAAGAGGTACATAATGAATTGAATACATTGTTTTCCTCTTCCATGAGCTTAAATGAAAAATCTCCTACAAAGAGTGTTGATCTTGGAAATGATCCTAGTTCAGCACTTGTGGGTGACCTGCTAATAGGTTGACTCGCATGTGCCTTACTACTCTTTTGCATCTTTCCTTCTCTTTTGTGTGATTTCTTATGCATAATGCCATCCCCTGTGATGAGATTTGTTTGATGTTCTCTCTCTCTTTGTGGCATTCCTCTACTTGTACCTTCATTCTTCTCTATGTCGTACATCTTTTCACTTTTTTTCCTTTATCTTTTCATTTGTCTTTTTTTTCCTTTTGGGGATGATGCAAGGCATCGAGACATTAATGTCTCTTCCATGTTGACCCAAAAGGTTTTCTTTTTCCTTTATATTTTTCATTTGTCTCATGTTTTCCTTTTAGGGATGATGCAAGGCATCAAAACATTCATTTCTCTTCCATGTTAACTCAAAATATTTTCTTTCTCCTTTATCTTTTTTATTTTTCTTGTGTTTTCCTTTTGGGGATGACACAAGGCATCGAAACATTCATGTTTCTTCCATGTTGACCCAAAAGGTTATTCTTTGTTTTCGCTCTCTTTGTGTCATTCTTCTAGTTCTATGTGTATTTGGGGAATGATGATAGTACAATGCTCTCTAAATAATATTGTGGAAAACAACATACTAATCCCAAATCCATAGATCACTTATGTGTTTGGTGTTTAAATTTTGGGGGAAACCCCTCTCTTTTATTTTTCTCTTGCATGACATAGGTTTACTTGGAAACATATGACTTGGCATAGGGATTTTCAATTTAGCTCTCATGTCCTCTTCTTTGTTTGCATTTATGATTTTCTAATTCAAAGTAATCTCTCACAACATGGTGTTTAGCAATTTATTTAAAGTGGGGGCATACATTGGAATTATTCTTTTTCATTTTTCTTTTTCATGGTTCATGGTGCATTTTTCTTACTTCATATGATGTGTTTGTTGCTTTGTAGATGAAATTGGGCATGATTTCCTTCAAGAGCATGATCTCTTTTAACATATTATATTCCTCTTAGTGGCTTGATGTGACACACTGCATCCCCTAAGTTGTGAATATTTAATTATGTGATTGGTCATCTCTTGGAGACATTAGGCACAATGTTCCCTAAGTTAAAGACCTCACATGATCTAAGCAAGACTTCTTTGAACATTTCTGATTTTGAGTTTTACATTTATAGTTATATGGCCACCTTGCATAACATAGCTTGCATGCATGTGGAGCCACGTTGTTTGTTCATGAGTTCCAAACATATGAATTTTTGTTTCCCTCATGAAGCTTGAAAACCATTTTTGCATGGTGCCTTATCAAAGTTATCAGGAGGTATAACTTTGGCATTGTTTGAGTGGGAAGCCCAATCTGAGGCATGAATTTCCACATAGCCACTTGTGTGTGTGTGTATACTAGCCATGAGTGTATGTGTCTCACCTTTTAGAACTTCTCACCCAATGGACAACTAGGAGTTTCATTGCCTCAAAGTGAGTATGCATTTTTTGGACAAACAACCTAGATCTGATCCACATCGTAATGGAAAAATGGTCAAAGCTTGATCCGGTTATCTTTTATTTTACCTTTTCTTTTTTGTCTATGATAGTGTATTCTTTTTCTTTGGTGTTGCTCTATATATCATTCTCATGTGTGTTCTTTTGTGCCTATGTTGGTTTGTCATGGGATCTCAATCCTAGGGGTTTGATCACCCATCTTGATCATTGTCTCATCTTATTAGCGTTGGCACACTTGAACCCCTCTTGATGTATGGTTGTCTACTTTAGTGTGATTTTGAAGCAAGTTCATCCTCTCACTAAAGTGGGGACTAAACAAAGTGTTGAAAAATGTCACCAGAGACATTTTCACACTTGTTTGGGCCCTCCTTGTGAATTTAGGCTTAATGTTGCCTTGATTTAGTGTTGTAATATGGTCGACACATTCACATTAGGTCTTGGGCCCTTGTGATCTAATGGATTTTAATGGTATCTTGCTAAAATGTTGTGAAGTGTTGTAACACACTTTCACACTTTTATAAGGTTTTATTAATTAATCAAAACCTAATAAGTCTCTTTTTAATCAAAATAAATCTCAATCTTGCTTTATATGGAGTGTTGTAAAGTGTTGTAACACACTTTCACACTTCTATAGGATTTTCATTAATAATTGGGCTTTCTTATATGCTTTAATTGGCCCTATTTTGCATACACAATCGTAATTTATTGCATCTTTTTGAGGATAATCTCAACACCAATCATTAAGGGTATGTGCAAGATGGGTATGTGGCTAACAAATTTTTTTAACACAAAATTGATGCAACAAAAAAAATAAATTTAAAGGAGATTCTCAACTTTCCACCAATATAAATTATTCTTTACTTTGAATTTAATAAATTATTATTATTATTCATTTTCTGTTTGAATTATGACTAAAGTCCTGATTGAAAGGTTGATTGAACAACACCTATAGCTTTCAAATGGTGTCACATTTTTTGAATCCAAAACATTTGTCACATTCTATGCCTCACATACTATAGGATTAAAAAAAAGAATTTCATGAATTTTTGACCAAGTTAAGGTGGTCAGATATACGGGTTTTTATATTTTTCAAAAGTTGTAATAAAAAATTCATAATTAATTATTTACTTGGAAAAAATTACAAAAAATATGCATCACATCAACATGAGTCCTCTACTTATATCTAAAATATTATAAAAATATATTATCATTTTATTGTGGTTAGGGTGGTGCTCGATAAACACCTACTTCTTATTTTCTCCCTGAAATTTAAGTACTATTACATTGAAATTTCAAATTTTCACCAAATAGATTTTTTTAAAAATAAACCTAGTAGTTTAGAAACTACATTCAATTTTTTAAGGATTCTATTATTACATATTTTTGAAATAATATAGATAACTTATTCAAAGTTTTACATCAAGTTTACGAACTCTAATTTTTCTAAATTTTTCACCACTTAAGGGATTGTTTTTTCCATGATGATCCTACACATACCCTCTTATTGGTCTTTGATGTTGTATGATTGAGTATCTTTGTAATTGTTACATACATATGTCTTGAATGCCTACTTTAGTGTGATTTTGACATGGGATTGAATACTCTCACTAAAGTGGGGTAAAAATGTAGTGTAGGAAATATTATTCCATTTTCACACTTAATTTGGGAATGAATAATATTAAATGAGCTAAATGATGCCTTAATTTAGTGTTGTAATTTTTATAACATATTCACATTATGTTTAGGGCCTCTTAATTAAAATGGACTTAATTGTGCCTTATTTTTGTTGTTGTAAGGTGTACCTTTACACTTTCACATTAATCTAGGGCTTTATTAATTAATTGAGGCTAATTTTCCTTAATTGGCCCCTTTAATTCAAATCCAGGCATAATTAATTTCATTTTCCTAGGGATAAAACCCCACATTCATAAATTCCATAACGTAATGTTTAACATTAAGCAATGTGTGTCCTAGATAAGTGACCTAGGTCCTCACTTAGGCCTAGGACCTAAATATATAATATGTTTTTTGCACTATTTTAATTATTTTAAAAGTATATTCAAATGTCAGCTTGTGATTTTTGAATTTCAAAAATAAATCTTTACATATGTATAAATAAGAGGTCATTTCACTATTTTTAACCTAAGATTTTTGCTAGGAAGTTTAATTCAATCATCCTAAGATCTCACAAGAGCATTATCAAGAGCACTTCAAGAAAATTTTCAAGGCATTCAAGGGTAGACTTATTGCAGATTATTGCAGCAATCGATATCTTATCATCATGTTAAAGTCTTATTGCATCATGCATGTTTTTTGAGCTAATATGGTGATGTAGAGTTCAAGATCTGTTCAAGCATATCAAAGGCATTATTTTAAATCAAGTTTCAAGATCAAGATTCACATCCATTGAGGCCAATTCATGCAAGTTGCAGATTTGAATTCCAAGGCTTTATCAAAGGTCTGATTTTTCAAAAAAAAATGCCACTTAAGGGCCTGTTGTTTCCATGGCGATCCTCCACATACCCTTAACCAATCATAATTCAGATGTTTCTAGTTTGAATGGCCTATATTTAGTGATTTGGGACTCATTCACCACCTTGGGAGAATGGGTCCCATCTGGATATTTTGGTCCTGAATTGGATTTCACACATTTCTAAGAACTTTCAATTTTTTGTCCCATACATTATGTCTGATGGGACTCATTCGCCACCTTGGTAGAATGAGTCCAGTGTGGCACAAAATTAAATTTAATTCAAATTTCTAGCAGGATTTTATTCTCCTAGATCTAATGTCGGCTTGTAGTGTTGTAATTTTGGGAATTCTTGCATAATTGAGTGTAAATACAAGGTTCTTTCACTCATATTTTCACCTAGCATTCAAGAGAGTTCACAAGAGTATTCATTTATTCACAAGAGCATACAAGAGACTTTAATGGAATATTATCAAAAAATTTATAGCATTCAAGTATCAATTATCATGTCAAAGAGTTCATCCATTATGTTTCTTATTGTGCGAACAAATGTGATATAGGGTTTATAATTTAGTCAAGTGTTTCACTCAAGATCAACATCATTCAAGCAAGTGTCAATAACCACATCCATTGTAACCATCTCAATAATATTTGTAGCACCTTATTGCTAGGGTTTGGTGACTTGCAACATTGTTATTTGTTCATTCATCATTCTCCATTTATATTTTATTTCATTTCAAGGATTGATTTCCAAAACATGGTTTGACCAAGGAAAACCCCTATCCACTAACCCAACAACATTTTCCCCTCTCCTTTGTGTGTGATTTGCAAGTCTAGGTTGCAAATTTACTAAGGAGCAATATTGGAGAAAAGTTATCAAATCATTCAAAGTTGTCAAAGTTGTCATCAAGCCTTGGAGAACCTTAGAGAAAACCTATAGGTTGCAAATCTGAGATTTAGATCTGGAAACCAATCAGGAAGGACAAAGTAGATAGAGGAGTAGGATCAACCTTTGAAGTTGCACAAAAATCCAACTAGATTGATTTGCCACTTTTGGCAAATGATTCCCAGTTCTAGTCAGATTTTAGGTTTTTATAGATTCAGATACCCTTTTTGTAGATTTTAGTTCCTACACAGTTTCCAAAAAATTAGACTGATTCACCTAGCTTAGTGAATGAGTCCTAGTTAGCTGTGAAAAAAAAAATTCTAATAATTTAGACCTCCATTAAACCATCTCTAGTTTCCTAGGTGTACACCTTCCTGTCTTCATTTTTTGTGTTGTTTCATTCACTTTTCTAGGTCATTTAGTGTTAGTTTGCATTCAATTATGGTTTTACATTTCATTTTGTATCTCATTGTCTTTCCCAAGTTTAAAATTGGTGGTGAACCCCTCATTAGATCATATTCATCCCTTAGGATAACCCTCTTGCAAGATCTCTTTCTCTTTTGCATTGAGATCTCAAGGGTTTGTTCTTGAGTGAAAGTTAGTGAAAATTGCCCCTTTTAGGTAACTAAACCTCCTAAAGGTGAAGGGCATCCAATTTTCCACCTTTCATAAACCTATGAATTGGCATAGGGATTTTCTGTAAGGAAAGAAAAGTTGTATAAATGCCTTCCTAATGATAATTCTAAGAGGAATAGTGTAGATTATAGGTTCAAAAATCAATTAAAGTTCATTAAATATGCACATTACTGGAATAAAAGAATAGACAATTAAGATCATACACAAAATTGAATACCAGTATTTAACGTGGGAATACCCTTACAGGAGAAAAACCCACACGCCAAGTAAAGCCTCTTTGTATTACAGTAAATGAATTACATATAGAGATTCAAACTTCACTTTCAAATGTCAATTTCATAGTAGCAAAATTTCCTTGATCAACCTTGCACAAAACAAATCCTGATTATAGTTCGTTATGTCTCACTGTTACAATGCTTATACAACATATAATGAAGAACACTAACATATAATGAAGAACACTAACATGTCAAACCCTTTCACTATTACAGTACACTAAAATGTATATCCCACAACCATGGTAAATTTGTTCTCTAACAAATGGTTCAGTTCAGTTTCCCCTATAGAGTAACTGTCGATCTTACCAGTCATTGAACAGTCACCACCAACTCAGCGTAGTCCTCCAATAACCATTGTACACCTTAGTAGTCAACCCAATTCAACATTCATTCAACTGTGGTCCACCTTCAAGTCCATCGACATGACTAATATTATCGATGAGAAACTGGAAAGTCACATTGAAATCCCAAGTCTCCCTGATGTCCCAAAAGAACCACAACAACCATGAGCATCGATAATAGTCACCACGATGCCAAACAACTATCCCAAAGCAGCCTTATCAGCAAGACAATAATCATCAGAGGTAGTTTGAAATGTCTCATCGAAGACTCAAGTCACACTAACATCCTTAAGCTCAACTATAGTTCAGAACACCTCATCAGAAGGAGTCACATCGATGTCCAATGGGAAAAGAATTCATCGACTAGAGTAAAAGTATCAGTCCAACATTCTCAAGTCTAACTAAAGACCAATGTTACCCTAATGCTGACCCATGCATGACCATCGACAAGAGTCTCCCTAATGGAACTCTTTAGCTAGACTTCTAGTATCAATGAGAGTTAGAAAACTTGCATTGATAGTATAGGACACACCAATGACTCCCATCGGCAAGATTGACCATTAGTCTCACTGAACTAATCACTTCGAGCCTTTAGAACTAAGTTGCTCGTCAACAAAATATTCTAGGTGTCTCACCGATTTTTCTCTTTTAGGAGGTTTAGGTTAGTAAGATTGAGGCACATTTCTCCAAAATTTGCATGTAACCTCTCATGTATTCTTCTACTTTAAATAAATTTCTCACAGAAATGGTGTTAGCAATCACTTTAAAGTGGGGGCATACATTGACTCTCATGTTTCACTGTGCGATTCTCTTTATTCTTGTGATGTGTCCTTTTCTTGGTGGTGTCATTGGGTTTTATTTCCTCTGAGAGTGTCATATTTCTTTGAATTGTCCTCTCTTGGATATATTAGGCACGATTTTCCCTAAGAAGGGACCTTACATGAACTAAGTAAGATCCCTTTGAATGCACCTTACACTATTTCACATTTACAATATCGGTTATATGGCCACCTTTCATAATACATTTTTTTTTCCTATGGTGCCATCTTGTTTATTCATGATATTCAAGCATACAAAGCTTTTCTTGCATTATGAAGCTCGAAGTTCATTATTATATGGTTCCTTATCAAAGTTATCAAGAGGTATAGCTAATGTATGATGAGAAGGAGTGGGTTGATCAACCATAGGTTGCTTTTTTTCCCTAAGGAGAGGAACAAAAGGAACCATAGGAGGTTGTTCATCCACTTTATCTTTTACTTTGTAAACTTGTTTTATGTGGGGAGGTATGACACAATTGCTTTCATTGTCTCTTGGTCTTTTGGATGATGTAGGTGAAGTTTTTTATTTTTGGTCAAGGTCTTGGTTGTTTGGTTCTTGTTTAGGTTCAAGCATGGTTTCATCAAGGATGGGAGGTGTAAAAGTAGAGGGGGACATGTTTTAGAGGGATGGTTTGACTATTTTCTTTGCTTTGAATTTTTGGTAAGATATGAAAAAGAAGTCTTCTCGTTGCTTGATAGGTTTCATGGTCTCAAGCCAAAAGGCTTGTAAGGAAAAGTTTCCTTTGGAAGCCAAGGGGTTAAAGCTACTATGGTGAATGGTGAATATTTTTATTGTGAAATGGAAACTTTAAGCATTTGTGCACAACTGAAGGGACAACTTTCATTGAGCGAAGCCATGGATGGCCTAGCCTCAAACGAAATTGGTCTGACTGTGGGGTGATGGAGAATGTGACATCTAATGTTTTTGGTCATATTTATAATGGTAGGGTGATTGATCCTATCATAGGGCACACAAATTCATTGTGCGTCTTGATCCATTCTTTCAGTATTATTCATGTTGATAAAGTTCAGGCAATAGTAAGAAATTCTTGATGATCACATTCTCTCCACATGCAAGACCTATTAATATCCCATTAGTGGGCTTGTCATAGACATGGTCGGCTATGTAGAGAGGACTATCAGGTGCATGTTTAATTATATCCTTAGAGGAGAAAGGAATATCAATAGGGCTCTTAGGTCATCTTTTACGATGGATGATGTTTATCGCTCCTACCATTTCATCCATAGGATATGCATTGATATCATTTGTAATAGGATGATTATGTTCATCATATGTATCAACATTCATCATATCATTTTTTGTAGTTTCACTCACTTTGACAAATGAAATATTATGTTTGGGAATCAAATTGGTGAAAATTTACAAGTTTTGGTTGGGAGCGGCAACAAACTTATTGCCTTGATCACTAACACCTCCAATGGATAAACGGTCAGAATCAATGAGGTCTTGTACAAGATGTTTAATATGTTTGCAATGTTTTTTGTCATGCCCATTTTTTCGATGATAGTGGCAATAGGAATTTGATTTAATGCTCAGGGGTAAAGGCTTATTAGGGTTGGGTCTTTTGACAGGAGGTAAGGTAATCATTTTCTATTGTAAAAGTTGGGACATTGTGTTATGAAGATTGTCGAGTAAAGGTGTGAATTGTCTTTTCAGATCTCCATAACTATAGGGCATCATGGTTTTGACAACTACTTGGTTATTGAAATTTTGAGTTGTTTGTTGAGGAGGGTTTAATTGCAAGAAACCTTTATTTTATTTTCTAAAAGGTTGGGAATTGTTTTGGTTAGCTAACTCAGATCTCTCAATTCAGATAGAAGTGGACCTCATATCTAGACTACTAACTGAATTTTGATAATCACAAAGGGCAGTACACAAGTACATGAAGGATGGGAATTTCATCATAGTGAGCTTGTCCTAAATTTTATTTTGCAATTTTTCTATAAACAACTTTTGAAGGTGTGGGTCAGGGATCTTGACATCGATTTGGGAATAATTCAATTGATAGTGTGAGATAAAATTAGTTATCTTTTCTTGCTCATTTTGCTTGCATCTCATCAAATTATTCATGGTTTTCTTGGGAGTCATATGCACTTGGAAATGGTTTAAAAATGCATCAACAAGTTCATTGAATGAACAAATTGAATTGTTTGGTAAAGAAGAAAACCATTCCAAGGAAGTATCTTTTAAGGACCTAGGAAAGAGTTTTGCTAACAATTTATCATCAAGGACAAAGTCACTACACAAGGCGATGTAGGCATTAACATGGTTAGAAGGATCTCCCTTCCCTCCATATTTCTCAAATCTAGGCTCCTCTATTCCTTGTGGCATTGGTCTTCATAATAGCCCCAAGGACAATGGGATATTTCTTACATAACATGTGGGTGGGTCATTTTGATTTTGGTTTATAATAGAGATATTCTTTTGCATGGATGAAATGATTTGGAAAAGTTATGCTATGAGAAGATCATTACAACTAGTATGAGATGGAAGTGAAAATGGTGATGAAGTGTATGTCTTAGTAGGATAGGTGAATGGAATGTTTATAGGTGGTAATATGGTAGATGATAGAACATCTGATGCCACATAGGAACTAGGGATGCTAGCAGGAATACTCAAGAAAGGAATCACATTACTAACTTGTTGCATTGTTGTTTTGACTTAAGGAGTGGTATTGGTAGGTATTGAGGCTATGGTTGAGGGAGGAGGAATTTGAGTTCCTCCTTGGATTGTAATTATTTTTTTTGGTGTAGGAGCACTAGAGGTTGAAGGAAGATGTTTTGCACATATCTCAACTATGTTTTTCACAATGTCAAGGCCATCTTCACTTTCAAGCATGAGATGGATGTTTTCTATGATAGGAATTGCAGTAGTTTAAATGATTTCAAGGCTTACTTAATGTTGGAGGTTTTCTAAGTCCTCGTGGATTTGAATTATTTTCTCTTGCAAGATATTATCATTCTATGGTTCAACTTGCATGCTACTTGAAGGCAAAGATTTTCTAAGGGTATTATCCATGCCTAGTGTACTAGTGTGAATACTAGCATTGGAAGCTCTAGATAACCCAAGATTGCTAACGAGTGTGTTATCACAGGATCACATGAGTATTGAAATTCTTCTCACTATAGTCTTAGCAATATGACACCAAACACTCATGTAAAGGCTACTAAATATAGGGTGAATGCAAATGCAATGTAGGCTAACAAGAATAAATTGCTTGAAACATAAATTCTAGAAATTAAAATAGAAATGCAGGAACAGTAAATAGAAACTTAGAAAATGAAGATTAAATTCTAGAAAATGTAGTGCAAACTATGCAAAGGGACTGATTTTCCCAAGGTGGCGAACGAGTCCTGGTACTCATTTTTTTGAAAATTTTCAAAAATTTTAAAATGAATTTTATGCTTTTTATGTTTTCTAATGCTAATCTAAGATGTAAATGTAGAATTTTATTGATTTTTAATAAAATTAAGTGCAATAATGCAAGGTAAATGAACTTTTCACTCATGCAAAATGCAATGTTAAAGAAAGCTATATATAGGATGTAAATGCACTCCAAATCATAACTATGATGCTCAAAAGTCAGGTTCACCAAAATGTGGACACCAGAAATGGATGCTCGACTTCCTTGTCCACACAAAATGGAAAGAAGGAAGGGGGGTCCGATTTCACAATGCTCACATTCAAGAATACCTTAGAGATCTAAACCCAATGAAGGATATGAAAGATCTGACTGTAATATATCCTTGGAGATGAATGGAGATAAGAAATAGGTTCACCACCAAGTGTAAACTTGGAAAATGCAAGATGTTTGAAAACACAGTTTGATATGCAAACTAATGCGAAATGACCTAAGAATGCAAGTAAAATGTAACATAAAGTTATGAAACTAGAAATGTACACTTGGAAACTTGTTGGAGATGGAATGGAGCTTTGGAATACTAAGAAATTCACTATTGATGCCAACTAGGACTTATGGGCCAAGTTGGGTGACTTAGTCTAGTTTTAGGAAGACTGTGTTGGAACAGGTTTGAAACAAATGGGTACTCAGATCTACAAAATTCTTATTTAGGCCTAGGCAGTGGGACTCATTTTCCAATAGTGGTGAATTAGTCCACCTATAGATTTTTTGATATTCAAAACAAGAACTTTTAGCCCTCAATCTGCTCTTCTGCTCCTATTACTGATTTGGGTCAGAAATTATAGAATTCAACCTGTAGATCTTCTCCAAGCTTCTCTTAGAACTTTGACAACTTTGAGTCATTTTGACCACTTTTCCAATCTTAACTTCTTGGTAAATATATAGCCTATCCCTACAAATCACACACAAGTTCAAAGGGAAAAATGTTGTGGGATTAGTGAATAGGGGTTTACCTTAGTCAAACCCCTTGTTCCTAATTAAACCCTTGAAATGAAATGAAATAGACTGGAGAATGATGAATGAACAAAAGACAATGCTACAACTCACCAAACCATTTTAATAGGATGTTGTAAACATATAGATAATGGCTCCAATGGATGGAGACTTGAACTCTAGCTTGATTTTGATGGATCTTGAATGCAATGCTTACAAATCCTACACCACAATTGTTAGTTCTAAAACAACATTTTGC
Source organism: Sequoia sempervirens (assembly GCA_007258455.2). Classification (NCBI taxonomy): domain Eukaryota; kingdom Viridiplantae; phylum Streptophyta; class Pinopsida; order Cupressales; family Cupressaceae; genus Sequoia; species Sequoia sempervirens. Next base: position 124,974,658 of record VDFB02047230.1, on the reverse strand, counting down.
AAGTAATCTTTGGCATGATAGAATACACTTGAAGGATTTCTTGAATGCTTAATAATCTACCCTTGAAATTCCTTGAATGCTATTGTGGATGCTCAAATGCTCTTGTAAACTATATGCATGAATACATGAATGCTAGGTATGAAAATCAAGGGAAGATTCTTGTATTTATACTCAATTATGCAATAATTCCTAAAATTACAACATCATAGGCTGACCTTAGATCTTGGAGAATAAAAACCCACTAGAATTTTGAATTAAATTATAATTTTGAGCTAAAGGGGACTCATTTTCCATCTTGGGCGAATGGGTCCTGCCTAAGGGGACTCATTCGCCCAGAATGGCAAATGAGTCCCACCTTAGGAATTTAAGGTGGGTTTTGGGATTTTGATGTTTTAAATGATATTTCTCAAGATTATTCTAAAAATTACACATAAATAAGCCCCGTGGATGCAAAATAGGGACAATTAAAGCATAAGAAAGCCCAATTATTAATGAAAAACCTAGAAAAATGTGAAAGTGTGTTACAACACTTTACAAACTTTGAATCAAGGCTTGGTAAATGATGAAAAGAGGTTATTCAGGTTTAACAAGACCCTATAAAAGTGTGAAAGTGTGTTACAACACTTTAGAACACTTAAGTAAAGTACCACTTAAATCCTTTTAGTTCAAAAGGGCCCAAGACCTAATGTGAATGTGTTATCCACATTACAACATTAAATCAAGGTTTCCAAAATTGGGACAACAAAAAGAAGGGTTACTTTTTTGGTGTCCAAGTGTGCCATTCTTCCAGTTCTATGTGTACTTGAGGAATGATGACAGTCCTATGTCTAAAAAACATTGTTGTTAAAGAACATAATGACCCCAAATCAATAGATCCCTTATGTGTTTGGTGTTTTCATTTTTGAGGGCAACTCCTCTCTTTTATTTTTTCTTGCATGATGTAGCTTTACTTGGAAACATATGACTTGGCATATGTATTTTCAATTTATCTCTCATGTCCTCTTCTTTGTTTGCATTTATCATTTGATAATTTAAATTAATTGCTCACAACATGGTATTTAGCAATTTATTTAAAGTGGGGGCATACATTGGCATTATTCTTTTTCATGGTTCATGGTGTAGTTTTCATACTTCATACAATGCGTTTCTCACTTTGTGGATGACATTGGGTGTGATTTCCTTCAAGACCATGATCTCTCTTAGCATATTATATCACTCTTAGTGGCTTGATGCAACACATTGCATCCCCTAAGTTGTGAATATTTTATTCTTTGATTAGTCATCTCTTGGATACATTAGGCGTAATGTTCCCTAAGTTAAAGACCTCACATGAACTAAGAAAGACTCCTCCAAACATTTCTAATTTTGGATTTTGTATTTATAGTTATATGGCCACCTTGCATAACATAGCTTGCATGTCTGTGGAGCCAACATGTTTGTTCATGATCTCCAAACATATGATGTTTTATTTTTTTTCTCATGAAGCTTGAAAACCATTTTTGCATGGAACCTTATCAAAGTTATCATGAGGTATAACTTTGGTATGGTTTGAGTGGGAAGAATAATCCAAGGCATGACTTTCCCCATAGAAACTTGTGTGTGTGTTTGTGCATACTAGCCATGAGTGTGTCTATCTCACCTTTTAAGACTTCTCACCTAGTAGACAACTAGGAGTTCCATTGCCTTAGAGTGAGTATGCAGTTTTTGGAAAAACAACCTAGATCTTATCCACATCCCGATGGAAAAATGGTCAAAGCTTGATCCGATTATCTTTTATTTTAACTTTTATTTTTTGTCTTTGATAATGTATGCTTGTGCTTTGTTGTTTCTTTGTATATCATTCTCATGTGTGTTCTTTTGTTCCTATGTGGGTTTGTCATGGGATCTTGATCCTAAGGGGTTGATCAATCACCCCTCTTGATGATTGTCTCATCTTATTGGTGTTTGAACACTTGAACCCATCTTGATGTGTGGTTGTATACCTTAGTGTGAGTTTGAAGCAAGTTCATCCTCTCACTAAAGTGGGCATTAAACCTAGTGTCAAAAAATGTTGTTGGGGACATTTTCACACTTGTTTTGGCCCTCCTTGCGAATTTAGGCTTAATGTTGCCTTGATTTAGTGTTGTAATGTGGTTGAAACATTCACATTATGTATTGGGCCCTTGTGAACTAAAGGATTTTAATGGTACCTTTCTAAAGTGTTGCGAAGTGTTGTGACACAATTTCACATTTTTCTAAGGTTTTATTAATTAATCATTGAAACATAATAAATCTATTTTTAATCAAAATAATTATTAATCTTGCCTTATTTGGAGAGCTGTAAAGTGTTGTAACATACTTTCACACTTCTCTAGGCTTGTCATTAATAATTGATCTTTCTTATGCTTTAATTCGCCCTATTTTGCATCCACAAGCCTCATTTATTACATTTTTTTAAGGATGATCTAGACACCAATCATAACAAATCATAATTCAGGTGTTTCTAGTTTAAATGGTCCAAATTTAGTGATTTGGGACACATTCTCCACCTTGGGTGAATGGGTCCCACCTAGATCTTTTGTTTGTGAATTGGATTTCACACATTTCTAAGCACTTTTGGTTTTTGGTCTCATACATTATGTCTTATGGGACTCATTCACCACCTTGGGTGAACGAGTCCTATGTGGCCAAAAATCAAATTTAATTCAAATTTCTAGTGGTATTTTATTCTCCTAGATCTAATGTCAGCTTGTAGTGTTGTAATTTCAAGAATTCTTACATAATTGAGTGTAAATACAACATTGTTTCACTCATATTTTCACCTAGCATCCAAGAGAGTTCACAAGATTATTCAAGTATTAAAAAGAGAATTTAAGAGAATTCAATGGAAGATTATCAAGTATTTTAGAGAATTCAAGTATCAATCATCATGTGGGTATGTGCAGGTTCATCATGGAAAAAATAGGCCCTTAACTAGTGAAAAATTTAGAAAAATTAGAGTTAGGGAACTTGACATAAAAATTTGAATAAGTTATCTATATTATTTCAAAAATATGTAAAAATAGAATATGTAGAAAATTGAATGTAGTATCTAAACTACTAGTTTTATTTATATAAAAAAAAACTATTTGTTGAAAATTTAAAATTTCAATGGAGCAGTGCTTAAATTTCAGGGAAAAAATAAAAAGTAGGTGTCTATCTGACCACCCTAACCACAATAAAATGATAATATTTTTTTATAATATTTTATATATAAGTAGAGGACTCATGTCCTGATGTGATGCATATTTTTTGTAATATTTTTCTAAGTAAATAATTAATTATGAATTTTTTATTAAATTTTTTAAAAAATATAAAAACTCCTATGTTTGACCACCTTAACTTGGCCAAAACTTCATAAAAATCAATTTTTTTTAATCCTATATTATGCAAAGCATAAAATGTGATGCATGTTTTGGATTCAAATAATGTGATACCGTTTGAAAGCTATAGATGTTTTTCAATCAGCTTATCAATCAAGACTTTAGTCATAATTCAAATTGAAAATGAATAATAATTATTTATTAAATTCAAAGTAAAGAATAATTTATATGGGTGGAAAGCTAAGAATCCCATTAAAAAACCTTTTTTGTTTCATCAATTATGGGTAAAAACAAAGTCATCAGCCACATACCCTACACATACCCATCATATCGCCACTTTTTGGCCCATCATGATCCTGCACATATCCATGTCAAAGAGTTCATCCATCATGTTTGTTATTGTACTAACAATTGTGATGTAGGGTTTAGGATTCAATCAAGTGTTTCACTCAAGATCAACATCATTCAAGCAAGTTTTAAGAACCACATCCATTGTAACCATCTCAAGCATATTTACAACACCTTATTGCTAGATTTTGGTGAGTTGCAACACTATTATTTGTTCATTCATCATTCTCCATTTATATTTTATTTCATTTCCAAGATTGATTTCCAAAACGGGGCTTGACCAAGGAAAATCCCTATCCACTAACACAACAACATTTTCCCCTCTCCTTTGTATTTTATTTGCAGGTCTAGGTTGTAGACTTCCTAAGGACAAAGATTGGAGAAATTTTTTCAAATCATTCATTTAGTTGTCAAAGTTGTCATCAATCCTTGGAGAACCTTAGAGAAGACCTACAGGTTGCAAACTAGAGATTCAGATCCAAAAACCAATCAGGAAGGACATAGTAGGCAAAGGAGTATGATCAACCTTTGAAGTTTCAAAAAACCCAACTAGACTTTTTCACCACTACTGGCGAATGATTCCTATTTCTAGTCAGATTCAGGTTTTTATAGATTTAGATACCCTTTTGGAAGATTACAGTTCCTGCAATTTTTTCCAAAAACTGGACTGATTCACCTAGCTTGGAAAATGAGTCCCAGTCAACTGTGAAAGTAGAATTTCCAGTAATTCAGACCTCCATTCAGCCATCTCTAGCTTTCCAGGTGCACACCTTTCTGTCTTCAATTTTTTGTGTTGTTTCATTCACTTTTCTAGGTCATTTAATGTTAGTCTACATTCAATTAGGTTTTACATTTCATCTTGCATATCATTATCTTTTCCAAGTTTAAACTTGGTGGTGAACCCCTCATTAGATCATATTCAGCCACTAGGACAACCCTCTTGCAAGATCTCTTTCTCCTTTTCATTCAGATCTCAAGGGTTTTTTCTTGAGTGAAAGTTAGTGAAAATTGCCCTTTTTAGGTACCTAAACCTCCTAAAGGTGAAGCATTTTTAGTTTTCCATATTTGAGAACCATATGAATATGCATGCGGCTTTCCATGTAAGCTCTCATGTCTTATTCTACTTTAAAGAAGTTACTCACAGAAATGGTGTTAGAAACAGCTTTAAAGTGGGGGTATACATCAACACTCATGTTTCACTGTGCGATTTTTTTTATTCTTGTGATGCGTCCTTTTCTTGGTGGTGTCATTGGGTTTGATTTCCTCTAAGAGTGTGATATTTCTTTTACTTGTCCTCCCTTGGATATATTAGGCATAATGTTCCCTAAGAAGGGACCTTACATGAACTAAGCAAAATCCCTTTGAACACAATTTACACTATTTCACATTACAACATTAGTTATATGGCCACATTGCATAATACATTTTTCTTTCTTGTGGTACCATCTTGTTTGTTCATGAGTTTCAAGCATATGAAACTTTGCTTGCCCCATGAAGCTCGAAGTTCATTATTATGTGGTTCGTTGTCAAAGTTATCAAGAGGTATAGCTTTGGTATGGGTAATGTATGATGAGAATCCTAAACGTGGGCATGAATTTCTCATTATATGGTGAGAATCTAACACATAGGCATGACTTTCTCACTGAGCCACCTTTTGGATACTCACCCAGTAGATATCCTGAAGTTTCGTTGCCTCAGAGTGAGTGGGAATTTTTCAAACAAATAGCTTAGATCTAATCCACATCATGTTGGAAAAATGGTCGAGACTTGATTTTTGCTTGTTTTATTTATTTTTAATCATTTCCATTGCATGTTTGTGTATCTTGATGCTGTATATTATACACCTTGTGTGTGTCCTTTTGTGCTTCTATTGGTTTGATGTTGGATCTTGGATCCTTGGGGCTTGGCCACCTCCTTTGATCTTTGTCATCCTTTGTCATCCACATTGGTACACTTGGACCCCTCTTGAATGTGTACTTTAGTGTGAGTTTGAAGCAGGTTCATCCTCTCACTAAAGTGGGGGATAGATGTAATGACAAAAAATATACACCCTTCTTGGAGATGGTACAATCTAGGAATGATTAACATTAAAATGGACCTAATGTCACCTTGATCTAGTATTGTAATGCTTTTCTACATTCACATTGGATTTAGGGCTCTTTTAAGCTAAATAGACCTAATTTTGCCTTAATTTAATATTGTAAACTGTATTTATTTACACCTTCACATTAAGTTTAGGACCCTTGTAAACTAAATGGACTTAATTATGTCTTATTTAGAGTGTTGTAAAGTTTTTTAACACATTTTCACACTTTTCTAGGGTTTTATTAAATAATTGGGCTTCTTTATGCTTTAATTAGCCTTATTTTGCATCCACAAGCATTATTAAATGCAACTTTCCGAGGATAATCCCAACATAAACCAACATCCAATAATAATTTATGTCTTTACGATTGTGTGGCCCACATTTAGTGATTTGGGACTTGGCATATCTGTCCCACCTAGGTTTTTGGGCCTCAATCTTGATTTTACATCATTCTAAACATTTTTGAAAAATGTTTCCCATAGTTAAGCATAATGGGACTCATACACCACTTGTGGTGTATGAGTCCTATGTGACCCAAAATCAAATTTAATTCAAATTCTTGGTGGGATTTTATGCTCCTAGATCTAATGTTGGCTTGTAGTGTTGTAATTTCGGGAAATTTGGCATAAATAAGTATAAATACAAGGTTATTTCACTCATTTTCACCTAAGACTTTCAAGAGGGGTAAAAGCACAAAGTTGTGAAACACTTTATAAAGGAAACAACTAACATTGATCCAATTTTTAAACTTGAATCACTAAAATACGGCATATATGTTTTGAATTTTTAAATGATGTAAACTAGTAAAATATGTATTTTTTAGTATATTTTATGTTTGTAACTTTTTAAAAAATATTTTAAAAATATTTTACACTAGCTTTTAAAAAATTAACACTATAATTTAGTTGATAAAATGTTGAAAAATGAAGTTGCATGAGACATCAAACTTTTTGTAGAAAGTTTTATTTATTTTCTTTCAAATCTTTTGTGTGTATTTATAACTTGAAACTTTAGTGCATGGATATATTTTTTCCAATTTTGATAAATATATTTTTTAAATAAATATTAAAATGTGCATTAATAAAGAAACTGTTGTTTCCATTAGATGTCAACTTTAATATTAAAATATTTATTTAAAATGGAAAAACAATTATACCATCTTGAAATAGATTCTTTATCTAGTGCATCATATTTTTTTCAATTTTTTAATAAGTTTGAGTATTTTTCCTTGGCATGGTAATCAACCTAATATTTTGTGTTGATAACCTACTTTTAGTAAAAATAAAAAATAAAATATAAATAATAATTAAACTATTGAAATAAATATATTTTTGAAAACTACACTTATGGATCTACAAAATGGTATTTTTATATTTTAAAAAAATGTTATTTACATTAGTAGGAGTTATTGAAACTTCAAGTTTTTAAAGTAATTTTTGTTTTTGGTAAATTGGACTAAAAGTGGTGCTTCATAATTTTTTATCCAACAATTTTAGTTGAGAAAGTTGTGGAAATATATGACTTAGCTAGAATGAATCTTACTAGATCATATGTTTGAACAAAATTGATTTATAGTTAGAAATACTTAAATTAAGTTGTGTTGATAAGTTGGCTAAAAGTGTGACACAACTTTGTGCTTTTACCCAGAGAGCATTCCTAATAGAAAGTTTATGATTATAAAAATTCACAAGAGCATCAAGAGAGTTTACAAGAGCATTTCTAAAGCATTCAAGGGAAAAGTTATTCATCATTTGTTGCAAAAATTTAAGATCCATTATCATGTCAAGATCATCAAGCATCAAACATGTTTTTTAGCTAGTGTTGTGATGTAGTATTCAAGATCCATTTGCAAGCATTGTTTCATATCAAAGTTCAAGATCAAGATCTACATTCTACATGGCCACTTCATGCTAGATTGTTGATCTACATCTCAAGATATCATTCAAGATATCATTTTTCATGTTTCATGTTCCATGTTCCATGTTTCATGTCCTTATTTCATTATCTTGTCATTTGGTTTAACTACCTAAAAAGGGTTTGACCAAGGAAAACCCCTATTCTCTAACAATCAACAATTTTTTCTCCCTCTACATGTGTGATTGAAAATATAGGTGTTTTGAAGCTTAAATATCCTTTCATGATTAGGTTGCAAGGTTGAGGAAAGTCATCAACTCATTAGAAGGTTGTCATCTTCACTAAAAGTCACCTACAGGTTGCAAATCAATGTCTTAGATCTGAAAATGAAGTGTGGAAGGAAGCACATAGATAGGAGAGTAGATTCAGGTCTTAACCCTCCAAAAAAGTTGAGTTGGACTGATACGCCACTTCTGGTGTATGAGTCTTAGTACAATACATTTTTTAGATTTCAACAAGTTTCAAATCATACATTATCAAATTCTAGTTTTGGCATAGAAACCCCAGTCTAGGACTAAATCACCTAGACTGGCGTATGAGTCCTAGTGGGCATTAAATAACATGTTTTTAGGGTTTTGGAGCTTGTTTTGACCTCATCCTTCTTTCAAGTGCACCTCTGTTCATTCTTAGTTTATCATTTTGTATTTCAGTTTCATTTCCTAGGTCATTTGATTAGGTTTTGCATGGTACTTGGCATGATTCATTCATCTCTTATCTTTCCAATCCCTAGCTTGGTGGTGAACCCCTTTTTAGTCTCTAATCATACCCTAGGACAACCGTATTGCAAATCTTTGTGTTTCATTTCATACCTATTTTGAGATCTTTAGGGTTTCCTTGAGTGAAACTTAAGGGAAATAGGTCTAGGTCTCTAAACAACCAATTTGTGTTTTGCCTCCCAAAAGGTATAACATTATTTCCATTGTTTTAGATGGAAATATCTTTTTTACTAGATGGGCACTCTAGAAAGAACATAACAATACGATTTTCAAAGATAAAACCCCTGTTTGGTCTTGCCAATAAGGTGACAAGTCAAATTTGTGATGACCCATTTGATTTTAACCCAACACCAATATTTTTTTTTCTTCAATGTGTTCATTCATGCGCATACTTGGGAACTTCTATCCTTACGTGATAGGTATATATCAACATGGAATGTCAATTGAATCATATTTTTGTATGGAATAGGAATTCACTTCATCTGTTCATACAAAATAGGAATACATCTATTCATAAATTGGAATAGGAATCCACTTAATGAGGTAGGCATCTATCACATGATAGGTATGTGCTCTAGCCAAAGTCTTGGACCCATCGGAATCATCTAGATCTTGAGTCGCCTCCCTGATGACCACACTACCTATTGGGAGTGTACCAAGGTTGTCATCCTTAGGGGTATGCAAATCATAATTCCAGGCTTGAAACCCACCTCAGAATTTGGCCTAAGGCCTCAGGGAATCAAGCAATCTGTACATGATTCTTCTAAGTATAGTTGAAAAAAGATTTAGTTGATTATCTTTTTGAAATATTTAGACAATCTCACTTTCTGTAAACCGCATTCCCAAATGCCTAAGTATTAGGAGCATCCTTCATTTCCCAAAATGCCTACATACCCTACTTCCAAATGGGATCTAGGCATAAAATATGTAGTTCTATTTTCTAAACTATGTTTTATGTGAACTATTGTAAAAGGGTGGGTACACAACCCTTTCTAGGGTTCTTGTTCCCCCATATAAGCCCTCTACGTTTGCTACCGATGAAGGGAAGCATAAATAACAAAATGGTCTACTTGACCATTATTTGTTTACCTAACAACATTCATCTAACCTATTTCTTATTAATATTTTTCACCCTTGACCTGTTTAAACAATTTCTTAATTAGCATACATTGACAACAAAAACAACTTCAAAATTGAATCTACATTGCACCTTAGAAATTCCTACTTTGGTTTTCTAGGTTTTCACTAGTGGATTTGATTCATTTCATTTTTATCTTGTTAGGTTATCATTCCAAAGGGGATTTCCCTCCCTTTGAATTTAATTAACCAATGTCACTTATTTCTCTCTGATGATTTATAGGGACGATGCCACAAAGACTATTATTGTTGTTGTGTTAGGATATAGATGCAGTAGCTCAAGCACGACGACATTACCTAGTAAACGTGAACCAGAGACATCATTAATACTGAGCACTGCTGGTTTTGTTTTCCTTTCTTTCCTTAGGTTTTCAAGCTATATCTAGCATAATTAAATCTTTATAAGAAAAAGCTCATAAAATCTAAAATGGTGTTAGTAATATTCAATATAGCATAACTCCCCATATATGAATTTTTCAAGAATAATTTCACATTTAAGAGTAGTTTAAGTGCCATTGTTAATAAAATAAGCATTCTATATTAAGCTTTTATTGAATAATATTTCAACAATATTCATTCATAGGGAGTATTACCAAATAACCTACTAAAGTGAGTATTTTTTTTTTTAAATAGTTACACATGGTTCTAATTTCCTTTGGTAGTTTCTAACAACATTGTTAAAGATATAAGTCATGAGGATGGTTTCTAGTAAGGACACAAGTTCCAATAAAATATAAAAAAAATACTAAGAATTATTAAGAAGAGCATCAAATATTCAATCGTAAATAAGTCAAATGAGAAATTAAATGAGGTTGAACATAAACTTTAGTATGAATCAAATATTAAAAATGATTCAACCCATTCATAACATCTAAAGACAATCCCTTAAGAATTGACCCAAGATCTATTCAAAAGGAATTTATTAAAGTACACAAAGGTTACAATAAAAGAGGTCAAGGTTTTAATTTAATTACATCATCTTATTCAATTCATTGCTCACAACTTTTTAATTCATATATACATAGAATTATATCATCTCAATTTGTATTGATATCATTAAAATAAAACATTTACATTATATTTTCTACATTGTCTTTTCATTAATTTCCCAATAGTTTATAAATGACTTATCGCATACTCCTTTAAATTGATCACAAATCCACTCAATTAATAATATTATAATAGTATGAGAAAAAGGAGGTTGGAATAATCATAGTCCATACATGAATGGTATATGGGTAGGAGATTCACCAAGGTTTTGACCACCTTAAATGGTTTAGCTCCAGTTAAATACATTTTATATTGATTTTTTTTTTAAAAACCTTCATTTTTATTTTCCATGAGCAAATATTTTCCTTTCAAAGAGCTGACATGTCCTCATACAAGGAATATGGAACATGGTCTTTTACTCTTCCATTTTCCTTAATGATTGCATGGAACTAACTGAGGATGTCTTGAATTCTGGTGAAATGAAATGCAATGTAGATGTAATTGAGCATGACGCTTGTTTCTCCCTTGTTCTATAGAAGGGATTTCAAGGCTTATTACAATGGTCATATTTTTAAGTCTCAATAGGGTTTTGGCTGAAAGCTAAGGTTTAGGAAAGGAACTTTGAATAGAATATTAATAAATAGACTAGTGGTGTGTCCTACGTATGAAATGTTGTATGTAATAATCTTAAACAAGTTAAACTATAGAAACTACTGATATCAAAATCAATCTTAGTCTAGAAAAAAATATTCTCCTATGTATATTTATTAGAAATTATGAATGAAAAATATTAATGGTGTTATCATTTATCTTTAGATGTTCCATTTGAATGTACTATTCTATTTTCAGCTTTAACTCAAGGAGTTGATTAAAATTCTTGAATGGGGTTATAGACTTTGTATGGAATTGCTTAGGATTTGTAAGGAGTGAGTGTTTTTAGACATTGTGAGTTTTCATAAATGCAAAGTATTATGAAGATAGTCCATCTATCTCTAAATTAAGTAGTTCATATATTACTTATTCTTATATATTTGACTCTGTTACTCCAATTGATGAGACACTGGTCAGTTTGTTAGAAAATCTTGCATGAAGTGAGAAAATAGCTTACCTGGACATAGAATTAAAATGAGATTAATATTCATTTAAAATATTTTCAAGAATAGTTTGGGTTAGGAATCCCCGATTCCTAGCAAATAGATAGTCATCCATTCGAAGATCCTCCAAATCTTCAATGGGAAGGGTTTTATTTGCACTAAAGAGGAATTAATTTGTGTATAAATGTGTTACTAGTCGAATACGATTCATGAAAACGCACTTGGGATGACCCTCCTAGGTTTCATAGAGCCTAAAGTGAAGGAGTAAGGACTACAAAATCATATACTCATTGTGTTGGCCACTAACCTTTGAATTCATCATTATAAGAGTTGGCTACTTTTTAGGGAATTTCTTGGTTCTACTTGAAAAACTACCAATAGAAATGGCAACTTTGCTAGGGAGTACTTGAGAAAATTTTGATAGAAGATCATCTAGCCTTAAGAGTCAAGAATTTGGTGTATCTAAACATTTAGTTCAGATATTGAGAAGGTCTTAGACCTAGAATTTTTTGTGTTGCAACAACGTTAAATGAATTTATGTGTGACTTTGATATGGGAGAAGACCCAAAAGGAAATTCATCTTTGAAGAGCTTCATATTTCTTGAAGTTCAATCCTCTGTGAAGAGAGGTGGTGACTCTTTCAAAGAACTTGATGAAGATGTGAAGCCCATTTCAGATCATAAATATTTCCAGCTAGGAAGAAAAATTTGCAACTGCACATATCCAAGTATTCTTAAATTTTTGGTTTTCAAGAAAGATAAATCTATATATGAAAACCATAGTTGTAAGTCTTGTAAAAATTTGTTTCCTTATTCAGTGAGATTAAGCACTAAAAAAGGGAAATAGTAGTGATAGGCTTGCATACTTCCTTATCACTAGATTGTAGTCTCTTTTATGAAGTGGTGTATGCAATGTTTTTGAAGAAACACATTTAGAAGATCTTAAGCATGTTGAGATAAGAATTTGTATTGTAAAATCTTAAGATCGAGTTGTAAAAGAATTTTGAAGTACCCTATGTAACTGCAAAGTTAATAGGAAAAGGCTTGTAAGGGTATAAGGAAATGTATCATCAACCTATGCATCCTTGTGTGGACCCAAATGTAACAATGCATACTGCTCAACCCTTGTCATGTAATAAGAGAAGTTTCAACACTGAAAGATATAGACCCATCAATTTTAGTGGCATTAATGGTTACCAAAATGTTATTCCATCTAACATCATAGATAAGTTACCAAAATTTAGTGGTACAAAGAGTGAATCAGCAAGAAAACATCTACAAGAATTCAACAATTTAATGGATGAATATGAGATAGATCATGAGGATGTGATAATGAGGTTGTTTCTTTATTCTTTGAAAGAAGATACAAAAGATTGGTTCTTTGATTTACCACCATGCTCTGTTTGTTCTTGGAATGAATTCAAAGCAGTGTTCATTGAGCAATTTGGTGAAAGAATCAATACTAGTTATGTGCTAAATAAATTTATGAGCATTGAGAAAGAAGAGGACGAGTTGGTCCCAACATTTAATTGGATATTTGCTAACACTTTGAGGGATGTTCCTGAGATTTTGGGACTAAGTGATCCAGTGTGTTTTGTTGTTTATTTGGGAGCTTTTGATAATAAGATGAGCTATCTACTAAGAGATAAGGATCCTAAAACCTTTCATTAGGCCTATGTGATAGCCATGAGCATTGAAAATAACCAGAAATATGGAATGCACAAAGGTTATTTGAATACAAGTGTTTGTTGCCTTGAGGTACCAAACATTGATGAAAGGTGTAAGTCAGAAATTGAAAATGAATGTCATAACACTTACACCCCTATTGCTTCAGCTTGTACACATCATTCCATAATGTTAATCACATAGAGCCCCAAACACATTCTCAAGAAGCTACATGAATTTTTGGTCCTATAGTCTCTATTCAAGCCCTCTCTTGCATAAGGAAACACATAGGAGAATTATCATATGATTTCTATGCAAGATTTATAGATACTCTGTCTACAATTCTTGAGTGTCATAGACCTAAAAATTTAGAATGCGTTGATTTATTTTATGAATCTTATGAACCAGGCTTGAGTGCTCTACCAAAGGAGTTGAAGCCTGTCAAGCTTGAACAAGTATGTAAATAATTTTCTCTTTTTGAAAAGATTACAGATGATCATCAAGGATCTACCATGTTTTCAACCCATGGTGATAATGATTCTACTACTCCATATGAGTCAAGTAGTGAGATATCACATGAAGAAGAAGAGAGCAGAGAAAAGGTTGAAAATGTATACCTAAATGAAGCAAATGAAAGATGTGGTTTTAGTTGTTTTGAAAATTCCAGCACTTGTTGTCCTATGGAAGACATAAGACTGAGCATTCAGTCAGAAAATTTTGAACATAGTTGCAATATTGATAAGTCATCTTGCTGTAGTAATGATGATGGCATTGAGTATGCTAAATTCTCTATTGATTATGATTATCTTCATGAAGTAGAGATAGAATCATTTGTTGTAGATGAGAAATGTGTCGATAATGATTAGAATGTGTGTTTTTTTGAGAAGGAACAATGTTCTTCCTATGAAGAGTTTTCAGAATATGAGTTAGATATGTTAACCACTGATGATGAGAAGAACTTGAAAATTTGTATGTATGCTCTTCCAGTGATTTTAATAATTTTGAATACAATGATGATATGAAATGTTTATAATTTCATATTGAGGTGGTTGAGCTTGTATGACAACAATGAATGTAAGGTAAAACCCCTTATTTGATGAGCCTCCATATTCACTAGAGATAAGAAATGATGGTCCTTATTGGTGTAGAGATAATCCACTCTTTGTTGAAGACTCTAATGATGCATCTAAAACAGGGTCAGAATGTGGCCTTGAGAAAACAAAGGAACACACAAATGAGCTCTCCAGGGGTATCTCTTATGAGTGTTTCACCTTTGAAATAGGTGTAACAAATAAGGTTGAGCATGATGATGCCAACTACTTGCAAGAGTATGAACATTTTCAATTTCCAATTCAGCTGGGAAGTATCTTGATGGAGCATGACAATGAGATAAGTAACAAGAATATTATTTTCAATATGAACATGTTTCATATGATGAACATAACACATATGTGTCATGTAATGATGAAATTTTGTAGCATGTGCCTGATAATACAATACAGAATGACCAGGACTACACTAGCAACAATATACTTAGAAAAATTGAGAAAAATGCTAGTAACATTGTTTGTAATCAGATAGACCCCAAGATATCCACATTTTTTTGTTTGTGAAGAGATAACTATACTTCTTACAGTGTTATGATAGGGGTGAGTGTGGATGGAAGGACATCAGTTCTTTCAAAAGGTTGGTTTTTTACAAAGGCAAGAATTAGCCTGAGGTTTCAGTGGCTTGGTGCCATCAAACAAGAAACAAATCCTGGTTGGATTGTAGAGTGTACACTAAAATTTTCACCTTGAGAGAATTTTTCAAATGGAATGGGGATTGGATCTCCCTTTCAAGGTCTTTTGGCTTGTGTAAAATCTTATAAATATGTTCTTTCTTTTTTTTGTTTTGGTTTTTGTGCCTAGTCTGCTTCACCAAAAATTTTGGGATCTCACCATGCCTGCAAGAGGCATGTGTCTCCAATAAGAGCCACTAATAGAACCCCATAAAATATTTCTTGGTTCCAACCTTAAATTTGTGAAAATTTTGGCTTGGGCCCTTGTTTTTGATATTTGGTCATGTCCTCATCACTAAGTTAGGGTTTTATGTTGATTAAAATCTAGTAGAAATGGCCTAAGAGTCCAACAACCCTCGGTCATTTTATTATTACAGTGACTTGTATTCCTGATCTCTGGTTACCTAACTTATGTCTTATGTCATTCATTGTTGTCAAGTGACCAGAACCTCTCACCTAGGTCTGAATGTCTAAATTTCATAAGATTAAGTTAAATTCCTTTTTGGCCTTTACATCATTTGCATTTCATGACTTAGAAATTTTTGAGCCCCTTCTCTCACATCATCCTAGAGGGTCCCCTCCTCAGAACAACTTAAGTGCACATGCTTAATGTTTTCACTTAAGTCCCAATGACCATCATATCTTTATCGCCCATCGTTGATTACTTCTTCAATGTATGTTTATAATTGGTGATGAGTGATGAGCGACATTTCCTTGTTTTTGCTAATTGTAAATAGTTGATGGAGCTCTTGAAACAAATAACAATGAGCGATACAATGAGTGAAACAAATAGTTGATGTGTTTTAAGTGCTAAATTCTACATTAGCGATACGTGATACACATTATAACTATATAAATACTCTCATCACTAATTGCTTGCAAACTATATGAGGAGAATTAGCGATGAGCAATGGCCTGATTTTTCTATATTTTATCGCTCATCACAGATTCATTCCTGAGCCTAAGCTTCAAAACCACGATGAGCGATGAAATTCTCTAAAAGGTTTCTTTCGCTAATGTGATAAGATCTTATGTGTGATGTCTTTTGTACCATTTATTTTGGTGTAGGTGTACATGTCTAAATCAAATTTCTTCATTGCATCTCCCATTGGTGATAGGAGCCATGGTGCAAACTTTGAATTAGTGATGTGCAATGGGAAATGAACATGATCAAAGGGTAGGCCATAGATCCAAGGGCTAATAATTCATCATTGGGATGTTTACATCACTGATTGCACCCTAAAATTTAGGGAAGATCCACGATGAGTGATGAAGTGTATAAGGAAATGTTCTCTCTAAAAAATACTAGTCTTATATACTTCGTCGATATTAATGAAGGAGCATGCATTAGGCCAGTGATACATGCTAATTGATAGATCATGTATGATTCATCAACATTGAGAGAAGACGTGTTAGCATTTGAGTTGGCATCACTTTTTTATAGGAGCAAGTTGCTTTATAAAAAAAATGAGGCTCGAATCACCATAGATGAAGTTTTAAATGCTTTAAAATTAACAACCTAGATTCAAAGCTGAGTTGTTAAAATTATCAGATCACTTGCGGGAGTTGTTGAATCATTAATTCTACATAAGCCAAATTGTCTATTTAATGTGGATTGCTTGTTGTTCACTTTCATCATATTTCAGTCTATAGTGAATGTGAGGCATGGGTTAGTGAAAAGTTTGTGAGTATTAATTATTCTTGAGTTAGGAAATAAACACATTATTGTCCTAGATGAGTAGGTCTCCCATGGCGGTTCGAGAGTTTAAGAGATTGTGTTTTCTTGAGTCTAAAGAAAATTTTCCTTAGGATTAAATTGAGACACAAGGAGCTCCTGATACACCAAAGAGTAGAAGGGGATGCAGTAAATTCAAGAAGTCTGGTATCAAGAGTAATTACCTTCTACAAGGCCGAATTGTTTCAAAAGAATTGGTCAAATTCAAAGGGAAAAGGTTGGTTAAGTATGAGAGGAAGACAAAGAAGAAGTGTAAGTATCTTAAGGCCTATCTGGGAGGACATATTTCTCCTAGGGAGGTTTCTAATATCTCTTCAGATAGTGAGGGTGACACTAATCCAGAGGGTGATTATTATCCCCTCTCCTTGGTACCATCTAAGGATTCTAATGAGGAGGTGGTGACTTTTCCTTAGGTCCCACCACAAGAGTAATGCAGGAAAGTATCCTCTGAGGCTGATGACTCAGAGTGATGACTATGCCCCGTTTTTGTTTTTGATGATACCATGGCCCTTTTTTTAGGATTGTCTTATTCAACATTCAAGTGATTTCTTGTTTCTAGTGCTAATGTGGAAAATTTTTGGGTTGGTATATTGGAGAAGTGTCATACTAAATGACCTTGCTGGCATGTATGTTGTTTCTAGACAATATACATGTTTTTGTTAGAGCTGCTAGTGGAGAATCTGTTTTGGTCAACAAGGATGAGGATTGACCACTGTTGCAACAAACTCTACCTTTCAAAGATCTGGCATGTCCTCATACAAGTAATATGGAACGTGGTCTTTTACTCTTCCATTTTCCTTAATGATTGCATGTAACTAATTGAGGATGTCTCAAATTCTAGTGAAATGAAATCAAATGTAAATGTGATTGAGCCTGACGCTTGTTGCTCCCTTATTCTATAAAAGGGATTTCAAGGCTTATTATAGTGGTTGGATCTTTAAGTCTCGTGAAAGCTAAGTTCAGGAAAGGCACTTTGAATAGAATACTGATAAATAGACCAGTGGTGTGTCCTGGGTATGAAATCCTATATGTAATAGTCTTAAATGAGTTTTATAGAAACTACTGATATTGAAACCAATCTTAGTCTAGAAATAAATACTCTCCTATGTATATTTTTTATAAATTATGAATGAAAAATACTAATGGTGTTATCATTTATCTTCAGATGTTCCATTTGAATGTATTATTCTATTTTTAGCTTTAACTCAAGGATTTGATTAAAATGCTTGAATAGGTTTATATAATTTATAAGGAATTGCTTAGGATTTGTAAGGAGTGAATTTTTTTAGACATTGTGAGTTTTCATAAATGCAAAGCATTATGAAGATAGTCCATCTATCTCTAAATTAAGTAGTTCATATATTACTGATTCTTATATATTTGACTTTGTTACTCCAATTGATGAGACATTGGTTGGTTTGTTAGAAAATCTTGCATGAAGTGAGCAAATAGCATACCTAGCCATAGACTTAAAATGAGAATAATATTATTTTAAAAACTTTTCAAAAATAGTGTGGGTTAGGAATATCGTCGATTCCTAGCAAATAGATAGTCATTCATTCGAAGATCCACCAAATCTTCTGTGGGAAGGGTTTTATGTACACTAAACAAGAATCAACTTGTGTACAAATGTGTTACTAATTGAATACAATTCATGAAAACGCAATTGGGATCACCCTCCTAGGTTTCACAGAACCTAAAGTGAAGGAGTAAGGACTAAAAAAATCCTATACTCATTTTGTTGGCCACTAACCCTGCAATTCTTCATTATAAGAGTTGCCTACTTTTTATAGAATTGCTTGGTTTTGTTAGAAAAATCACCAACAAAGTGCTCTATTTACAAGATATATACATATATAAGAAAAATGGATTCAAATGTTAAGAAGGATTTTTAGAAATTTTCTAGCAAATGCAATTGGTAGGTGTAAAACAAAACTTCACAACCTTTGCCAATGCCCATCCTTTCTATGCCTAATGGGTACTTTGGATCAGGGCATCAAACTCCATGAAGAATCATGGAAGGGGATCTTTGGCAGATATTACATTTAAAAAATCTCTGATAGACATCTTTGTAAAAAAAATGGCACATAGAATAAACTCATGAGTTGTTTTACGAGAAATTTAGTAGCAAACGAAGAGAGGTTGATAGTGCATAAAGACTCACAGACAGCTGATGATTCAGAGGATTGCATAAAGAAGTTTCAAGAAGAAAAAAAACCACGAGCAAGCATGATACATGTACAAATCAAACAATGTCGCACCAGTTTGGAAATTTGTATGGAAGTATGAAAGCATGGAGAGGGCATTTAAATTCCACTTTAATTGTTATTTCATTTTCCTTTATAGAATGGTGATCATGGATAGGAACTTACTTGGCTATGTTGAATATTGATTGAAATCTGCTCAATTTGCAACAAACACTCCTCTAGAACCTCCCAATGTTGAATGCTTAATTAAGATAGAGCACACACCAAGAAAACTAGAAGACACAAAATCTAGGAGTGTTGATGAACAAGGGAATGTCTGCTAGATTTATAGACAAGTTGTATTAAATTTGTTGCAAACTATAGTGGTCTATTAGCTCTAAACTTTATTATAGGCAGTTGAATTAAAATCCAACGAGAGTAATATGGATGGGGTAAGGTGATCAAAAGTCGATTTTGGGTGGTTGTGGATGACACGATGTGACCTTGCCAATGGGTTTGTGCTAAAAGAAATTTAATTCACATGTGTGTTCCTTTAATCCCGTAGTTAGTGAATGTATTCAAAGATCTTTATCAGGTTTCTTTCCCATCAATAATAAATGGCTAGATCCAACTTTGCAAAGATTTTAGGAAACATGGAGAAAATACCATTTTATGAATACAAAAATGTGATCATGCATTTACCTTTACTAAATTGAATTCTACCAAAATATGTCATTGGGAGGAGAGGAGTTGTGACATCCTCCCTCCCTTATTTGTGCATCGTCCTGATGCATATATATATAATAGGTTTGATATAGTAAAGAGATAGTATTGTAACACAAGAAAAGAAATATAGTATTTAAGTATTGCTTAAAACAAGAATGGAAAGGATTATTGTAGTTTAGTTGTATCTTCCCAAGTAGCATTCTCTTCATCATATTGGTCCCATTGTACTTTACTTTGGTCAACCACCTTGTTGTGTAATTGGTACTAGAATCTCTCCAAGATTCTATATGGCTCTATTATTATTTTCTTGGGCTCTTAGACCTATAATGCATTCCAATTAAAAACATGTTTCTCATTAGGCACATACTTTTTAAGGAGAGATATATGGAAAACATCATGGATATGACTCAGTTGAGGAGGTAGGGCCAATTTGTAGGCAACCAAATTTATCTTTTCTAGGATTTCAAAAGGTCCCACGTAATAGGGTGCCAACTTTTCCTTCTTACCAAAACTTATAGAGCTTTTATATGGCCTGACCCTTAAGAAGAAAATTTCACCCATTGCAAATTCCCTTTGTGTCCTTTTCCTATCTGCATAACTCTTTTTTCTATTAGTTGCTTCCTTTAACCTTTGTCTAATTGCCCTGATCTGATTTTCCTTTTCCTTCAACATATCTAGTCCAATTACCACTCTATCCTCAAGATTATCCCAACTCAAAGGTGTGCGAAAAGCTCTTCCATATAGTGCTTCAAATGGAGCCATCCCTAGGGAGGCTTGAAAAGAGTTATTGTACATAAATTATAATAGTTGAAGATATTATTCCCATTTAAATTGTTGGTCCATTAAATACATTCATAGAAGGTCTTCCACAATCTGATTTGTTCTTTTAGTTTGGCCATTTGTTTCAGGGTGATATGATGTACTAAAATTTAATTGTATTCCCAAAGTTGATTGAAGAATTGTCCAAAACTTTGAAGTGAACCTAGCATGCCTATCGGATATGATCTTTTTTGGAACTCCATGTAATCTAAAAATTTCCTTCACAAAATTTTTAGCCAAAGTTGGAGCATCATTTTTTATATTACCCGCTATGAAGTGAGAAACTTTGGTAAGTTTGTCAATCATCACCATTATTGTGTTATGCCTATAAGGTGTTGTAGGAAATCCTTGTATAAAATCCATACTAATGACCTACCACTTATGATCTGTGGTATATCATGGGGGTATAATAATCTTGCAGGATGAAAATGTTCTACCTTCACCTCTGACATTCAAGACATTTAGCCACATAAAGTACTGTCATTCTTTATTCCTTACCAAAAATATAGTTTCTCAAGGTCTGAATAGAGTTTGTTTGCCCCTGGATATCCTAAATAAGGGGTGTTGTGTGCTTCACTTAAAACCAACTCCCTTAACTCCTTAGAGTTGGGAAAATATATCTTATTGTTGTATTGAAGCAACTTGTCATCATCTAGAGAGTACCCATTCATTCTAGGATTAGTTGGATCACTTTCTAAGGTTGATCTAACCTACTTATACCATGAATCCTCTCTTTTCTCATTTAACACTTTTTCTCTAAAAGTGGTTTTGAATATTGCAATATTCATTAGGTGCCTTCTTCTACTTAGTGCATCTGCCACCCTATTTTCCTTTCCCTTGATATATTATATCTCAAAATTGTATTCATTTAGGAATTATAACCATATTATTTGTCTAGCATTCAAGTGGGGTTGCGTGAAGATATACTTGAGTCCTTGATGGTCAGTTTTTTACTCAAATGGTTTTCCTAAGAGAAGATGACTCCATTTTTGAAGAGCATGTACAATTGTTGCTAGTTCCAAATCATGGGGTGCATAGTTTACTTCATGATTTTTCAATTTTTCTATTACCTTTACTTTATCTGGGTCTACAGCAATACCATCTTCTAAAATGATGTGACCTAGGTAATGTATTTTCTTTTCAAAGAATGCACATTTTGATAATTTCCCATATAGCTTATTTTCTCTTAACCTTTGTAAAAATAATTGAAGATGTGTCAAGTGTTCCTCCTCATTCCCAGAATAAATCAAGATATCGTCTAAGAAGACCAGGACAATTTTTTCCAAGTAATCATGGAACACATTATTCATTAGACTCATAAAGGCAGCAGGAGCATTGGTCACACCAAAGGGTACTACTGTAAACTCATAATGCTCGTACCTTGTTCTAAAGGCTATTTTTGGAATATCCTCCTTTTTAATCCTAAGTTGATGATACCTTGATCGATGATCTATCTTGGAAAACACAGTTGCTCCTTTCATTTGTTCAAAGAGATCCTCAATTCGTGGCAAATGGTACATATTCTTTATTGTGACCTTGTTCAAAATTCTATAATAAATGCATAAGCCAAATTTCCTTTTTGGGGGCAATCCTAGTAGTTCTTCAAGAAAGACATCACTAAAATCCTTAAGGTAAGGAGAATTTTGGAGGGTTGGAATATTTCCTTCTTCCTTTTAATCCATAGTAACCATATATATTTGAGCTTGTTTTCTTTTTTCCTTTTTCAATTGCATAGATGATATGATTCCCATACTTATAGGTTTTTGTTTTCCTTGAATTACAACATTTCTCCCTTTGTCATCTAAACATTCTACCCATTTGTTGTAACAATCTACATTAGCTTGATGGTCTATCAACCATCTCATTCCAATGATCACATTGCATGATCCCAAGGGTGTCACATAAAGATCTACTTTTGTACTGAAGCTAGGAAATTGTATTTCTACATTAGATAGACATTGGTTTACCTATTTAATTGCCTTATCCCCGTACTGAACTGTCCATGATGATTCCATTTGATTAAATTTTAATATTTTTTTCTTACTAATTCTAGAAATATAAAACATTCAGACGATCTAGTATCTATTAGATTTGAGATTGGTTTCCTGAAAAGTGTACCTATAGTCTCTATGGGTACATTTTTTAATTGGGTTCACTTGTTCCTTACTGTTGTATGAATCCTTTGTGGAGGTCCCCTCTAAGGTTGATTTTCTCTCATTTGTCCTTGCATCCCTAGACATTCTCTGGCAAAATGATTCCCTCCACACATGAAACATTCACCTAGTGGTCCTCATTACATTGGATTTCTAGGCTGGCTATTTCTTGCTTCATTAAGACTTGGTTGATTTGTTGGCCCGTTATAATTCCTTTGTTCATTTTTCTTGAAGTTGTTTATGTTAGAATTATTTCCATTGTACCTTTGATTTTGATTTGGAGGTGGTTTCCTTTCTAATGAATTGTTCCTTAGGTTCTTGTTGAAGTTTTGGTTCCTTTTGAATTCATGTTTCCTCTTGAAATTATTACATCTGAAAGATTGTCTTACTGAAATTAAAGCTTGTAACTTCCTTTCTTGCTTCAAGGACTTCTCTAGCACTTCATTCATACCTCTTGGTCCATGCATGTCAACCTATGCCCTTATGTTGGTATTTAATCCCAAAATAAATTTCCAAGTTTGGCTCTTTTAATCTTGTTGATATATTGGCACATATTTTAGTAGTTTGGAGAACTTATCCTAGTATTGTTGAATAGTCACGGATCCTTGTCAGATGTTATGAAACTTAGTCATCTTCTCATCAAAAAAAAATTGTGGTAGCCACCTTTTATGAAAGTGTTCAATGAATTGCCCCCATGTTATGTTTTCCTTGGTGTACTTATTTTGTTCCTTCACATTAGTCCACAAGCTAGCTACTTCACCAACAAGTTGGTAGGACCTCCATAAGGCCTTTGTAGTTTCATTGAAGTCCCTTAACTCAAAATACTTTTCTATTTTATTAAGCTAGTTTTCTGCCCCTTCTCCTAGTTGTTTCCCATAAAATTTTGGAGGGGTGATTTTCTTCAAGTCCTTAGTCAATTCCATAATCGAATTTTCCATCCTAGGTGCAATAAAATTCACTATGTTCTCCTCTGAATTATATCCTTTAGGAGGGTTTTCAATTTCAGGTTCAACTATGTTTTTGATATTATCTTGTCTTGTTCAAAGTTCTTGTACTGTTTGCTCCAAAGAGTTGATTTTATCTCTCTGTTCAGTTAATAGTTATATTATTGCTTCAATCCCATCCGTATTCCTTCCTTGAGCCTTTGGTTCAACATTATTATTCCCACTTGGCATTCAACCAACACCAACTCAAGTTGCTCTTCCCCTTGCCATTTAGAATTCCTATTTAATTATTCTTGTATTAGTATTATTCTAAGGTTTTCATAAATAACTTATATATATATGTTTAATTGCACGAGTCGTAGTAAGCTCAAGGCCTAGTTTTTGAATCTCCCTCTGATACCATATGTGATGAACCATTTGATTTTAACCCAACACCACTATAATTTTTTTTGTGTGTTCAATGTGTTCATTCATATGTATACTTGCGAACTTCTATCCTTACAAGATAAGTATATGTCAACATGGAATGTCAATTGAATCATTTGTTCATCCAGAATAGGAATTCACTTCATCCATTCATACAAAACAAGAATATATCTATTCATAAATTGGAATAGGCATCCACCTAATTAGGTAGCATGTATCACATGATAGGTATGTGCTCTATCTAGAGTCTTGGACCCATTGGGATCATCTGGATCTTAAGTCGCCTCCCTGATGACCACACTACCTGTTGGGACTGTACCAAGGTCATCATCCTAAAGTGTATGTAAATCATAATTATAGGCTTGAAACCTACCTCAGAATTCGGCCAAAGGCCTCAGGGAATCAAGCAATCCATACGTGAATCTTTTGAGTATAGTTGAATAAAGTTTTAATTAATTATCTTTTTGGAATTTTTATATGATAGTTGAATTCTTGAGTACTGGGAGCATCCTTCGTTTCCCAGACTACCTACATACCCTTCTTCCAAATGGGAACAAGGTGTAAAATATGTAGTTCTATTTTCTAAACTATGTTTTATATGAAATATTGTAAAAAGGTGGGTATGAAACCCTTTCTAGGGTTCTTGTTCCCCTAGATAGTTCCTCTACGATTGTTACCCACGAAGGGAAGCCTAGATAACGAAATGGTTGAGTTGACCATTGTTTGTTTACCTAACAATATTCATCTAACCTATTTCTTATTAATATTCATCACCCTTGACCTGTTTAAACAATTTCTTAAATAGCATACGTTGACAACAAAAATAACTTTAAAAATGAATCTACATTGCACCTTAGAAATTCCTACATTGGTTTGCTAGGTTGTCACTAGCAGATTTGATTCATTTCATTTTTCTCTTGTTAGGTTATCATTCCAAAGGGGATTTCCCTTCCTTTGAATTTAATTAACCAATGTCCCTTATTTCTCCCTGATGATTTATAGGGACAATGTCATAGATGTCATTATTGCAGTTGTGTTAGGCTATAGATGCAGTAGCTCAAGCATGACAACATTACCCGTAAACGTGAGCCAAAGGCATCGTTAATATCAAACACTACTTGTTTTTTTTTCCTTTCGTTTCTAATGTTTTCAAGCTATATCTAGCATAATTGAATCTTTATAAGAAAAAGCTCATAAAATCTAAAATGATGTTAGTAATATTCATTATAGCATAACTCCCATTCACATCTAAGAATATTTTAAGTACCATTGTTAATAAAATATTCATTCTATATTCACATTTTATTGAATAAGATTTCAACAATATCCATTTGTAGGAAGTATTACCAAATAACCTACTAAAGTGAGTATTTTAAAAAAAAACTTAGTTACACATGATTCTACTTTCCTTTGGTAGTTTCTAACAATATTGTTAAAGATATAAGTCATAGATGGTTTCTATTAAGGACACAAGTTCCAATAAAAGATTTAAAAAAAAAGACTAAGCATTATTAAGAAGAGCATCAAATATTCCATCATAAATAAATCAAATGGGATATTAAATGAGGTTGAGCATACACTTAAGTATGAATCAAATATTAAAAATGATTCAACCCATTCATAACATCTAAAGAAATCCCTTAATAATGACCCAAGATGTATTCAAATGGCATTTATAAAAGCACATAAAGGTTACTATAAAAGAGATCAAGGTTTTAATAATTACATCATCTTATTCAATCTATTGCTCACAACCTTTTAATTCATATATACATAGAATTATATCATCTCAATTTTTATTGATGTCATTAAAATAAAACATTTACATTATATGTTCTACATTCTCTTTTCACTAATTTCCAAATAGTTTATAAATGACTTATCACATGCCCCTTTAAATTAATCACAAATCCACTCAATTAATAATATTAAAATAGTATGAGAAAAGGAGGTTGGAATAATCATAGTCCATACATGAATGGTATATGGGTAGGAGATTCACCAAGGTTTTGACCACCTTAAATGGTTTAACTCCACTTAAATACATTTTATATTGAAAATAAATTTAAGAAACCTTCATTTTTATTTTTCATAAGCAAATATTTTGTAAAAGAGAAACTCAAATGAGCGATCTAGTTTATGAAGTCTGAGTAATAAGAAAAAAAATCACCAAGAAATTGATTTATCAAGATCACCCCATTATACAATTTAAGGTAAATCTTCCTTGTAACAAAGAACTCTAAAAATTTCATTTGACAAGTGTCAAACCACAAAATGCTAATTAATTATTATAACTCAATCCATAACTCCAAAAACCCTTAACTATAATGAATTTAATCCAATAACCCCTAAAGTATGATTCACTGATTATCTTAATGGTTTACTATGTGGGTAGCCTAGTATGCTTCATTGGATTATTTATTAAGACTACATGATATATTTAACTTAGAATTCCATACAAATCATAACGATTATGTGCTATCACTTGGAATACTCATCAATTGATTTGACTTGATCATAGAGAACTGGATATGAGTGTTTTCAATTGACTTAAAGAAAATTTGGAATCCATGACTAGAGCTTGTCATGGGATTTGTATATATATTGGGATTGAAATTACTTGCAAATACAAATATGGAGTTTAGTGTTAGCTGCATGTGAGCATTCATTTATGCACAATGTGGAAGCAAGGATAAGGCATGTGGGTTATTGATGAAATGCCTCAAAGAACTATGGTATCAATGGAATCCACACATAAGAAGAGGTATGTGAACTGTTTGACAGAAAGCCTAAAAGAAACGTATTCTCATGGAGTGCTCTGTTTACATGATATATACATATATAAGAAAAATGGATTTGTTAAGAATGCGTTTTAGAAATTTTCAAGCAAATGCAATTGGCAGGTGTAAAAAAAATTCACAACCTTTTCCAGTGCCCAAACTTTCTATGCCGAATTGGGTGCTTTGGATCAGGGTTTCGAACTCCATGAAGAATCATGGAAGGGGATTTTTGGTAGCTATTACATTTATAAAAGCTCTGATAGACATGTTTGTAAAAAATACGGCACATAGAATAAACTCGTGAGTTGTTTTACGAGAAATTCAGCAGCAAACGAAGAGAGGCTGATAGTGCATAAAGACTCACAGACAGCTGATGACTCAGAGGATTGCATAAAGAAGTTTCAAGAAGAAAAAAAACCACGAGCAAGCATGATACAAGTGCAAATCAAACAATGTCGCACCAGTTAGGAAATTTGTATGGAAGTATGAAAGCATGGAGAGGGCATTTAAATTCCACTTCAATGATTATTTCATTTTCCTTTATAGAATGGCGATCATGGATAGGAACTTACGTGGTTGTGCTAAATCTTGATTGAAATCTGCTCAGTCTGCAACAACACTCCTCTGGAACCTCCCAATGTTGAATGTCGGATTAAGACAGAGCACACACCAAAAAAACCAGAAGACACAAAATCTAATAGTCCTGATGAACAAGGCCATGTATGCTAGATTTATAGACAAGTTGTATTAAATTCATTACAAACTGTAGTGGTGTATTAGCTCTGAAATTTATTATAGGCAGTTGAATGAAAATCCGATGTGAGTAATATGGATGGGGTGAAGTGATCAAAAGTCAATTTTGGGTGGTTGTGGACAGTGTGATGTGACCTTGGTAGTGGGTTTGTACTGACAGAAATTTAATTCACATGTCTGCGCCTTTAATCCCATAGTTGGTGAATATATTCAAAGATCTTTATCGGGTTTATTTCCCATCAATAATAAATGGCTAGATCCAACTTTGCAAAGATTTTAGGAAACATGGAGATGATACCATTTCATGAATATCAAAACGTGATCATGCATTTACCGTTAGTATTAAAGTGTACCAAAATGTGTCATTGGGAGGAGAGGAGTCGTGACAAAATTGCTAAGAACCTCATATTGACCTCCTACAACCCTGAAAGGAATCCTATTAGGAATTTTTTATAGTAGGAAGTTTTTATAGCCTCAAAGAACATAACAATAGGGTTTTCAAAGATAAAATCCCCTTGGTTGGTCTTGGCCAATAAGGTGACAAGTCAAATTGCTAAGAACCTCATATTGACCTCCTACAAACTAAAAAGGAATCCTACTAGGAATTTTTTATAGTCTCATCATGGAATATTTCTAAGGCTCTCACTGCTTAGTGCTCTTGTATCTATCCGAACTGAAGCAATACTCATTGGGCCCCTCGAGCCTAGTTGGCTAAAGCTTAATTTTGATGGCTTAGCCGAAGGCGACCTAGGTCAGGCGGGTGGGGGTGGTGTCATTCAATACCATAGAGGGAAAATTATGTTATCGTATGTAGTTAATCTTGGAGTTCAAACCTCCAATTTTTTGGAGGTGGTGATGGCCTACCATGGTTTCTAGCTTGCCGTGTATGGAGGTATCTCCAACTTGGTTATTGAGGGTGACTTTCACAATACCATAATGATGTTGACTATGATTGCCAAACCTTGCTAGCCCCTCAAGGATCCTATCCTATCAACATAAAATATCATGGTGAATATTGAAAGTTACAAATCTACACACTTGTATAGAAATGGTAATAAAGAGGTGGATGCCCTTGCCAACTTAGGTGCCTTCACTTCTAAAATTAAAATATGGAATAATATATCTCTTATCCTCAGGCATGTGTGCGACTTAATTTCAAATGATGTCAAAGTACAACATCCTTGATCTCAAGATGGATTTCTTCCTAGTTCCTTGTGACAACTAGCATGTTTAGCATTTATGGCCTTCTATCTCCTTTTGCCACTCATTTCATAAGATTTTTCATTCTTGACTTTGGCATTCTTTTGGTAATTTCTACAATATTTTATCTCTTGCTATCTTGATTGTGAAAATGGGTGGTCATTTGGTGCAAGAAAAACCCACCTCCTATGAGGTATGGAAAAATGACACTAATGTTTGGACTATTATCCTACATGGTAAATTGACCTTGTTTGTTGAGGGTATGGTGGGGCATGACCTCAATCTGTTGACTAATTTTTCTTACTCCTAGAATGTAGATAATGTCACCATTGTTGAGTGGTCCTTCCATGTGAATATGGAGCTGATTGCAAAGGTCACTAGGCTTTCCTTGGATGAGGTCTACATTCCCAAGAAGCCTAAGGGGTATTACTAGAAGGAGATGGATAGGTTCCTGAAGGAGCGAGAAAAGGTTAACAGGTTGTAAAATCGTTTCAACTGTGCCGACCTTCCAAGGGTGTGGAGCAAGATTACGAAGGTGTTAATGAGGTATGCCACTTTGGAGGGTCTCTTTCATTGATTTCACACCCACCTCTTTCCCATGTTAAATAATTTGATATATAATGTAAAAATGAACTTTTATTTTTGGTTCCTCTCCTCCCTAGAATAGTCTATCAAGGCTATGCATGGTAAGAATAAATCCCTTCCCATCCATCAAGAGTTAATTTTTCATCTTTTCAACCACCAAGCCAATATTTCTGCCTCCTTTTCCCTTGTTAAGAACACCCTAGGAATTTGAAACCATGTCATTACCTTAGAAGGCCTAGTTTCCACTTATGACCCTGAGGGGACTCTGCCCACTACTCACATAATTACTAGGGCACAAGGTAAAACCCACGTTACCGAGGACCCCACTCTCAATCCGAAAAAAGCATGTTTTGATCCCTTACCCCACTCCTATTTCTACTTCTAGTTCTGATAACTCTAAGAACTCAAACAGGTAGTCATGGAAACCTACCCCTAAAAAATTTCTCCCACTAGCTCCTCTATCCACAATTATGTGTCTAACGTTTACAAATCCCCCAACCACTAACTTGCTCAACCCTCAAAGATCCCCCAGCTTGTGTGTCAATTTGGATGGTGCCTCTAGAGAGAAAATTTTGGATAAGGATGTTTGCGATTCATGTGTTCCCCTAAGGCATAAGTTGAATGATAATTTGGTAGTTGTTAACATTCTGAATGACATTCTAAAGAAACTTTTGGGCTAGCTCGTCATAGTAAAGGATAAAATCTGAGTTCTTGAAGCAAAGGTGCTCAAGTAGAAGGTGCCTTTGATGGGTGAGGTTGAGGATGGTGGGTGTTGGGATTTTTTATCCTCCCTTGCTAAATCCTTTGAAAAATGTGTGAACTAAGAGAGTGAGGTTAATGAGCTTAGAGCTCTGGTGGGAACAAAGAAGCATAAGGTTAAGTTGCAATAAGAAATTTCCACTATGCACTATAATTAGGAAAAAAAATTGAGGCGTCTCCAAGATTTTTTTTGTCAATAAGAACTGCACAATAGTCATGGTAAAAGGATGACTAAGGTTTGTCATGATGTTGGACATTCAAATTAAAAAGGTAAGGATGGTTGCCTTGCTCTACCTAGTGTTGAGGAGATCCTAATTGCATGCAAGGCCCCCCTAAACTTTGATAAAAAAACTCCACTTCCTGGTTAGGGGGTGGCATTCCATTAGTGTCCTTCAAAAATTGGGAGACTAGTAGTTGGTCTAGTTCCCTCCTATTTTTTCTATGCTATGTGTTTGTTGTTCTTGTTGATTTGTTAGTTGTAGTTTCTTTTTTCTTTCTAGGTGTCCACTCCTTGTCAGCCCCTCATTGGGCCTCTATGGCCAGTTTGTAATAGGTATGGTCCCTTCCCATCTTTAATCTAATAAAAAAATACAAACACAAAAAAATATATTAATAGCCTCTTAAATGGATGAGGCATGGTGCGACATCTCCAAGAGAATGTGAGATAATTTTAATTAATAGAAGAGTTAAATCTATTAATAAAAGACTTTTATGGCACTTGACTAGGGAGGCATCTCACCCAGTTTCCTGATATCAGAATTAATGAGGCCGAAGTGGTGTCTGGTTACCTCCTCTCAAGGATGGCATGTGTCATCATTAATTTCTTAGGGGAAAATTATTTTCCTGAAAAACTCATATAAAAATATTTGGTGTATTAGAAAACTACACCATTTCACCCCTATAATTTTAACTTAAGGAGAAACTAAGTCGATTCTACAAAAAACGCCATGCTAGGTACCCATGTACAAACAAAAACTTTGAGGAAAAGAGAATCAAGAGAGAGAGGAACGGGTATCCCCAATAAATCATAATATTACCACACCAAAACTAATTGAATATGGATGATAATGGATGTTAAACATCCACTTACATTGAATGATATTTATTTTATTACAAGCATATATCCATAGGTGCATGCTAAGTATATTCCCAATCAACATAAGGTTATAAGGGAAGGAATAGATATAAATATTAGGAAGATTTATATTGGCCCAAGTGTTATGTTTGAGATGTATCAATTTATAGGTAATAGTTTTGGGTATAATTACATGACATGTCATGATAAAGGAATATAATGAAGAGAGAATATGACGGTTTATAATTATTCTCAAAAAATCCCAAGAATAATGTACATAACTATATGAGGGTTGACATTCAAGAGGATATTTCTATATCCTCAATAATGTCATCCATTATCTTAAAAGAGAGATTTAATAAACATACTTGAGATGTTTAATAAGTAGACATCATAAATTATTAGACTAAAAAATAATAGTTAGAAACCATAAAAGAAACAACACTAAAAATCTTTGTAGAAACAAGAAGTAGAGGAATCTTGGTAAATGTCTTAACATGTCTATTTTAAGTGAGGATTAGGTGGTTTAGATGACAAAAATCAATCATCCCATAATTTTATGATATCATATATGTGAGTATAAATACCTATACAATGGTACTAGGAGTGAAATGTGAGATCGAATAATTTGGATAACTATATAACTCTTGAATCATCATAAAATATGGATAAAATAGGTGATGCTTTAATTCTATTAATTTGATAGAATTTTATTTCTTCCCACTTTAATTATTAAGGGTTTTCACAAAATTTGGGGAAGAAGATGATAGAAAAAAGGAGGCACAATTTTATGGAGAAAGAAAGGGCTCAAGAATTTTTTAATGTAACAATAACTTGGATGTGGGCTAGAAATAAATATGATAGGCACTTAAACACATTATGGTAAATTTTTTTATAAATCATGCAAGATCAGATGTTGGAACAATAGAATCACATCTCAAAAGGGGAAGCACATAATGGGATACCAAACTTTTGGTTGTTCACCCAATCCTTTCCAACCCACATTCCTACAAAGAAGAGAAGATCCATTAGAAGAAGAGGTGACTAAGTTAATAAAATATATTTGATCGCTTCATGTTGAGGATAAATATCTTGAGATATAATTTATGAATGATTTATCATTCACTATTTTTTGCAATATCAAACTTTGAAATTATCATCAAACCTGAAAAAACCACCTTAGAAGTAAAGCTGACAAGGAATTGTAACAAAAATTGGGAAAATATCACATACCCTTGTTTGATAGGACAAAAAATTATTCAACTTATGTTTGGATACTAAGAAAATATATCTATTTTTCTCTAAATCGAATGTAGAAAGACCAAGCTATCAAGTTTTCTTCTCTAAAATTAAAAGAGGTTTCCTATGTATATTGGTATTATGGAATTATGATATAGGGGCATATTCTCACTATTACTTACAATGTTTTTAGCCAAGTATTGATTAATATATTTAATAGGTTTGATCTAAATATCAAAGTTTAATAATTGGCACAAATAAAACACTATGCAATTGTGGACCACTACGTAGTGTAATTTCAAATATCATGATAAAATCCTCTAATACATCTAAGAGAAGAGTCGTAGTTCTATTTAAGGAAGGAATAGCTAATATTCTAAGATGTTTGGGTAAGGAATTAAATCCTTCCACCTCTCTAAGAGGGAATCAAAAGAGCCCCAACATTGAAGTCTTAATTTCCTAAAACTAAAGATTATTTTAATTATCCCCCTACAAACCTTAAAAGGTTCTATAAAGGAGATCTACACATAAAATATTATCACACTAACGAAAATAAATAAACACAACCAAAATGAATTAAACATAAAGCAACTCTATTTATATTAAGTTCATTATTAATTAAAATAGTTGGGTCTATTTATATTAAGTTCATTATTAATTAAAATAGTTGGGGTGACCCAAAATTTTATTAATGAAGAAATTATTGTGAAATGGGGCATAGTTGTTAAATATTTAAGGGATTCCATGTGAGAATTATGGATAATGGTTTTAATATAGCATGTGCACAAATAATTCAATACCTAAAAATGACCACAGAAGATTATCCAATTTATTAACATTTTAATATCTACAATTTTTCTTGAAGAATTCTCACAAAACTACTAGTATATAGAATTAAAATTAAAAAATGATAGAAATGAAGAAGTCCTAAAGGGAATTAGGAATGGAGCACCCCAAGTAATTAGTAGAAGGATGAAAATATAATTTTAAAAGAGTACAAGTTTCATTGGTGTATGACTTTGTTTGGTCAAACTTAAAATTCTATCGATAACCATAAATTATGCTTATTAGATTGAAGTATAAATTATTTTGTACAAGTCTACAAAAAATTATTTTAGGAAGTTATCCCAAGGATTATCCCCTAATAAAGGGTTCCAACACATTATTAATCTTGAAATGGGTGAAAATTTAATTATAATCACTCTTCACCATCACCTCAAGACCCACAAGGAAGAGATAGAGAAGGAAATTAAGGAGTTACAAGATATAGGGTACATCAAGCCAAGTTCTATTTAATTTTCATCTATATTAATAGAGATCAATAAAAATGAGAGTAACACGAATATGTTCATTGAATATTATAAATTAAATTATAAAATGATTAATAATAAATAACCTTTCCCCAAGATTGATGAACTAATAGATGAGTTTCATGTAGTTATATACTTGTCAAAGATTGTTTTGTTCTCAAGATATCATCAAATCAAGATAAGGGATGAATATGTTAAACATATTTTTTTGGGGTGTCACTATGGATTCTTTGAGCTTATATTGATCCAATTTTGTTTGATAAATTCCCTAGCAACCTTACAACCATGGATGAATAAGGTAATTTATAAATTAGTTGATAAAATTTGTCTTAAATTAATTTAATGATGTTTTGATATATTTTAAAACTAATGAAGATCACCTAAAGTACTTAGATAAATTCTTGAGCATATTGGATAAAAAATAATTATTTTCTTAATATTCAAAGTGTGAGTTTAGGGTTAAGGAAAATTTGTATTTGGGACATGCTATCAATGAATATGGAGTCCAAGTAGACCAATAGAAGATCCTAGCTATTTAGGATTGGTTACTCTATAATAATGTTTCATTTTTTTGATAATTCTTAGTACTATACATCTATTATTGAAGGTTCATAAAATAATTTTCCAAAATACCAATCTCACCCAAAGATCTAACTAGGAAGGGAGCATTCAAGTAGATATATTTAGTAGAGTATACTTTTATAAGTTCAAGTAGGTAATGAATTACTTTCCAACTATTTCTATTCATAAAATTTTACTTCCTTTTATATATTAGAATTTTATTCATGTAGGGAAGGCATTAGAGAAACTATGATACAATAGTAGAATTCTATTACTTTTTAAAATATGAAACTATATAAATAAAAATGACAAGATACATATTTATGATAAGGAGAAGTGAGAAACCATGCCTTCTGATGGAACCCATAAAAATGCTTTTGTTCCATTTCAAATCTGGCATAATTTGGTCATTTCCATGTCCATAGGCTTAGGCTTTTGTTCACCATCAATGTTTTAGGGTTTGTGTTGTTAAATCCCTTCCTAAATAATCCCTAAGCTTGCATCCTTTCCAATTTTCTAATTCATTTTTGAACTTTTGTAATGGGTTCCCAATTGCCTAAGTTGTGACTTATTTTGTCAAGTTCATGCTTCTACCAGCCCCTTGATCCTAGTGGTCCTGATCATTGCCCACGGTCATATTAAAACTATTGCCTTATTATAATCGGGGTTGATGTATTTCAAAATATTTTGTCTAATTCTAGGCTTGGAATTTTAAACATTTTGCCTAAGGTTTTAACCTTAATTGTTATGTCCCCAGCCACCGTCTTCCTAGTGATGGCCCATTCTTAAAACTAACATTTTTGACATCTGTAGTTATTACATTTTATGTTGACCGTTTGATCATCATGGGTAAATCTTCACCATTCCCCACTTCTTGACTCATTTTATTCCTCATTAAAACAATAACACGGGCTAGTGGGTGCAAGCCATGTGTCTTCTACATTGGCGGGTCTAGTACCTTTGAATGATCAATGAGCAGTATTAAAATGAAATTGACAGTGGTTATTGGATGATGTGGCTTCATCTTGGTCGCTCCCCGCCACCCCATCCTACTTTATTTTATATAAAAGTAATGTCATGGGCTAGCGGGTAGATTGAAATCTCTTGCTTTTTGGAGGGACCTGCCTGGCTTTGGAGAGGACTAATGCTTTGTGGAGAAAGAATTGACGGTTGATGGTGAGTGACGTGGGTAAATCTTGACTTCTCCCCGACATCCTATGAGGAGACCACTCATACCTTTTTCTTCTCTGCAGGGGAGTAGGAGATGACCACATCGAATGATCTAAAAGACTAGATGGATGTTACTAAGGGCCAAATATTAATAAATTTTCCTAAGAGAACATATGGGCTAAAATGGTGCCATTTTTAAATTAACTTCTTTTGGCACGTGTTCAAGATTTGAGGATTGCTTTTGATTATGGTCATCAATTTTCTCAGATAATGGTACACGCGGGAAGGTGACATTGAAATAACGTAGGGTATGGGTCGATGGTTTGAGATTGAATCATGGTCATTCCTTGTTTTCTTGTGGATCAAAGGCACAAGTGGGTTATTTTCCATGGGCGAGTATGAAAACATGACACAAGTAGTTTTTCCTAAATGTTAAGTAGGTAATTAAGTGCGCAAATAGAGTGGATGTCTATCCACTTGGGCTTTTTTTATTAGACAAAGGCAACAAGCACATGTAAATAGCTTTTTCATAATTAATTACACTGATCATAATTATAACTTGATTTAACTTGACATGTGATCAATGACTGAGGTTCAAAAATCGAATAGTTGATTGTCAGCTCACTCACACAAGCCTTCCTCAAGAATTAATGGTAAGCACACTCAAGTTGCTATAAATAATGAGGTTCAACAACCATATTTTTCTTCATAGTTTGCAATCAAAAGTTGAGAAATCAAGTTTGAGTTCATGAAGATGGCATAGGAAGTTACAGAGATATTGAGGTAGATTTTTCCCGAGTAATTAGGTACTCATACCTACTTGTTTCAATTGTGTATAAGTTAGTTTTTTATCTCTAAATTACTGGGTTGGTGAGATTTTGTGGTCTACAATCTCTTTTTAAGACGATAAGAATTGTGAGGTTTTGAGTGTTTGTTGTGCAAAAATTGTTTTAAGAACAAACTGGTAAAAATTCTACCTGCAATTAAGAGTCTCCATGTTCCCATTCTTTTCTGTGTGAAAATGAGTAAACCCAGCATATCTACCCACCCATTTTGAAGGTCTAGGAGACTTATTCTACAAGAATCTCATGACGATGCACCTGATACTAAACTTGGCATACCAGGAGATCTTGCAACACTGAAGGGCAGGAGGAGTTCCCATGGTAAAAATAAGAATAGTGGTTTCAAGAGCACCTATAATTTGAGGAGCAAGGTTGTTTTAGAAGAATTGGTCAAGTTTAGAAAGAAATAATATAATACGCATGTGAGGGAAACAAGAAAGAAGAATAAGTACCACAACGATTAAATGGGGAGGCATAACTCTCCCATAGAGATTTTAGGTAGTCATTTGGGTGATGAAGGAGATACTGACCTAGAGTATGGTCATTACTTGCTCACTCTAGTGCCACATGAGGATTCTAATAAGGGAGTAGTAGTAGATTCTCTAGTTTTAGTATGAACCTAGAGTAGGGAAGAATAATCTAATGTTGACAAATCAAAGTAGTGCCCCAGTTCTATTTTTTATTTTGATGACACTATGGCCACTGTAGTGGACTTGTCCTCTTTAGCAAGTATATGGGTTTTTTTCTTTAATGCTAACATGGAAAATCTTTTCAAGGCTAGTGTGAAGGAGAGGTGTTGGAATCTATTGCTTCAATGACAACTATGCCTTTTTTGGTTAATATGTATGTTTTTTCCTTGGGTGTTGATGGAGAATCTTATTTGATTGAAGTGGATGAATTCTTTTGGCACTACTACAACAACAAACAATTCCTTTTGGAAGGTTAGCTAGTCATCTTCAACGTACTTCATGGAGTTTTGTTTCTGTTTTTTCCCCTATTTTGCAATGATTAAATGTAATTGTCTGGGGAATCTCTAAAATTAAAGTTAAATTAATTGTCAAATGCAAGTGTAATAGCAATTGTAATTTTGGGCTAATGCTTATTTCTCCCATATCTCTTTAAATGGGATTTCAAGGCCGGTTACAAGGGTTATTAGGTGGTTGGTCATTCTCGAATTGTACACATAGAATATTGTAAAGGATACTGAATAGTTTGGTGTAAGCCTTAGGTTCGAGTCTGCCAATATGTATATAAAGCTTTGAAAGTAATATTGACATAAATAGAATAGAATTGTGCAAGTTTGACACCATTTTCTCTCCTATGTATTGGTTTTATAAATTATGAATAAAATAATCAAGGGTTATATTATTTGTCTCTATTGATTTCCTATAGTGTATGGTTTAATTCTTACTTATTAATTCAAATAATTGATGTAAATGGTTGAATATAGCTATAGGCTTATATTAAATTAGGTGCTAGGATGCTAATAAGAAGGATGGTTGAGATATAATGTTGAAATACTATAAGGCAATATTCTCAAAGCTTTGAATAATGTCATGTGTAAAACTTCTTGTCAAATTATGTGGGTATTAGTACTGACTTCATTTGAGGGATGAGACACTAGTCTTAGTGAGGTAATTATATTGCATTGTGTTTATTAATTCAATAACTAACCATTCATTAAATAAAATCCTATGAAATGGGTGACAAAGCTATGAGGTTTTACCATTCCCATGCTCTAAATGTGAACTATTATTAAGAAGTAGCCAACTTCTTTGATATCTTCTATTAGTTGAGACTCTATATGAGAATTATCTATGTATGTTGCAGTTTTATTGACATAAATGACACAAGAATATTATGTGAACATTGCTAGGATTACCCTCTTGGATTTCATAGAGCCTGAAGTGTAGAAGTAAGGGCCTAAGAATCTTCACTTGTTTGTTGGCCAATCCTTGCCTTTACTTATCATTGGATTCTAGTAGGTTCATTGGTAAATAGTGAGAGTAAGTTTAGTCTAATAAAATAACCAATAGATTTGGTGACTCTGCTAGGGAGAAATTTGGAATTTGGTTGCAGATTGTCTTGTCAAAGAGTCATTAAAATATTGAAATATTATTTGTAACCAGAGGTCAAAAATTGTGGAGTTTTATTTTCCCATCCAAGTCACCAATAGATTGGCGAATCTACTAGGGAATGCACTTAGAAATTGGGTTACATATTGTCCTATTGAAGAGTCAAAAATGTGCTAGAGAATA
Organism: Sequoia sempervirens; assembly: GCA_007258455.2. Taxonomy (NCBI): domain Eukaryota; kingdom Viridiplantae; phylum Streptophyta; class Pinopsida; order Cupressales; family Cupressaceae; genus Sequoia; species Sequoia sempervirens. Next base: position 124,936,067 of record VDFB02047230.1, on the reverse strand, counting down.
TATTTTTCAAGCTTAGCTTTGTGTCCGTGAGGTAATCTTTTGAAATATTGCAATAATTTGTTTTTTTCCCTTAAAACTTGCAAATATTATCAATATCTACCATGATTCCAGGAATATTTTCACAATTTCTCACTAGATGTGGGTGGTGACTTCGAAATCTCTGAACCATAATGTATTATTTGAGAAAATGCAGTGAAATGGAATGAAAAATGTTGAAGAAAGGATAAGGTAGATTTGAAATCACATAGTAAAATACCTTGATAGAAAGCTAGAGAGAAAATTTTGAAGGACTCCAGTATTAACTTGAGAGAGAAAGAATTTACTAAATCTAAACATCTCGGTTAGGTTTTGAGTACTCAAAACCTGGAAAGGATTGTGGTGAAAAAGGTATGAAGGATTCACATGTGACCTTGTTGATCAAGGAGGCTTAAAGTAAAATCAACTAGTGAGACAAACTCCATATTATTGAAGTTTTTCCCTCTAAAGAAGTAAGTGGTGACTCTATGCAAAGAACCTAATGATAGATTCATATATGTAAAGTCTTCCAGTCACAAGCATAATTCAAAGGTAGTTGTAACACATCCAGGTACTTCCCCTATTTTGGTTTTCAAGAAGCATAAATTTGTAGGAAAAATCATATTGAATGATCTAGAGAAAATTGTGTTCACTATTAAGTGAGTTAAGCACAAATAAAGGGAATAGTAAGAGTAATTTTACATTCCTCTAAGGTGTAACTCGAGATATATGTATTGGGTTGAAGAAGTATGCTTATCTTTGAAATCTACCTAATAGAAGGACTATGATATAGATGTATTTGAGCCATGTACTTCAAAATCATGATCAAATTAAGGAGTAAGGAAGTAAATGATCAATTGTGAAGTTGATATTTTAGGGTTGAATAGGGATACAAGAAAATGTATCATTCCCCTATGTCTCCCTATGGAATATCAAATAAAAACATGTAGGGAATGCATCCTTTTTCATGCCATCAAAGGAATTTATTTATTGAAAGATATAGACCAATGGAATTTAGTGGTATTCAAGGTTTCCCAAACCTGATTCCTAATGATGTTAGGAAACATTTGCCCAAATTTATAGGGGTGGAGTTTAGATTCAACTTCTAGACATTTGTATGCATTCGTGGATTTGATAGGAGATTATGAGGTAAATCATGAAGATGTTGTCATGAAGATTTTTGTTCAATCTTTGACGGAAGATGCTAGAGACTGGTTCTCATATTTACTAGTATGTTCTATAGCTTCATGGAATCAATTCATGATAGCATTTGTAGAAAAATTTGGTGAAAGGGTTAATCCTAATGTGGTAAGAAAATGATTCATGGAAATCCAAAGAGATGAAGAGGAGTTGGTTCCTTCTTTTAATCTTAGATTTGTAAAAGTAGTAAGAAATATTCTTGAAAACATGTAACCAAGTGATGCAGAATGTCTAGTTGTGAATCTAGGTGTATTTGATAATGAGATGATTTATTTGTTAAGAGATAAGGAGCCCACAACATTGCATCATGCATATCAATTCGCCATGGACATTTAACATAACATGAGGTATTTAATGATGAAGGGACATATGGATAAAAGTGTTTGTTGTCCTAACACACATCATGTAAATGAAATTCATAAGGATGAAAGAGATGGTCAAGTTGATGATTCTTTTGACATGCCTTAACTTGTTTAGCTTCATAGCATATTATTCATAGGCCTATCTGTGATGAAACTCAATGAAATTTAAGCAATGGTGATTAGATGATTTTTGTTTGAAGACTATCTAGCATGAAAAAGTATGAGGGAGAATCACCATTTGAATTGTTAACAAGGTTTTTGGATATCTTGTTAGAAATCCACAAAAGGGTGAGACCTAAAGACACAGTATATATTGACCTATTCTATGGAATTTATAAGCCAGGGCTTAGTATCTTATCAAAATAATTGAAGCCTCATGATTTTGATCAAATATTGAATTAGATCAAGATTGTCGAGGAAGCTAAGTATGATTATATATAAGGAATGATGTATCAAAATGGTAGTGATGGTTGCCTTATTGAAAAGGATCAAAGATTAGTCCGAATAATGGAAAAGGATATTTCAGAGAGTGAACATCTATCTAATGATGTCATTTGTACATATATGAGTGTTGCTAATTTATCCTTACAAAGTGGTAATCAAAATACTAAATGAGATTGTGAATATTCAAAATGAACATTCTGAGTGTAGTGCATGTGATAATGAATCTCCTTTCAATGATGATCATAAGGAGAGTGAATTTTTTTATTGTATCTCTAGAGAATATGATTCTTTTTATGGGTATGTGCAAGATCATGATGGGCCAAAAAGTGGTGATATGATGGGTTTTTGTAGGGTATGTAGCTAACAACTTTTTTTTGGTACCCAAAATTGATGAAATGAAATGGGTTTTTAAAGGAGATTCTTAGATTTTCACCAATATAAATTATGCTTTACTTTGAATTTAATAAATAATTATTATTTATTTTCTATTTGAATTATGACTAAAGTCCTGATTGATAGGCTGATTGAAAAAAATCTATAGCTTTCAAACAGTATCACATTTTTTGAATTTGAAACATGTGTCACATTCTATGCTTCACATAATATAGGATTAAAAAAAAGAAATGAATTTCATGAAGTTTTGAATAGGTTAATGTGGTTAGACATACAAGGTTTTTTTATTTTTTAAAAGTTGAAATAAAAAATTCATAATTAATTATTTACTTGGAAAAAAATTACAAACAAATATGCATCACATCAGGACATGAGTCCTCTACTTATAGCTAAAATATTATAAAAAAATATTATCATTTTATTGTGGTTAGGTTGGTCATACATACACTTACTTCTTATTTTCCCCTAAAATCTAAGTACTATTGCATTGAAATTTCAAATTTTCACCAAATAGATTTTTTCTTTAAATAAACCTAGTAGTTTAGAAACTACATTTAATTTTCTACAAATTCTATTCTTATATATTTTTCAAATAATATAGATAACTTATTCAAATTTTTACGTCAAATCACCTAACTTTGATTTTTCTAATTTTTTTGCCACTTAAGGGCCTATTTTTTCCATGATGATCCTGTACATACCCTTATGAGGATGACCTATGAGCCTCTTCTTTTCCTAAGGGGTGTAACAATAGTGATGCTTATGAGGTTTTTCCCTTACAAGTCAAAGAACAAATCCCATGTCAAGGATATTGGGAATGCAATCTAGTTTGTCAGATATTAATTGTGCTAGTGATGTGAATGATGAGGTGGTTGAAGATAAGAATGTCTATATTCAGCACCCTGAACCTGAGTTCAGTGTTAAAAATGATGGAATTTATGGTGCTAACCAGCAAGATCATGTCCTAGTTGTCCCTTATTGCCTGTATGTAGTAGAAATGGACATGATCGTTTTCAATAAGAAATGTATTGATGAAGAAAAGGATGAGGAATCTTGTTCAAAATGTAATGAGCATCCTTTACATTGTAATGAACCTTCCACATTAGAGTCAACAAAACTATCAATTAATGGTATGCAAGAATTTCCTGTTGTTGATTCTGTCAATTCTGAGTTCTTTGAACCATTCTTTTAAACATTTTCTATTAAGATAGATGATGATTTGAGGAGAAAATCAAAATATGTTATTGAGCCTAAATTGGAAGAATTCTTTGATGCATGGGATGCAATTGACAATAGGTTTTGTAATGATGACCCTGAGCTGAATATAGGTCACACTATTATGGATTCAGATAAATCATGTTTCCATGGTATTGGAGCATATGACAATATGCATGGTATAGAGTGCTTAGGTGAATGTGTGGACACAAAAAAAGTAACCCTTCTACTTTTTCATGTTCAGGCCCTTCTAGTGGATTTTGGCTTGATTTTTTCCTAGATTTAATGTTGTAATGTGGTCAACACATTCATAATAGGTCTTGGACCCTGTTAATCATTAAGACTTGTAGAATGCCTTGTAAAAGTGTTGTGAAGTGTTGTAACCCACTTTCACACTTTTCTAGGACCTTTTCATCATAATTCACTTAAATAACCCCCTCTTTATCATTTAGCAAGTCTTATTTCAAAGTGTTGTAAAGTGTTGTAAAGTGTTGTAACCCACTTTCATGCTTTTCTATACTTTTCATCACTAATTCAACCCTTTCTCGTGTTTAAGTGACCCCTTAATATGCTTTCCAACCATTTTAAAGTGTGTTTTTGAAGATATTCCCGTTGGAAAACATTTAATGCCATTTAATTCCTGACACCCACTTAATTCAGCACCCTAAGCCTAAGTTCAATGTTAAAAATGATGGAATTTATGGTGCTAACTAACAAGATCATGTCCTAGTTATCCCCAATTGCCTATATGTAGCAGAAATGGACATGATCATTTTCAATAAGAAATGTATTGATGAAGAAAAGGATGAGGAAGCTTGCTCAAAATGTAATGAGAATCCCTCACATTGTAATGAACCTTCCACATTAGATTCAACACTTGACTATCAATTAATGGTACACGAGAATGTCTTATTGCTGATGATGTCAATTCCGAGTTCTTTGAACCATTCTTTTAAACATTTTGTATTAAGATGGATGATGATTTAAGGAGTAAATCAGAATATGTTACTGAGTCTAAATTGGAAGCATTCTTTAATGCTTGGGATGCAATTGACAATAGGGTTTGTAATGATGACCATGAGTTGAATATAGGTTAGGCTATTATGAATTAAGATAAATAATGTTTCCATGGTATTGGAGCATATGACAATATGTCTGGTATAGAGTGCTTAGGTGAATGTGTGGAAACATAAAAAGTAACCCTTCTACTTTTTCATGTTCAGGCCCTTCTAGTGGCTTTTGCTTTGATTTTTTCCTAGATTTAATCTTGTAACATGGTCAATGCATTCACATTAGGTCTTGGACCATTATGAATCATTAAGAATTCTAGGATGTCTTGTAAAAGTGTTGTGAAGTGTTGTAACCCACTTTCACACTTCTCTAGGACCTTTTCATCATATTTCACTTAAATATAACCCATTTTTATCATTTACCAAGTCTTATTTCAAAGTGTTGTAAAGTGTTGTAATCTACTTTCATGATTTTCTATTCTTTTCATCACTAGTTCAACCCTTTTTCATGTTTAAATGACCCCTTAATACACTTTTCGACCATTTTAAATTTTGTTTTTTAGGATATTCATGTTGGAAAAAATTTAATTCCCTTTAATTCCCAACAACCACTTAATTTTCTTAAGTGGCACTAAGTCGCCAATAAGGGCAACTTAGTCCTTTTTGGCAAAAAACACAAAATTATTTCAAATTTCTGGCAGGATTTTGTCCTCTAACAGTTGAGGTCGGCCTGTGATGTGTTACTTTTGGGAAATTTAGTAAAAGAAAGCATAAATAAGGGTTTTTCTCCTAATTTTTCATTTCCTACAATCTCCTAATCTCTTGCACTCATTAAGCATTCAATCTTACAAGTATTCAAGCAATCAAGCATAATCAAGTCATTCATTGGAGCAGTTCATTTTTTATCTTCAAATTTCTACATCAATGGTTTGGTAAGTTTATGAAATTTCTTGTTTTTTATTTATCATTCTCTTTCAATTTCATTTCATTATCTATGGTTTGATTACCAAAGTGGGGTTTGATCAAGGAAAACCCATATACTCTAACCTTTAACCATTTTCCCTCTTTGCATGTGTTTTTATAGACTTTATAGGAAGATTTGTCAAATAAATTAGTGTTGAAAAGTGGTCAAGAAGTCATCAAAGTCACTCAAGTCAACATAATCCTAGTTCAAGCTTGGAGACACTTTTTATCCCATTTTTGCAGAATCAAGAGAGGACAACTATTAGAAAAGTAAGTGCAAACCTCAAGCTACAAGATTTTGTCCTGAGATTCCCAAAATCTATAGGTGGAATAAGTTGCAACTACTAGTGAATTAGTCCCACTTCCAGGCCTAAAAATTGTTTTTTGCATTTTTGGATACCCATTTAGTAGATTCATGTTCCGACAAGTTTTGCATGAAACTGGGACTAAGTCAACCAACCTAGTGTAAGTTTCCTAGTCAACATTTTCAGCCAATTTTTCAGGATTCCATAATATCTCCTCATCAAGTTTTAGATTCTAAGTGCACCTCTCCAATTTTGTTCAGTTATTTCATCATTTACTTGCATTTTTAGGTGTGTTTGCATATTACAATGTGTTTTCCAACACTTCACATTTCTTAGGTCTTGCATCATTTAATCATTTTATTTTAGATCAATGCATTAGTACATCATAATTAGGCATATTACATCTCATTTACATTAAATTTGAGTGTAAAAATTTTCCCATTTTTTCCCATCTCTCCTTTTAAGTGAAAAACCCTAGAAGAGTTAGAGAGCATCAAGGTGCCAAAATCATTGTCCACATTTTGGTGAACCTAAATTTTGAGCATATTTTCTTTTTATTTTTAGTGCATCCTAGGTTTCATTTGTATTGCATTAGGTATTGAATTGTTTAAATTGCATTAGTGAAAAGCTCAAATAGCTTGCATTTTTGCATTGGAAAACAAAAAAAAATTTCATTTCATATTGTAGTTTCATCTGTGCATCTAAAAGACATAAAATTGCATTCAATTTTTTTGAAAAATCTCAAAAAATCATCATTGGGACTAATTCACCACACTGGGCAACTTAATCCTCCTATGCTTTTTGCATTGTAATTTTTGATATTTTCTAGGTATTTTTTTGTACTTTTGTTTTTTGGTACTACATTCATGTTTCAGTTTACATAATTCTTGTTATTTTCATTTTATTAGTTCTAGATTGCATTGCATTTTCATCCACCTCTTGTGGTATTTGTATGAGTGTTTGGTGCTGGTATTGATAATACTTCAGTGAGAATAAGTTCCTGACTCATGGCATCCTGTGATGACACACTCATTGTGGACCTTGGGTTGTCTCGAGCTCCTGCTCCTAGTATGGAAAATGGTGCATTAAGAATTGATACTACTACTAGTACACCTTTACCTTCACATACAATGCATGTTGACACACAAACTAATTCCATTCTGCAAGATAAAGTCATTAACATTCATGAGGATTTAACACATTTGCAACAAAACTTATGTCTTGAAAAAATTTCAATCACTACAATTTATGTTATAGACAACATCCATAGAATTCTTGAAAGTGATGAGGGCTTAATGTTATGTAACAAATTGTTGAGATATGCCCAAAACATGCCTCTAACATATCTCAACCAACAAACACTATGGTTGGCCAAGGAGGATCTCACATTCCTCCTCCTTCGAAAGTAGCGTCCATACCTACCTATACCACTCCTCAAGTTATAACAACCATGCAACATGTTAGTCATGTGACTCCTTTCACTATTCCAACTAGCATTTCTAGTTCTTTTGTGGTATCGAATATTCCATCCTCCACCACCTTCACCCATCTTAGTGTCTCATTCACTTGTCCCAACATTACCTATACTCTATCACCATTCTCTCTTCCACCTCATACCACTTACACTGACCCTCTCATTACACAACTCTTTCAAACTATTTCTTCCATGCAACAACAAATATCTACCATAAAAGAAAACCAAACCACACCACCCACCTACTCTGTCCGTAGTAGCCCATTATCTTTGGAAATATTAAGAACACCAATGCCACAAGGAATTGAGATGCCTAGGTTTGAGAAGTATGGAGTTAAAGGAGACCTTGCTAAACATGTCAATTCCTATATAGCCTTATGCAGTGATTTTTTCCTTAATGATAAATTGTTAACCAAACTGGTGTAGGACTTTAAAGGACAATGCCTTGGAGTGGTTTTCAAACTTACCTAATCATTCAATTCGATCATTTAATGAACTTGTGGATTCCTTTATAAGTCATTTCCAAGTCCATATGACTCCCAAAAATAAAATGGCTAATTTAATGTGATGTAAACAAAGTGTGGATTCAAAAGTAACTGATTTCATTTCATGCTATTAGTCACTGTATGCTCAAGCAGATGTCAAGATTCCTGATTCACATCTCCAAAAGATGTTTATCAAAAATTTACAAACTCAACTTTAGGATAAATTGACCATGATGAAATTTCCTTCTTTCATGCATTTACACACAACCCTTTGTGACTATCACAACTCAGTTACTAGTCGTGATGCCAAATCCACTTCTAGCCAAGCTGAGAAATATAAACCTAGCACTTAAAACAACTTGCAACCATTTTGAAAACCAAAAATATGTTTTTTTACAATTCCCCCTCCTAAAAAATCACCTCAACCCATCAACAACCAAGTAGCACTTGTTAAAACCATGATATCTTACAGTTATGGAGATCCAACATGACAATTTACACCATTACCAGACACTCTTCATAACACCATGACCCAACATATACAAAAAAAAATGATTTCCTTACCTCTTGTTAAACATTAGATACAACTAAACCTTTGCCTCCAACCTTTCAACCTAACACCTATTGCCATTATCATGGAAAAAATTGACATGACACAAAAAAATGTAAGTGTCTTAAACACATAGTTCAATACCTCATTGATTCTAGACATCTATTCGTTTCAAATGCTAATACAAAAGGCAATACATTTGTTGCCCCACCCAATCAAAATTTGCAATTGTTTACCAATCCCATGCATAAACATAATGTGTCATTCGTGAAAGCCAATGAAAATAAAAAAAATGATGTGATGATTGTTCATAAAGAGACTGAACATCCTGATACAACCACTATTAATCCTATGGATGAAATGGTAGGAGCAATAGACGTTATCCCTTGTAAGGGCCAACCTAATTAAAATATTGATATTCTTTCACTTCTAAAGATATTCTTTTGAATCTTCTCGATGGTCCTCTCTACATAGCCAGACATATTTATGATAGTCCCACTAATGGGATACTCATAGATCCCTCCTGTGGTGAGAATGTGATCATTGAGGAATTTATGTTATAACATGAGCTATATCAAGATAACTATGACCAACCAAGATTATGGATAAAAACACACAATGGTTTCGCATGCCCTACAATTGGATTGATCTTTCTTCCATTACAAATAGTATCTAAGACAGTGGATGTTACATTCTCTATCATTGCACAATCAGATTAGTTGTGTTTGCAGCTAGGCTATCCATGGCTTCACTCAATGAAAGTTGTTCCTTTAGTCATACAAAAATGTTTAAAGTTTATGCATAACAATGAAATATTCACTATCCACCATAGTGGTTTTAACCCTTTGTCTTCTAAAGGAAATTTCACCTTAGAATCCTTTTGGCTAGAGCCCATGGAGCCCATCACACCTCGAAAACATTTATTGTTCATTGCTTATCAAAATTTTAAAGCAAAGAAAATTGCTGACTTGTCCCTCCATAACCAATCCCCCTCCACTTCCACTATCCCAATCCTAGATGAGACAATGCTACAACGTAAACTTGAGCCACCAACTTTGGAACAAACAAACATGAACACTTCACCTTCCTCATCAAAACATCCACAAGATAATGAAACCAACCTCATCATACCTTCTCACATTTAAAACAAGTATATAAAGCAAAAGGAGAAAGTGATTGACCCATCTCCTTTTTTTTCCTTCCATTCTTCCCCCTTAGGAAGAAAAGGAGCCTATGGTGGTTCAACCTACTCTTACACCTCAACAACTTCAACATAGAATCAAATGAAATTGTGGTGCTAGGGAGTGTAGGCCTTATCATCATCTACTTGCTCGTCAGTTACAAATAGACAAAAACAAGGAAAATCAACCTCTGCGTTTGATAGAAGCCATATCTTACCACCCTCCTCCTTCTAAACCGTGACAAGATAGTACGATACCACCATCACAAGAAAATGATCCAATACAACAACCCCAACTCCTAATACACCCCTTCCCTAGAAATTACCATCCATCCTCTTGTCATGATTAATCTAGATGATGAGGAGGAGGGGGAGATATCTAAAATAGTGAAGAGGTGCATAGCGATCTAAATTCTTTATTTTCATCTTCCATGAGCTTAAATGATAAATCTCTCACACCAAGTGAAGAACCTGGTACTTCTCCTATTTCGCCACTTGCAATTCTCCCTTTGGATAGTCAACCACCCTCGCAATACACTGAACATGATTGGGAGGTGGATGACTTGTTAGATGGTTGATTTGCATTCACCTTGCATTCTCCTTGCTAGTTTTTTGTATTCTTTTATTTGCTTTCTTTTTTGAACTTTTATGTGTGTATCGTGTTCCCCCATAATGTGATATTTGATGTTCCCCCTCTCTTGTGACATTCTTCTATTTGTACCTCTATTCTTCTATATGTCGTACATTGTTCACTTTTGTTTTGTGTTTTTCATTTTGGGGATGAAGCAAAGCATTGAGAAACCCTATGTCTCTTCCATGTTGACCAAAATGCTCCTTTTACTTTCTTTTTCACTTTTTTTTTTGTGTTTAACCTTTTTGGGGATGACACAAAGCATTGAGACACCCTATGTCTCTTCCATGGTGACCCAAACGGTCCTTTTTCTTTTTTTTCTTTTTTTTTTTGTGTTTTTCCTTTTGGAGATGACGCAGGGCATTGAGACTTAAATGTATCCTTCATGTTGACCCAAAATATTTTCATTTTATTTTTCCTTTTCATTTCTTTTCACTTGTGTTTTCCTTTTGTGGACAATGTAAAGTGTTGAGACTACAAAGTCTCTTCCATGTTGACCCAAAATGAACTTTATTTTTCTTTTATTTTCACTCTCTCTGTGTCATTCTTCGATTTTTATGTATTTGGGGAATGATGACAGTTTTGAGCTCTTTAATCAAAATATTGTAGTAATGAACATACTGACCCCAAATCCATAGATCCCTTATGTGTTTGGTGTGTTGCTTTTGGGGGCAAGCCTTTTTCTTTTTCTTTTGTTCCTTTTCCTTCACATGAAGCAGCCTTACTTGTAAACATATGACTTGGAATAGGGTGTTTCCAAGTTGGCTCTCATTTCTTTTTTCTTTTTTCCTTTCACTACTTTAAAGTAATTACTCACAGAATTATGTGTAGCAATTCCTTTAAAGTGGGGGCATACATTGGAATTATTCATTTGTATTTTTTTCTTTTTCTTGATTCTTAGCTTGCAGCCTTGTTACTTCATATGATGTGTTTTTCACTTTCTAGATGAAATTGGGTGTGATGTCCTTCATAAGCATGATATATCATAGCATATTATATTCCTCTTAGTGGCCTGATGTGACACATTGCATCCCCTAATGTGAGTATTCTATTGTTTGATCGGTCCTCTCTTCAAGACATTAGGCACAATGTTCCCTAAGTTATAGACCTCACATGATCTTAAAAAGAATCATTTGAACATATTTTTCATGTTATATTTTAAATTTACATGACCGCCTTGCATAACATAGCTTGCATGCCTATGGTACCATTGCATTTTTTCATGAGTCTAAGCATACAAGCTTTGCTTGTCTCATGAAGCACAAAACAACATTGTCCTTTGTGGTACCTTATTAAAGTTATCAGGAGGTATAACTTTAATATGGTTGAGTGGAAAATCCCATTCTGTGGCACAACTTTTCCCCATAGCCACCTGCATGTGTGAGTGCATACCAACTGAGGGTTTGTTTCTCACCTCTTGGGATTTCTCACCCCACAAAAAACCAGAAGTTTTGTAGCCCTAGAGTGAGTATACTTAAGCTTTCTCACTTGGTGGACAACTATGAGTTCTATTGATCCAGAGTGAGTACACATTTATTTTTTTGAAAAAATAGCTTAGATCTAATCCACAATGAGTTGGACAAACAATTGAAGCTTTCTTCCATCTTTTCTCATCACCATGTGTGTTCCTTTGTGTTAATGTTTGATTTTCCATGGGATTATGATCTTGGGGGCTTCATCATCCCTCTTGATTATTGTTATCTCATCTCATCAAGAACTAGTGCATTTGTACCTTTCTGTGTTGCATTGTGATCCCACAATAGTGGTTTACAATTTTTGGCCAAACTAGACACTGAAATAATTTTTTTTAACTAAATCTTCACTTTCAGGCACCTATAGCAGCTAAACCGTGAGGAATTTGAAGATGATGCAAACTAGAGTTTCGTGAAATTTTATCTGTAGATTCTAAATATATCTTTTTCAATTTTTTTGGAATCATATTGCACTTCTTTTTCCATCTCCCTCAAAAACTAATTTTTTTCAGAAAACAACATTTTTAAAAAGTGACTCACCGTATAACATATAATTTTTTTCCATGAAGGATAAAATTATAACTCTTTCAAATTTAGATTTGTAACTTTGATATCTAGTGCTTAGGATTGGTTAAATATTTTTTTACTGAATATTTTTTCTTTAATCAAGTTTTGTAGTCAAACCAATTACAATTTAGACATAGCGCGACTATATAACACTTAAGTCTTTTTGTATTTATCAAAATTATTATTTTTTTGTTGGATCAAGGACTCCAATATCTGGTGCACTCATATTTTTCAAAAAAAATAAATTGATAATCTTCTATTTTCCACATGTGCAAAACAAAGAGTTTGATTTTTTGTGAAAAACCTACATTCATAAGAAATAAAAAATAAAAAAAATAACTAAATTAAATTTAATTAAAATTATACTTTTTTGGAAGCTTATAATAAGGACTACATACTTACAGAAAAATAAATTTTAAATGAATTCATTTGATCCCCCAAAAGATAAATCAAAAGTGGTTTTTATCAACATTTTGATAGGTGTAAAGGAGACTTCGTTATAGGTATGTTTTAAAATTAGTGGGGTTCTATCCAAGGGGGCTTGGTATAAGGTGGTTTGATCTAACCCTATTCAATTGGAATCCTTTAAATGGAACTTTTCAAGGCTTAAATCATTATATTTTCTAAAAATAAGTGATCTCAACAAAAAATAGGATCTCCTAGAAAGTGTAAACCACTATTGTGGCAGCACTTGATCGGCTAAATTAGTGTGAATTTGAAGCAAGTTCATCCTCTCACTAAAGTGGGGGCTAACTGTGGACAGAAAAAGTAATCCTTCTACTTTTTCATGTTCAAGCCCTTCTAGTGGATTTTGGCTTGATTTTTGCCTAGATTTAGTGTTGTAATGTGATCAACACACTCACATTAGGTCTTAGACCCTTGTAAATCATTAAGACTTTTAGGATGTCTTGTAAAAGTGTTGTGAAGTGTTGTAACCCACTTTCACACTTTTCTAGGACCCTTTCATCATAATTCACTTAAATAACCCCTTCTTATCACTTGCCAAGTCTTATTTCAAAGTGTTGTAAAGTGTTATAACCCACTTTCATGTTTTTCTAGACTTGTCATCACTAATTCAACCCTTTCTCATGTTTAAATGGCCGCTTAATCCACTTTATGGTCATTTTTAAGTGTGTTTTAGAGGATATTCTTGTTGGACAACAATTAATTCCTTTTAATTCCTGAGACCCACTTAATTTTCTTAAGTGGGACTAAGTTTCCAATATGGGCTACTTAGTCTTTTTTGGCACAAAACTCAAACTTATAATTTTGAATTTCTGGCAGGATTTTGTCCTATAACTGTTGAGGTGAGCTTGTGATGTGTTATTTTAGGGAAATTTAGTAAAATCAAGTATAAATAAGGGTTTTTCTCCTCAATTTTCATCTCCTACAATCTCCTAATCTCTTGCACTCATTAAGCATTCAATCTTATAAGTATTCAAGCAATCAAGCATAATCAAGTCATCCATTCGGGCACTTCATTGCATATCTTCATATTTTTACATCAAGGGTTTGTTATGTTTATGAAATTGCATGTTTTTTATTTATCATTTTCTTTCCATTTCCTTTCATTATCTAGGATTTGATTACCAAAGTGGGGTTTGACCAAGGAAAACCCCTATACTCTAACCCTTAACCATTTTTCCCTCTTTACATGTGTGTTTGTAAACTTTGTAAGAAAATTTATCAAAGAAATAAGTGTTGAAAAGTGTTCAAGAAGTTATTAAAGTAACTCAAGTCAACATAAGCCTAATTCAATATTGGAGACACTTTTTATCTCGTTTTCTATAGAGTCAATAGAGGACACCTATCAGAAAAGTAAGTACAGACTCAAAGCTACAAGATTTTTTCCAGAGATTCCTCAAATTTGTAGGTGGACTAAGTTGCCACTACTGGTGGATTAGTCCCACTACTAGGTTTGAAAAGTGGTTTCTACATTTTTGGATAACCATTTGGCAGATTCCTGTTCTAACAAGTTTTTCCCAAAACTAGGACTAAGTCGCCCAGGCTGGCATAATTGTCCTAGTCAACATTTTTAGTGAATTTTTCAAGATTCTAGAATCTCTCCATATCAAGTTTTAGATTCCAGGTGCACCTCTCCAATTTTGTTCACTTATTTCATCATTTACTTGCATTTTTAGGTGTTGTTGCATATCACAATGTGTTTTCCAGCACTTCACATTTCTTAGGTCTTGCATCATTAAATCATTTTCTTTTCAAATCAGTGCATTAGTACATCATAATCAGGCATATTACATCTCATTTACATTAACTTTGAGAGTAGACATTTGCCCATTTTGGCCCATCTCTCTCCTTTTAGGTGAAAAACCCTAGAAGAGTTAGAGAGCATCAAGGTGCCAAAATCATTGTCCACAAAATGTAAACATCAGCTTAAAAATATACCTACATATGAAAAATTCTTATTCATCACACATGATAAATGTTTGCATGGAATGAGACAGAAGCCAAGGGATGATTTTAAGGTTTCATATAATCCTCCTATGGATTTTGACTCATTAGAGGGGTAATTGCAATGTGACTCCAAGAATTTATAGTATATGCTCTTGGATAAAGATCTAAATCCCATTATTTGTTAGGGTTTTTGTTCAATGTGAAAATTGAAGTTGGTGTCAACTCATATGACCTTAATGATGAAGTGGATTATAAATGTTTCACTTTCTCAATTCAATTAGATAAGGCTTTACTAGGGAATGCTAATGAGCAGGTTGGGGTCATATTTTACAAAGAGTGTGGGTTTCAAGTATTATCTAATTTCAATTCTCAGTCAGGAAAAATTCATGATGATATTGGAAAAATTGGACATATGGTCAGAATGGTTGATGGTAAGAACCATAGAAATATTAGTTTGTGGATAGATCATGGAAATTTTCCTGGTATTGGCATAATACAGATAGTAGAAAGCAAGGTTTTTGATAGGGGAAAATACTTGTCCTATGTTTTGGGGGCCTAGGGCCACCTATTTGAAAGTTGAATCCTATGAATTGCAAAATGTAGGTTGAAATCTTGGACATCAGGAAAGGGCTTTCGATTTTTTTTTAAAGTGGATCATTTTGTATAATTATGTAAATTTTGTACATATGTTGGTTGCTTTGGTTTGGTTCTCTTGCCTTGTCTGGGTAAGTCCTGGCTTTGGTTTTTTGTGCATGTTCTGCTTTAATATGAGATTCTTGGATCTCACCATGCCTATGAGAGGTATGTGTCTGCAACAAGAGACATGGAACCCCTAAAATGCTTTGGTTCCATTTCAAATCTTGTATAATTTGGTTGTTTCCATGTCCTTAGGCTTAGGGTTTTGTTCACCATCAATGTTTTAGGTTTATGTTGTTAAAAACCTTCCTAAATAATCCCTAAGCTTGCATCCTTGCCGATGTTCTAATTCATTGTTGACCTTTTGTAACAGGTTCCCAATTGTCTAAGTTGTGACTTATGTTGTCAAGTTCAAGCTTTTACTGGCCTCTTGATCCTAGTGGTCTTGGTCGATGCCCGTAGTCATATTAAACTTATTACCTTATTGTAATCAAGGTCGATGTATTTCAAAATATTTTGTCTAAGTCTAGGTTTAGGTTTCTAATTTTTTTGCTTAAGGTTTTAACCATAATTGTTATGTCCTTGACTATCATCTACCTAGTGATGGCCCCTTCTTAAAACTAATATTTTTTGGCATGTGTAGATGTTAGATTCTATGTTGACCATTTGATCATTATGGGAAAATCTCCACCGTTCCCCGCTTCCCCATCTCATTTTATTCCTTATTAAAATAATCACATGGGCTAGTGGGCACAAGCCACATGTCTTCTACATTGGTGGGCCCATTACCTTTGAATGATCTATGAGCGGTATTAAAATGAAATTGACAGTGGTTGTTGGATGATGTGGCTTCATCTTGGCCTCTCCCTGCCAATCCATCCAATTTTATTTTATATTAAAGAAATGTCATGGGCTAGCGGTCGAATTGACACCTACTGCTTTTTGGAGGGACCCTCCCAGCTTTGGAGATGATGAATTCTTTGTAGAGCAAGGATCGTCAGTTGATGGTGAGTGTTGTGGGTAAATGTTGACTAGACCTTGCCATCCCGTGAGAGGCCCACTTGTACATTTTTCTTTTTAGTGAGGGAGTGAGAGATGAACACATGGAATGATCTAAAAGACTAGATGGAAATTAGTAAGGGAAAAATATTAATAAATTTACTTGCCTGGAGAACATATGGGATAAAATGGTGTCATTTTTAAATTAATTTTTTCTGGCATGTGTTTAAGATTTGAGGATTACTTTTGATTACGACCATCAATTCTATTAGATAATGGTACATGCAAGAAGGTGACATTGAAATAACGTAGGGTACGGGTTGATGGTTTGAGATAGAATAATGGTCATTCCTTGTCATCCTATTGATCAAAGGCACAAGTGGGTTATTTCCCATGGGCAAGCGGGAAAACATGACATGATAGGCTTTTCTTAAATGTTAAGTGGGTAATTAAGTGTGCAAACACAATGGATGTCTACCCACTTAGGCTTTTCTAATTTAGAAAAAGGTAGCAAGTGCATGCAATTAGCTTTTTCATAATTAATTACCCTGATTGTAATTATCAATTGATTTATCTCAACATGTGATCAATGGATGAGGTTCAAAAATAAATAACTAATTGTAATCTTGCTTGCACAAGACCTCCTCGAGAATTAATGGTAAGCATGCTCAAGTTGCTCAATATAATGAGGATCGACAACCATATTTTTCTTCACAATTTACAATCAAAAGCTGAGAAATCAAGTTTGAGTTCATGAAGAAGATGGCATAAGAAGTTACAAAGATATTGTGGTAGCCTTTTCCTTGGTAAGTAGGTACTCATAACCACTTGTTTCCATTACTTATAAGTTAGTTTGTTAACCTTAAAGTCCTAGGCTGGTGATGGTTTTGTAGTTTGCAATATCCTTTTAAGATGATAATAACTGCGAGTGTTTTAGTGTTTTGTTCTGCAGAAATATTTTTAACAACAAACTAGTAAAAAGCCTACTTGCAATTAAGAGTCGCCTTGTTCTTGTTTTTTTCTCTATGAAAATGAGTAAACCTAGCATATCTACCCACCCAGTCTAAAGGTCTAGGAGACTTAGTCTGCAGGAATATCAAGACCATGCACTTGAAATTGAACTTGGAATATTGGGAGCTCTTGT
Organism: Sequoia sempervirens; assembly: GCA_007258455.2. Lineage (NCBI taxonomy): Eukaryota > Viridiplantae > Streptophyta > Pinopsida > Cupressales > Cupressaceae > Sequoia > Sequoia sempervirens. Next base: position 124,918,610 of record VDFB02047230.1, on the reverse strand, counting down.
AATACCAAAGGGTAGGAGGATTTCCTATGGTAAAAATAAGAAGGGTGGTGTCAAGAGCACCTATAATTTGAGGAGTAGGATTTTTTTAGAAGAATTGGTCAAGTTTAGAAAGAAAGAGTTTGACAAGCCTATGAGGGAAGTGAGGAAGAAGAATAAGTACCACAAGGCTTATATGGGGAGGCATGACTCCCCCATAGAGGCTTCAGACAACCCTTTAGGTGATGAAGGAGATACTAACCTAGAGTATGGCCATTAATTCTCACTCTGGTGCAAGATGAGGATTTTGATGAGGGAGGAGTAGTAGCTTCTCTAGTTTTAGCATGAATGCAGAGTAGGCAGTCATACTTTGATGCTAACAAATAATAGTAATGCCCCAGTTCTATTTTTGTTTTCGATAACACCATGGCCACGAAAATGAACTTTTCCTCTTCAACAAGTATATGGGTTTTTTTCTTTAATGTTGAAGTGGAAACTCTTTTGGGTGGTGTGAAGTAGAGGTGTTGGACTCTCTTGCTTTAATGGAAAATATTCCCTTTTCCATTTAATATGTTGTTTTTTCCTTGGGTGTTTATGGAGAATCTTCTTTGATTGACGCGGACAAAGGATTTTTGCACTATTGCAACAACAAATGATGCCTTTTGGAAGTTTGGATGGTCATCTTCAATCTCCTTCATGGAGTTTTGTTTTTGGTTTTCCCCATATTTTGCAATGATTTAATGTTTAACTGTTTGGGGAATCTTTGAAATTAAAGTAAAATTAACTTTCAAATGCAAGTGTAATTGTAATTGTAATTTTGGGTTGATGCTTGTTGCTCCCATATCTCTATAAGTGGTATTTCAACCCGTTGGTGACAAGGGTTGTTGGGTGGTTGGCCATTCTAGAATTGAACACACATAAAATTGTAAAAGATACTAAACATTTTGGTATAATTCTTAGGTTTGGGTCTGCTAATATGTATATGAAGCTCTAATAGTAATATTGACATAAATAGAATGGAATAGTGCAAGTTCGACACCATTTTCTCTCCTATGTATTGGTTTTATAAACTATGAATAATATAATTAAGGGTTATCTTATTTGACTCTATTGATTTCCATTGGGTGTATGGTTTTGTTCTTGCTTATTAATTTAAAGAACTAATATAAATTCTTGAATACAACTATAGGTTTATATTAAATTAGGTGCTAGGATGCTAATAAGAAGGATAGCTAAGATATAATGTTGAAATACTATAAGGTAGTATTCTCAAAGCTTTGAATATTGTCATGTGTAAAACTTGTTATCTAATTTTGTGGGTATTAGTATTGACTTTGTTCCAAGGATGAGGCACTGGTCTAAGTGAGATAATCATATTGCATTCTATTGATTAATTCACTAACTAACTATTCATTAAATCAAATTCTCAAAAATTGGTGACAAAGATATGAGGTTTTACCATTCTCATGCTTTGAATGTGAACTATTATTAAGAAGCAGGCAACCTCTTTGATATGTTCTACTAGTTGAGCCTTTATATGAGAATTATCTATCTATGTTGTAGTGTTATTGATATAAATGGCACATGAATATTATGTGAAAATTTCTAGGATTACTCTCCTTGGTTTCACAGAGCCCGAAGTGTAGAAGTAAGGGCCTAAGAATCTTTACTAGTTTGTTGGAAAATCCTTGCCTTTACTTATCATTAGATTCTAGCAGATTCATAAGTAAATGATAAGACTAAGTTTGGTTCTCAAAAAATAACCAACACATTCCTTAGTGAAATTTAAATAATATTTAGTGCTTGGTAAGTTTATGGTCAAGATAAATCATAATAGTCTTAAGTACATTCTTAATTCAAAATGATTAAACGATAGATAATATAAATGGGTAATAAATTTGTAGGAATATGATTTCAAGATAATTAATATGTGAAGGGAAGCACAATTTAGCTAATGATTTATTATTTGTGATGCTTACTTTATGCTCCATTTCTAATATCTTTGTTGATTGGGTCACCACCATTATATCAAAATATGTGAAGAATGATTATAGTACTAGAATTTTAGATTGAGTGATACATGATATTAATTTAAAATTGGTGAGAGATATAATTATAAATGAAAAGGATTTATTTAGTCTAGAAATCAAAGATGAAGAAGATTTCAAGAGCCATACCTAATACTCCATTGGCTAGGATTCCAAGGTATTTTAAAATATACAAATAGAAAAGATATTTTCTAGAAAGGAATGGAAGGGGATGCACTCAAGAACATTAACGAGTTCTCATATTTCCAAGAAAATGAGGCTAACCCTTTCTCATCCTTAAAAAAAGTAGGGAAGCGTATCTATGAGATTTTTCACTAGGTTATCCAGAATAAATTGTAAAGAGTTTCCTTTTGTTGTAGTAGATAGATTAATTAGGTGCACTTTAATTCCATATCCACTAATTTCAAGGCTTACTAAATAAATTATTTATTCTTTAAGAGGTATTCAAATTACAAAATTTGTGAAAGAGCATTATTAGTGATAAAGGTTGTATAGTTTTGAGCCATTTTTTGTAAGAATTTTTTTTTTAAGAGTATAACTTACCATTAACATAAGTTACTATCCCCAAATAAATGGTAAATTTAATATTGTCAACAAATGGTTCAAAGGATGCCTAATAAATTATGTTTTTGGGTAAAAAAATCTTTGGTGAAGTGGCTACATGTGGGAGAACATTTCTACAACACATCCCACCATATTTCCATATGTATGTTTCCCTTTATGGATTTTTATAGATATTGTAATGTGGGTAAAGGGGATCTAGGTTCTAAATCATATTTCTCCTACATCACAATGGAAGGAACCAAAAATGATCACAAATACCCACTTGGCTACTAATTGCTATGAAATAACTAGAATAATGGATCAAGGTTTTGATTCTTTCTTTGGGGTTGATTGATTGATTAATAATGGATTAAATTTGATGGTACAAATGTGTGCCTAGGTTAACTATGCAGCTATAATAAAATATTATGATTTTAAAGAAGTACATAGTAGAAACAAAAAAAGAATAGTTATATAATAGTAGAGTGTAGAGTAGAAAAACCAAGAATATAAATTTAATCTCAAGTTGGGTGGACAGTGGTGCTTGTACCCTAGACATAAAACTGTAGATATTTAGAATAAAAAAATAGATCTCATATGGCCACTATGTGTAGGTTCTTCTTCTATGGTATCAATGTCAAAACTTCATTTGTTGATGATTAATTTTAGACTTTCCCTAATTTGTTGGCATGTGAAGCTTGACTGCTTGATCTTGCAATTAGGCCTTCAATCCTTTCCTAAACCAACTTCATATTTGTCACCTATACACAAGAGAGAGAAATGGTTGTGCCATATAGGGGCTTGCCTAAGTCAAAACGAACTTTGGTGTCTCTACCTCTACAATGGCTATATTGATATAAAAGAGTGCTTAAACTATGTCAAGAAAATGAAAATGTATGAAATAATGATAAGTTGACAAGTGTTGCAACTTACCACTAAGATTTAGTTTCCTTGATGGACTAAAGTCATTGTGCTCATCACCTTCAAGGATAATTGGATATTTGATAATTTAAATTTATGTAAGTGTTAGTGCTCACAAAACAAATGGACATGGAACATTAATAAAGTCACATAAAAACTTGAAGCATTGTCATTATGAATCTTGATTGAGAATAATTGGTATAAACTCCACTAATTGTGCTCTTCACTTATTTTTAGGATTCCCAATCTAGCTCAATTCAAATTTTATTTTTTTTAAGATAAAAGGAAAAAAACCTTAAATTATTATTAATTATATAAAAGTTCTAAAATTACATAAGAATGGCATAAAATGTTACAAAATAAAGATGGCCTAGGGACCAAAATAAAATTCCCCATATACCCGATACTTTATGCATGGAGGCCAAAACAAAAGAGAAGCCTCATAACAAAAAGTGAGAAAGAACACAAAGAAAGAAAGTTTTATGTAATAGCTCAATTCAAATTGATAGATATTGCCATAGGATTTTACATGCGGAAAAAGACTTGTATTTATATGCATGTCTTTAATTCTCACTAAATTAGTTATCAAAAACCAATAAATGAATTTAAATTTATAAATGTAAAAATACTGACAATAAAATATTTAAATTAGGGTCAAAATAGGCTGGATAGGGGTGTTAGCACCCTAATCTAAGCCTATTTTAGGTTTTTAAGTGTTAAATAAATATTAAATCATAATTTATAATTTAAATATTATTTTTTGAATATGATCATAAAAAAACCAATTTAAGAGCACAATGGAGTCTAGGCATATATGGGGCAGCTAAATCTAGTGTGATATTGTCAAGGGTGACAATTTATGATGCTATAGATATAATTCTCTAACTTTTATGGATCTTACAATCACATAAAATAGGGAACCTAGACCCATAGGCATAATCAAGGAGAGCCAAGAGATATTGAAATAAGTTAAGAACCATATTAAACATGCTAAAAAATAGTATAATCTCTATGCAAATAAGAAACATATCAAAAGAGTATATAAATATGGCTCAACATGGTTTACCTAAGTCTACAACCTTATAGTAAGTATTTAGTAAAGAAGAAAGGAACAAAAATTAAGAAGCTCAAATTTATGATCCCTATAAGATTAGACAAAAAGTTGGACAAGTTGCATTTGACCTCGAGCTACTTCAAAATAGTAGTATTCACAACATCTTGTTTCTTTCCTTAAAAGTGGATTACGTTAGAATGTTACACATTTCAAAGACTTGCCACATTAAGATAATTAAGGAATAATAATTCTTATACCAAAGGTTACCTTGAATACTCATAAAAGGAATTAAATAATACAACCATTATTGAGTATTTGGTGTGAAGAACCTATCACTTGAAAATGCTATATAGGAAGGATTCAATATCTTGAATCATCCAAATATGAAATAATGGAAGTCATGATATTATAGAAAGATAAAACTATCATGTTTCTTTTTCGTATAATATTTAAGGATGTTCCTTGAGACTATTTTCTATTTATCATAAAATTAGGGAAATAAATTAGAAAATTGACTTTGCAATACTTAACCGTGCCATATTTTATCAATGCCAAATTGTAGAGATCTTTTACAATCAATCAAAATATATCTTGATTCATAAAAATAATACTTAGTTGAGGTCAAGAAATTTCACAAAGGGAAAACTATCATGCTCCATTTTTTCATAAGATTTTGGCTTGTTCATTAAGCCTATTTTCCATTTCTTATAGACTTTGGGAAATAAATTAACAAAATTGATTTCTAAGTGTTAAGTGTGCTCTATTTTATGGGTAGATTATTATAGGGATGTTTTGTAATCAATTATATTTCTTCAAGTTTTTTGGATAAGGGTTTCTATGTGGGGTATTTTTTGAGAGAAAAGGAAGGAGTTTGAAATTGTATGTTAGAGGTAAAGTTGGTTCTTCAGTTCCTATTTAATTTAAATGAAATATTAGTTATGACATGCTTGTTTTATGAATTCATTCCTTGAAATATATCATACATCCTATTTATTTTTTACTAGAGATTGAATGATGAAAACCCCCTAATTTTCATATCTAGTTAGTGGATGGAAACTCTCTTATCCAATATTGTACAATTCCATACAAGTAATTTATTTGAGATTCAATGACCTACCATTTCAATATTTTCTACAATACCTATTAGATTGGGTGATAGGAGGCTTTGTTAGCACCTAGGGTTTGTAAATCTATGATGGCTTCTTTAGAGCCATTTTTTGTTAATTTATTCATTTTTTTAATAATAATAACTAATATACTTAATGCTATGAGATTTCCACAATCCATAATGCTTATTTTTTCTATTTCTGGTTTTTGATTGTGTTCTAATTTTTGCATCAACATTTCGGATTACACTCCGTGATCCATCATCAGGATGTAAAGAGAGCATGAGGAGATGAATAATGTTCCATTGCAGACTCAAAATTTGCTTAAAAGAAGGGGAGAGAGGAGGAAAGAAGACACAAAGTACGAGGGGAGAGAGAGAGAGAGAAGTTGAAAGGATAAAAAAGGATAAAAAAGAGAGGAAAAATTACAAAGGAAAATGTAAATCAAAGAAAGTAAATCAATTTGCATCCATAAGAAACAAAAAACAAAAAATTAAGAAAACACGTTAATTAATAAATTAAAAGAATACTAAAGAGCAAGGTTAATGCACCCAAAGAGAATAACTTATGAGAAGGAAATGAAATATGCAATTGCAAGAATTAAAATTCTTCAAGACCACCAAAGAGCACAAATTGCACAAAGAGAAATCGAACTGCAAAAAACATAAATATAAACAGTGAATATTTATATTAATTAATGCAATAATTAAACTACAAAAATTAGAATACAATCACAATTAAGATAAGATAAATAAGATAATTATCAAAATTAGAACACAATCAAAATTAAGATAAGATAAATAAAATAAATATCTTATTTTTATATAAAATATAAAAAATAAGATAAAAGAAAGACAAAAAATTAAAAAAATATAAAATTAAATTAAAATTAAAAATTAAAAATAAGATATTTATTTTATTTATCTTATCTTAATTTTGATTGTGTTCTAATTTTGATAATTATCTTATTTATCTTATCTTAATTGTGATTGTATTCTAATTTTGGTAGTTTAATTATTGCATTAATTAATATAAATATTTCATTGTTTATATTTATGTTTTTTGCAGTTCGATTTCTCTTTGTGCAATTTGTGCTCTTTGGTGGTCTTGAAGAATTTTAATTCTTGCAATTGCATATTTCATTTCCTTCTCATAAGTTATTCTCTTTGGGTGCATTAACCTTGCTCTTTAGTATTCTTTTAATTTATTAATTAACGTGTTTTCTTAATTTTTTGTTTTTTGTTTCTTATGGATGCAAATTGATTTACTTTCTTTGATTTACATTTTCCTTTGTAATTTTTCCTCTCTTTTTTATCCTTTTTTATCCTTTCAACTTCTCTCTCTCTCTCTCTCTCCTCGTACTTTGTGTCTTCTTTCCTCCTCTCTCCCCTTCTTTTAAGCAAATTTTGAGTCTGCAATGGAACATTATTCATCTCCTCATGCTCTCTTTACATCTTGATGATGGATCACGGAGTGTGATCTGAAACGTTGATGCAAAAATTAGAACACAATCAAAACCCAGAAACAGAAAAAATAAACTAATATACTTGTTTTATAGAATCAATTCCAACCTAAATTAATTGTAATTTGAAATCATATTGAATTAATAAGGATTACATTACTTACCGTGGCTATTTTAAAAATTTAAAGGAAATTTTTATCTAATGTTTCCAATTTTATTAACAATAATATTTCTTGTGTTAGATCTAATATATTGTAATAAATAAAGGTGTTGTGTTGATCAAAATTAAATCAAGTGGAAACATCCTATTGGGAATATTATCTAATTGGGCTATCTTTCTCCTTAACCTCTATACTAGCTTGGAATCACCTATCTATTTTATTGTTGAGGGATGTTCATAGTGATGTAGAAATGAATTCTCTACAAAAAGGAATGTATTGTTATTCTCTACAAGATTCCAATTTCGATCTTACCACTAGCTACACTAGAGAATATGACTATAGTGTGGAGTGTATTTCTATTACATAGTCTCCAATTTTGAGCTTCCATAACACTCTTTCCATAGTCTTGAATATTTTATGTAATGTATAATTTATTTCTCTTGGACCTTGACAATGTTTTATTTATGAGTTCAATAATCTAATTATAGAATATTTTATGAGATTATTCATGTGCTTGGATTTATTGGTATAAATATTTGTTTATTATACCATTTCATTTTCATGAAAAAGGTATTTATTTCTTATTGTAGGAGTTTTCTACATTACATGATAACTTAGAATATTTGTGAGTGGTTTTTTTACCAAGAAGAAAGGTATAATTTTCATAGCTTTCTCGAGATAGGAAATATTTGTATTTTTTGTTTATTTTAATCCTCTTATCGCTTCTAACCCTTAATCTATAATTCAAGGTTTTTAATATTGCATATCTTATTTAATTTTTTTTACATGAGTCTCATTGGTCTTGTTATTATTGTCACTCTATCCTTCCTCTTGAACAAGATTAAATCAAATAATTTTATTTTTGGTATTATGAGTTTTTATTGTTGGTACAATAAAATTTCATCTCAAATATTTCCCTTGATTCACACTAGGGTGCTCAAATCTCCATAGAATTGAGGTTGTAGAATTGATTTACTTTTAATCTTATTTTGCTTACACTATAAAAGGACTTGTAATTAAGGGAATACATATTGTAGACACCTAAAAATGACCTAGGCCTGCAAGCTTCATTTTTACCACTTTCGTCCTAGCATAATTATGACATTTAATTATGACCTTGGTCCACATTCGACTATTGATTAAATAATTCATAATTATTTAATTAATTCATGTCCTTTGATTCTTCATGATTATTAAATAAATAAATTTCATTTATTTATTAAATACATCATTAAATGTCTAAGTCTTCCCTTAATTAAATAAATTTCTTAATTTATTTAATTACCCTTTGTCATATATTTCTTCCTGATTATTAAATAAATAAGTTTTATTTATTTATTTAATACGTCACTAATTGTCTTAATTAAATGAATTGATTAATTTATTTAATTAATTAATCTTATCTTCTAAATTAAATAATTATCTTTAATTATTTAATTATCAAAATTAATATTCCTCTCATTTTAAATAAATTAAATTATCTAAAATGTCATCACAATCTTAACTGACAGTTCACTTTGGTAAATAATTGGAAAATCAATTATTTATTATCTCATAAAATCCATAATTTGAATTAACTCAATTCAAAATGGAAACTAATCTTCCAAAAATCAAGTAATTGGGCAGATTCTTGATTTTCCAAATCTGATCTTCAGTTCAGTCTTTATCTTCTTCTTTTTCGAAAATCTTTATTTTCTAATTAAATTCCTCATTTATTCTCCACCACCGATTCGATCTTCTGAGATATTATTTTGGCCGTTTGACTAATGAATTTTCCCTAACCCTAATTAGGGATTCTCAGATTTAATCTGGACCTCTCATTCTAGGTCTTTCTTGGAATTCAATCTCGCCCGTCCATTCAAAATGGAATTTTCTATAAAATGCCATTTTCCTCTCACTTTTCATTTACACGCTGAAATTTTACATAGACACACAGACACACACAATAGACGTATTATAGGCGCATTGCATACTTATTCATTTGCACACTTAGGCTTCTCATTGCAATCACTATTTGTATTTGATCAAGTTTTAGCATTGTTTAGGCATAGACATTGGCAATCATGGTCACAGACATAGGCATTTAGACATTGCATAAATCCTTCAAAGCTTGGTGTAGGACTTAGACATTTGCAGATTGCTCGTACAACGAATCTGAGGGCACAATATCATCCAGCAAGTAAGAAGGTACTATGGAGGTAATCATGGAAGTTTCGAGAAACAGGTATAACTGTTTTGTTATTTAATTTCCTTTGCACTCGATAGATCTTTGGGTTTCATTGTCTTTATTGATTTACTGCTAACACTCCTAGTCAAACCTAAAAGAAATCCTTAGTTACATTGGTGAACTGGACTCCATTTTTTTGGTTATTTTTCATACATTTTTTTGTGTTTTTTATTGTTTTGGAGGTACTGGTACGAAGCGACGCAACCATTTTTTTTAAATCACGATGCATCCGATGCGTTGTGATGCATCTGACAACATAAAAGCCACAATTGCTCTGTCGCAATGCAATCGACCATGGGAAAGCTGCATTTGAAGCATTGGAATGCATCTGATATGCAGAGAGACACAATCGCTCTATCGCGACGCAATCATCTAGTAAAATTTTCTATCATTTTGCATTCGGTTTTTTTATGTTTTCTACATTTCTTTTATCCTGTTTATTTCCTACATTCTGCCTAGCATAGGGTTTCTATTACTAATCAGGATTTGCAACTTGTTGGTGGTTACTCTTCGTGGGTTGAAGGAAAATGATAAAACTACTAACAAATTATCTTGTAGGTTCGATTGTCAAAGGCCAAATACTAAAACAATGTGTTTGCATTTTTAGTAGTGTAACTCACATTTTATTTTTGGTGCAATTAAAATGAACCTATGTTTTATGTGTTTGAATGTGTTTGCAAAGCAGTAGGGGAGTATGCTCTCACCTTGTGAAAACTTGGTGATCAAAAACCCAGACCTATTTTTATTTGTTCTTACCCACGATTTGTTATATCAGAGTATCCTCTCCCCTCGCGCTTTCAAGTGATCTTGGGTGTAAGAGAAATGGTTACCAACTCTAGAAATTGGGCCTGCCTGGGGATTTCATCACCCCAACATGACTCAAACTGGCAATAAAGCTAAAGCCAAGCTACCCCCAATCGGTATATAAATGTAAATCTTAAGGGAAAACCTAAGATTGTGAGTGCGGATGTGTCATACAGATGGAGTTGTACTCCCTTAAACCTTATTGAGCTTAACCTCTTCAGACTGGAGTGCCACCTTAATGGTGATTAATCTCTTTCCCCATGTATGGCCACTCGAATGGGGGTCCCGAACTAAAAACTTTTGTATACAAAGCCAAAAACCCTCTATTTGCTAGCGCAGCACCGGTCAGTGTGAAGGCATCCACACTTTCATAGTTTTTAGTAGAGGTGATCAGATCACCATGGGAGTTTCATGGGGGTTGGAAGCTTGGTTTTCCTGAGAAGAGAGTGCACTATAAGGGGGAGCCCATGTAGCCAAGCTTCTGAATTTTCACGCTATAGATATGCAGTTGGGGAAACCCACGTGGAATCTAGTGAATACTGTCATGGCCTAACCTAGGATTGTGCTTATCTGATGTGTGTTTGGTTACTTTTAAAATACTGTGCTTGTCAAGTGCTTTTTGGACTTATCACATTTACAGCCCCAAACAAAACGCTCAATATCAAATAGATCAAATTTGCCATCAAAAATGACAAGACACTTTTTTTTTACAAACTGTGTCGCATCTGTCAAACCGCATTTAAATTTATGAACCACAATCGCTCTGTTTAATCACATTCGACCTTTCAAATACCACATATGAATGTGTCGTGATGCACCTAATTGTCATCAAGTCGCATCTACTAAACCAAGTTGCATTTGTCTGATTCTGAGCCACATTTGCTCAATCTGAGCTGCATTTGCAAACCCGTGATGCAACTGAATGTCATTGAGTCACATCTGATAAACTAAGTCGCATTTGTCTAATTCTGAGTCACATTTTCTAAACCCTGACACACTGAAACCTCAAATGATGCATTTTCCTCTCACAATTTAAAACTTCATACAAAGTCAAATCTGAAGTCTTCATCTTGTCAATCATTTGTCAAACACTATTTCCAAGAAGATTCTGTTAGAAACCAAACTTGAAATTGCTCAAAGTCTTGACCATTAGTTTGCATTCGTCACCATAGGTTTCATCCTTCATTATTTTTAGTTGCATACATTCGGCATTAGGTTGTCCCTAGGTTCACATTTTCCATACTTAGGATTAGCCAAATCTCAGCACAATTTGCAACATCATTGCTTTCAAAATTAGGCTCTTTTGGACTAAGTTATCAAACCCCTTTTTAGTCATTGTCCTCTTTTGTGAGATTTTTCCAACTCAAAAGTCTAGTTAGGAAAACTCACTAGTCATTCAGACCTTGTCACCTTGTCATTTTCAACAAAGTCCTTTAGTAGCCAAAATCGAAACCAAAGTTTGAGCTTAGAAGTGCTTAGGTAACCTTGTCTTAAATCGCATCTTAAGGTCTACACATTGCATATCCTATTCACAAAAATCCAAAAACATTAGTCATCCTAGTCATCATTTTGAACTTAGATCTCGCATAATATCATCATTATTAGTTGTCATTCCCATTTGAGCAATCTCATTTATGGTGGAAACTAGACTCCAAAAACAACAACAAATGGAAAAATTTCGACAAGACCCCACTTCCACTGTCGATAATCCTACAAATGACCCAAACTTGACCTTTTACGATCTATTTTCCAATTCAAACAATCCACCTCCAATGACAACGCAGTCCTCATCAAACAGTCCATTTGAACTCTTCTTGCAAAAATATGAATATGGTCAAATACTTGAGGAAAACTTAGAGGCAATAGCACAAGACCCAGAGGCCTCTCACTTCATTGAAACAATGGTCCGTCACAATAGAGACAGATTATTGGCTATACTCTTGAGTAAAGGAGCCAAATTACCTCAAGGATTTGATATTAACACGATAAATTTGACACTTCCTGACCCTAATAACAACGCACATAACATGTCACATAGTGGTCAACTTCCAAACAGTACAAGCAATACTTCCTTTATCGCCACAACGATAGTACATGCTACCTCCAACATCCCAAACACCTTCAACACCATAAATACCATGACAGTAAAAGCCATGGGGGCATCATCAAGTCACAACAATCCCCCCTTGACAGCTACATCTACTACCATGAGCACAACTTTGACATATCCGCTCAGTGGTATTTCACAAAATCCTTCAGGAGGAGGCACAGGATGTATCTTTATCCAAGGACAACAACAAAACGTTAACATGACAACACAGTCAAATGTCATTGCCGCACAAGGTACAAACACAAACATTCCTCTTAGGCAAACTCAACAATTTACACAAGGAATCCAAATAACACAACCCATGGCACCATTAACACATCATAACATTCATGGTCATCATATCCCCCAAATAATGACACACATGACTGGGGGACACATCCCAACCTACTCATCCCACATTCATACTCACCAACATACACCCAATCATAATTTCCAATATCAACAACATGCCAATCCACACACATCATACCTATCACAACAATCCATATTGCCACAATACACCAATATTCACGCACAACAAATAGGAACACATGGTGTACTAGGCAATCTAATGTACGGAAACATAAATGACCCTGTTGTGGATGCCCTCCAAACAAGATTGATGGGTTTAGAGAAAACTATCCAAAACATATACGCATCAGGCAACAAATCAAAAATATCATATGATCTAAATGTATACACATTTGACATGAGCTTATACATGCCTCCATTTCCGCTAGGATATGTGTCACCCAACTTCACAAAATATAGAGGCAAGACAAAACCCATTGAGCATGTTCGTGAATTTGCAACCAATTGTATGGATATCGCATATGAACAAACATACTTGATGAGACTTTTTTCTGAAAGTCTAGCAGGTCAGGCCCTTGAATGGTTTTCCACACAAAAGGATATCCAGACATGGGATGAGCTTAAAAGAAAATTCATAAAAAAATACGCGTACAATATTGACATGGATACCTCTATCACTAGCTTGTGCAATCTCACGTAAGAGGATGCTGGTGAGACTTTCATCCCATTCTTTTAGAAATGGAGAAGTCTAGCTAGTAGATGTCATATTGATATACCCGAAAGGGAAAAGGTCGACATGTTCGTGCAAACACTTCTTGGGCCCCTAAAATATGCATTGCAAGTACATTGTTGCACAAACTTCATAGACTTAGTTGAAAAAGGGGTCCAAATTGAGAAAGCCCTTATTGCAAAGGGAGAACTAAGATACGGTCCCAAATCCACAAATGTCAATCCAACCACCGACAAGAATAAATACTAGGTAAAAAATAAACACGTTACAAATGATGGTGTCGTTGATGCCAAGATTGCAAACATTGTACGTCCTATACTAACCTTAAAAGGGGTTCAACAAAAAAGCAAACCAACAACGACATCAACACCTCCTCCCAATGTTCCTTCAAACAACCAAAGTGGTCAAAACAATCAGGGACAATATCGTCAAATGAGACAATTTCCTAGGGGTCGCACATACACTCCTTTGGGTGAACCCATTGAAGAAGTCCTTAACAAATGTCTCTAGAATGGGGTCATTACACTCCAAGAACCAAAATCGTATGACCCAGGACAATTCAAACTAGCATGGTGGAATGACAATGCATTTTGTGAATACCATCGAGGAAAAGGACATACAACCTCTAACTGTCGACAATTAAAAAACCTAATACAAGATCTTATCGAAAGTCACGTCATTGAAGTAGGTGGATCTCAATTTGCCTCCAATTCAGATCATACTATCCATAAGAATCCACTGTAGGACCATGGTTCTCATAAGACTTCCATGTCAGGTCCACAGATGCACAATAATCAAGCTAACTTCGCCTGAGTCAAGTATGACTATTCTAGTGGGCCTATTATAAACAATGTCTGAACTGACAATGAATACATCAATACCATTACGATCAAGAGAGTACCCCAATGTAATGCTACTACTCGCAGTGGCAAGGTCACTATAGCTAGTCCACCTCTTGCTAGACAAGCCAAAATCACTATACCGGGCCCATCTGCTAAATAGACACAACTTGCTCCATCTGCTAAATAGTCACAATGTGTCCCGACCATAAAGCAATGGAAACCCAAAATTCAGTTCAACCTCATTGACCAGCTAGGAAAGACTCCCGCGCAAATCTCTATACTCGAGCTACTTCGTATATCTCCCACACACAAAGATATCCTAGATAAAACCTTGCTAGAGTCATCGGTCCCCAAGGACATCAATGTCAATCAATTTAAAACCATGGTGGGATATCTCACTACGCCTCACCACGTCACCTTTTCAGATCAAGATTACTCATCACCTAAAACCAACCACAATGATGTATTACACATAGAAAATTTTGTCCACAAGCACAAAGTTAGACGGGTTTTAGTAGATGGCGGAGCAGGATTGAACATATGCTCCCTCAAACTGGTTAAGGCTCTAGGGTTCTCTGATGTGTGCATAGACCCAACAAAGAGTATAGTGATCAAAGCATACGATGACAAGGAACGCTCTTCACGTGGCATTAAATCTCTCTCCCTATCAGAGTGGGACCAGTCATTGTGGACACAACCTACCAGGTCCTGGAGTTGGAACTACCATATAACATCTTGCTTGGTCGTCCATGGATTCATGCCTTAAAATTCATTCTGTCCACATATCACCAATGTCTAAAGTTTCCATTTGACGACACAAAAATAACCATATATGGAGACCCCGACCCTTTCCAATATTGTACAAACTTAAGGGGTATCTCTGAAAATCAGGTACTTATTAACTGAGAAGCACTTGGCTCCTTGAAATCCAAATACGTCGACCCATCCACACTCACACCATCTTCCACATCCGCTCCATCCACGTCTTCCACCACACCACCACCTTCCACTAGCCCTAAGACTGAATCCACTATCAAAATCCAGGACCTTGGCTACAGAGAATTCAAACTACACACAGTATACATCATAACAACAATGCCCAAGTCTCCAAAGGACTATGGCCAACCATGTTTCAGAAGGGAACCTCAGGAAACTTTCAAAGTTCCACTGAAAATAGTTTTTATCAAGTGGGGAGACATGAGTAAGGAAGACCTTACTGACATTACAGGATGGATCTATAAGGATACTGTTACACTACCCCCATTACCAGTTCAAAAATATGGCAAAGGTATGACATCATGAAGGCTAAAGGCTACGATGGTACTAGTGGCCTGGGAAGAAATAAAACTAGCCGAAGGGAACCCATATGTAAAAACTTTTCAAATTTTGAAGTATCTTGGATTAGGGTTTGGATCACTTGACAATGACGATCGACGTACCTTTGGACTTTCAAATGAGTGAGTACATGCTTTGGATAATGTCGAGACTACAAGGGAAACCCTGACTAAAACAGACTCCCAAGAATGGGAATTTGGCTCAGAACGATCCCTAAGTGACTGTTGTCTTGGTGATTTGTTTGTCGAACTAGGGGAACTGACCTCTGAACAACGGTTTTGGAAAACATTCAAAATTGAACAGGCTCCAAATAGTCAAAGTCCCATTGCCACTTCCCATGACGTATAACAACCATCATCTGAACTCCCTCAGTCCAATCCATCCGAAATATTAGACGACATTGACAACCAGGGCTCTAAAACCTTTACTCCTTATTTTGACAACGAATATGACACTAGTGAAGGAGAATATTGGATAGAGTCTGATGTAGAGCTGGATGATGATAATCTCATCTACAACATCATTGAATCCATCTGCATGTTGTCTGCATCCTCACCTCCATTCACCAACATTGATGATGGCATTTCCTTAGTTTACCCTGACCTAGTCGATTGGGACCAACAAGGACTGCCAGCCCTAGATATGTTTCAGAATGATGAGGTAATTGCTGAATTTATGGGATTACGAGAAGGCATACCTAGTGGGGACCACAAATCAGGATTCACCATTGATTTAGACTGCACGACATACTTCAGCGAGACTGCTTCGTCCTCTAGTCACAAAAGTAAAAATAAGAATAAAACAAAAAGTGAAACGTCTCTAGCTGAAAACCGAAAGGCACCTCTTGACGATAAAATAGTAAAAATAAAGGATGTATCTACGAGTGAAAACCTCTCTGAGGCGCCCAAAGATGGAGGACTGGACTTTCTCCCCGTGCAACAGGAGAAGTCGGCCATGCTTATCGAAGACACAATAGAGGATAACATATCAACTACAGAAGATCCCAAGATGGTCCTCTTTCCTACATCATTGACTGAAGACGAGAGACCAGAATTTCATAAATTCTTGGCAGAACGAAAAATCAACTTCGCATGGTCCTATGCTGACATGTCAGGATTGGACCCAGAACTAGTTGTGCACCATCTTCTGCTATTACCTAATGCTAAACCAGTCAAGCAGAAGTTGCGCAAAATGCACCCTCAGGTTGCTCTATTGGTCAAGGTCGAGTTAAAGAAATTATTGGACGCCAGATTCATACGGTCTATTGATTACATTGAATGGATTTCTAACTTGGTGCCGGTGTCAAAACGAAATGGGCCGATCTGCATATGTATAGACTTTTGAGACCTAAATAAAGCATGCCCAAAGGATGACTTTCCTTTCCCAAACATTGACATCATAGTTGACCTCACCGCAGGATATGAGATGCTATCCCTCATGGATGGTTTCTCCAGCTATAATCAGATTCGCATTGCTCCTGAAGACCAGTACAAAACAGAATTTACTTTCCCATGGGGTACATATTGTTGGAATGTCATGCCATTCGGTCTCAAAAATGCAGGTGCCACATACCAAAGGGCTATGACCACAATCTTCCATGACATGATGCACAAAATAATGGAAGATTATGTAGATGACCTATTCACCAAATCAGTAACTAGGAAAGATCATCTGAAGGTACTCAACATAATTTTCAAGAGACTTGAAGAGTACAAAGTCTGGCTAAATCCTAAGAAGTGTGTTTTCGGGGTCACATCGGGAAAAATATTGGGATACATAGTTTCCCAAAGAGGCATAGAGGTTGATCTAGCAAAGGTCAAAGCTATCATAGACATGCCTCCACCCATAGGAATTAGTCAACTAAGAACTCTACAAGACAGAGTACAATCTATTCAGCGTTTCATAGCCCAATTGGCAGATAAGTGTCACCCATTCCAGTATCTGTTGCGCAAGGGTATCCCCTTTGTATGGACAGATAAATGTCAAGAAGCCTTTCAGCAAATCAAACATTATCTACTATCAACACCAATCCTCATGCCTCCAACTCATGGAAAGTCATTGATCCTATACATCTCGACTACTAGTTCAGCACTGAGGGCATTACTGGCACAAAATGATCATGAAGGAAAAGAACGAGCCATCTATTACATCAGCTGCACACTGATAAGGTATGAGTTGAACTATACAAACATTGAACGTGCATGCCTTGCTATTGTCTTTGCATCCCAAAAACAAAGACACTATATGCTTAGTCACCAGACATAGTTGGTCGCCAAGATTGATCCACTGAAATATCTCTTAAGTCGGGTGGCATTAATAGGCCAGTTGGAAAAATGGGTCATGATACTAAGTGAGTATGACATACAATATGTCGAGTGTAAGACAATAAAATGATAGGTAATAGCAGATCAACTCGCAGATGCACCGATTCAAGTCACTCATCCACTAGTAACTAATTTTCCCGATGAGTCCATTTTTCATGCGGAACCGGCAGTACCATGGAAGCTATATTTTGATGGGTCTCATACTGGTCATGGCTCAGGTGCTGGAATCTTGTTTATCACACCATATGGGGATTCAATTCCTAAGGCATTCTGGATCGCTTTCCCTTGTACAAATAACATTGCCGAATATGAAGCACTAGTCACAGGTCTCAAAATGGCAATTAAATGGAAAATTCAAAGGTTACTTGTATTCAGGGATTCCCAGCTTGTTATCAACCAAGCGAATGATGACTATGAAACAAAGGATGAGAAGTTGCTTCCCTACAAGAGGATGGTGGATAGTTTCCTGACATACTTCCAATTGATTGCTTTTGAACAAATCCCCATGACACAGAATAAGGCAGCTAATGCAATGGCTACTATTGGTTCTGTCTTGGATATCCCTTAAAATGTGTCACAATTTGAGTTCTTAATAGAACAGCTTTTAATGCAGGCATATGATATCCCAGAATCAGAAATGGTTTGTGAACTTGTTGGTCCCAACTCTCCCTGGTATCAAGACATCTATGACCACCTAAAATCTCAAACCCTTCCACTGAACCTATCCAATAACCAAAGGAAGTCCTTCATCCAAAAAATTTGCAAAGTATGCCATCGTCAATAACACCCTGTACCGTCATAGTTTTGACGACACCCTCCTTAGATGTCTTGACACCAACGAAGTGTGTACGACCTTACGCGAAGTGCACAATGGTATATGCGGATCTCATTCGAGTGGTCCTACTCTAGCTAAGAAAGTAACGACACTTGGGTATTATTGGCCAATAATTGAAAATGATGCAATTGAATATGTGAGGACTTGTCGCAAATGTCAGATTCACAATGATTTGATCCATGCTCCAGCATAGGAACTTTGACCTATCACTTCTCCTTGGCCCTTCGCTCAATGGGGACTCGACCTCATGGGTAAAATTCATCCAACCTCCTCCAACGGCCACAAATTCATTATCACTGCTACTGAGTATTTTACGAAGTGGATTGAAGCCATCCCATTGACATATATTACTGGAAAAAAAATATCAAAGTTCATCCTTAACTACATCATTTGCCAATATGGCCTTCCGCAATCCATCATCACTGACAATAGACATCTGTTTAAAAACCAAGACGTTCGGGAGTTATGTGAGCGATTTCACATTCAACACCATTTTTCATCTCCCTACTACCCACAAGGAAATGGTCAAGCTGAGGCGTCCAATAAAACCATTGTCAAAATCCTCAAAAAGACTGTCAATGACGTTGGCCGTGACTGGCACATACAACTCAACCCCGCTCTATGGGCTTACCGAACTAGCATTCGTACACCTACATGAGCCACTCTATTTGCCCTAGTCTTTGGCACTGAGGCCATCTTGTGCATTGAGGTTGAAATTCCTTCGTTACGAGTCTCCCTTAAAGGTGTAACTAATGAAGAAGAGTATCGACAATCACACTTGCACGAGCTGGAAATGCTCGTAGAACGAAAGAAAAATTCACTGAACCATCTCCAAGCATATCAGAACCGTCTTTGTCACAGCTACAATAAGAAGGTTATGGTCAGACAATTTGGCATTGACGACCTAGTTCTCATACAGAACCCCAAGAACCAAGCTGACAGAGAAAAGCCGAGAAAGTTTGAACCAAACTGGTTGGGTCCCTACATTATCATATCTTCTTTCAGTTCTGGAGCTTATCAGTTGGCCACACTAGATGGAGAACAACTGACAAAGCCCATCAATAGTTTACATCTCTGAAGGTTCTACACATAGCATCAGAGGAATGAGTTGAAAACTACAAAATACAAAAAAAAAATTGAAAAATGATAAAAAATTGTTGCCCTGATGAAAACCTGGCAAACAAGCATCTTGGTGACACCAAAAAAATAAAAAAGTCAAGAAAATAGTAAAGAAAAAAAATGATTCGTTCAATAGTGAAAACCTGGCAAACAAGCACTTTGGACAGGTACCATGGTGAAAACCTGGAAAATAGGTGCCATGCGTAATCAATCATTGCTCTGCCATCTACTGTCACTTTGTCTACCTTGGCCTAGGATGAAAGGTGTTTCTGCCATTATTACGCAAATCGCCACCACACTCTACCCTACCTGTCATAGTGGATAAATGATTGACATCAAGTCCTGATGACTGTCCATCTAGTAAACCAACAACATGTCGTCCATGTTCCTTAAAAAAGGCTAAGTCTTGGACCAGACTGGGGGAAATTTTTTTATCATGAAACTGCAGTGGATGTCACACATGATCTTGGCAATTGGCAAAAATTCCTAAAAAAAGACCAAAAACATCGCAAAAAGTCCTGAAAAAAGACAAAAACATTATAAAATGTCCTAAAAAAAGGACCAAAAACATTGCAAAAAGTCCTAAAAAAGACAAAAACATCATAAAAAGTCCTAAAAAGACCAAAAATATCAAAAAAATCCCTGAAAAGACCAAAAACATCACAAAAAGTCCTAAAAGACCAAAACATCGCAAAAGTCCTAAAAGACAAAAACATCATAAAATGTCTTGAAGAAAGACCTAAAAATCATAAAACCTCCTGAAGAAAACTACAAACAAAACATTAGACTGCTTGAAGAGTGCAAACACATTGTCATCTCTTGTCAAAGTCAGTCATATCAATCAGTCCATGTCATTGTCTGAACTACGTTGTCTCTGCGCACTTGCTACATAGGCAAGAATCACATTTGAGTCCCCAAGACATTAGGTCAGTCCATTTAGGTTTTTCAGAATAAATCATGATTCAAACTTCTGTCCTTTGGACAAATTCATTGGTCATGTCAAACTACGAGGTCTCTAAGTGTATGATGTAGGCATGGCCACCTGTTGATGAGCCCCCGAGGCCGCACTAGGTCAGTCCATTAGGGTTCGTGACACTACACTAGCACACACATTAGAATATCTTTGAGACAAAATGAATCACTCCCAAATGGGTAAAATCCTAAGAAAAAATTATGACAATTAGTTATTTCAATATGACAATCTCATCAACAGGTCAATCATATCATCATGACAAAATCGGCGTATAGTCAAACACAAGTCAAACTCGATCAAAGCAGGTCAAATCATCATAACCTGTCACACTGTCAACTTTAAGTTAATCTTCAGATGTGTCCTTCTAAAAGATAGCCACGGTCATTCATGCCTTAGGATGTGTCCTTCCTAGGCATCGTCAATGTCATTCGGCATTTCGAGAGATCCTCTTAGCATCTGAGGATTGCTCCTTGTAAAATCAATTTTTCTTCAGATATGTCTTTCTGAAGAACCAACTTTGTCATCTATGCCTTAGGATGTGTCCTTCCTAGGCATCGTCATCATCACCGTCACATGGCATTTGGAGATCAATTCTCTTGACATTCATATTATTCAGGATGTGTCCTTCCTGAATTTGGAAAATTTTGACATTTGTCGTTTGCGCAGCATCAAAGATTTAACACTTGGGCATCTCATCATCATTAAACCCGACATCTTGGCATCAGAACAATGGATATCTAGATGCACTTGGCAAACACTTGACATTGTCTTTTGGCTTTTTATCATGATATTAGTTTTTCAGCAAGATCCCACTAAGCAGGATCTAGAGAAGCAGCGACGTATCATGATGATTGACACGCCTGACTACTAGTTTCTCAGTGAGGTCCTGACTTTGGATTTAGAAAAACAACGACATATCATGGTAAGGGCTCTATTTTTGTATTTTTGACAATCATGCCGCTAACTTCTCAAGGATGTCCTTGAAATAAGATTTAGAGAAGCAATGATGTTTCATGATTTGTCCTTGTATTTTTCTGCTTGTGGTTGAGTATGACAAAAAGACTGGGGAAATCACGTTCTTAGTATGAGTCATGATCATCCTTGTCTGTGACTACTTGTCTTACGTGATGGTACGACCTTGCACACCTTGATCTATGTCATATCATGGTGTTTCTTGGCCAATACAACAATCTGCCCAATAATGATTAGGAGTAATAAATATTAAGGTCCTGTAGTAAAGCTTTGAAGGATTTGGTCTAAAAAATTAACATGCATTTTCATCGGTCTACTCATTTCCTCTTCTTCGGTCTGGTCATCTTCTCTCGTCAGTCTTGCCATATTCTCTCGTCCATCTCATGATGATATCCTGTGACATCCAAAAAGATAAATGCATACATGATCATATAACATTGCATTACATCCATACATACATCATCCATACATACATTATCCATAGCATTAAATCATATACATAATCACAAACAAGTGCATTAACATAATCAACAACATGACATCCATTTACTAAATACATTATGCACATCATTATCATTATCATCATAAGTACGCATTGCATAATCATGGCATCAAAATCATAAATAAGCATCATGGGACATACATGCTACATCATAAATCAACATCATACATATCATAATACATTAAATCAAAGAGCATCACATAAAACATGTAGGCCACATCAAAACTGCATCATCATATAACATCATCTCAAAAATGTACAATGTCACAGGATAAAGTTAGGGGATGTCCCAAAAATGGAGCTCACAGGCTCAATAATCTATACATAGTGTGTCATACTAATAAAATGCCCCTAGGGTAGACTCTCATCATCCCCTCATGATGAAGAATGTGGCGGCTGCAACTCTGAACTGATAGGCAGACCTGTCGCAACCTCTGTCTGTACTACCAGTGGAATTGAGAATGAAGGTGTCATCTCCACAATAACAAACATCAGTGATGTCACTACTACCGGACTCTAAGAAATAGATGGATCAATCACTGGTGGCCATACCTATACCGACCTTTGCACTAAACCAGTCGACCCATGGCTATGACCCAAATGGTGACTTGGGGTATGTCGGAGTGAGTTATGTGACCTGTGCACTGATGTGTGCCCTATCGAGGTGGATCCTCTGATGCTGGTGTGACTCCTACTGCCATTGGCACTGCCTAATTTGTGGCCACTGCCTGTCCTCGACTGTGACCAAGACAAAGTAGGATCTTGTCGCTCTAGTGGCACTGCCTACTCGTATAATTTCTGATACTACCCCAATCTCGTGCTCACTCTGGCTAACTCATGAGCCATGTCCCTTACGGGCACCCTATGCATAAAGCTACAAAATCTGTGCACCACTGAGCCGCGTCCTACTAGCAGATCACCGCCTGATCCCGCTCTACCTGGGCTACCTCTAGTGTTGACTGCAGTGACCTGACCTGCGTCATGCTGTCATCCAATCTCTGTTGTAGATCGGCCACCCTCTGATCTGCCGTGGCATCCTGGGGCAATCTTGAGGAGGATGGTATCTCCTCCTCTCCCTCCACCATCCACAATCTGAGGAGTCTCTCGGCCTCATCCATAGCATCGTCCTCATCATCGTCATCATCACCCACCTCCTCCCCCTGTCCTCTGATCTCCACCTCCACATCCTCATGCCTCTCCTCCTCCGCCTCCTCCTCCTGTCCTCCCACAACCACATCCACCTCCTCCTCCTATCCTCCCACACCCACCTCCTCCTCCTCCCATCTCTCCTCACTCTCTCCCTCTTGTCTAGGCTACTCCTCTCTCTCCCCCTCCTCTCCAACCTCTGGGATAGCATCTAATTCTACCATCGCCACACATGGGCGCACCCTCCAGACCTGTCTCTACCCATCCTATCGTCTCCGCCATCATCCCCACCTCTACCTCCGTCTCTGCCATCATCCCCACCCCTGCCTCTGTCTCCACCCATGCCTCTGTCTTTGCCTCTGCCTCTCCCCCTACCTCCATCTCTACCCCTGCTACCTCATCTGGCCCGCGGCACACGAGGAATCACTGACCGCCTATCCACTGGTGCTGGCCCATCTGCATCTATCAATGGCACTGGTCTGTGTGCCTGCCACCATAAATCATAGTCCGTTGTGGTCCCCGGATCGGCTACTCCTCCCCTCCATCCCCATGCCTGGGCTAATAACCCATTAATCTGCTGCTCAGCGAAGGCCACTGGGATGGTTGGTCACCAAGCATACTCTCTGGAAGACCTGGCATACTCAGCTGTCCCTGCAGGTACACCCTGCTGCTCTCCAAACTACCTAAGACACGCTGTGTCAAATACATCTCAATGATAAGTGACGTCTGTACGGTCCTACCAATCAAATACCTGTATTGTCTGCACAGGCTAAGGTGCTCGTCCTCATCGTCCCACGACTCATAGTCCCTGTACAACCTCCAGATAAATGTCACCATTGTGTCAATCCTATGTCACCACCAACCTGTCTCACCCATCTGGGTCTGCTATAGGGCACCCATGTAGTAATAGGCATAGGGCATCCCCTTAGCCAACTGTGGTCTTTGAATAGGAGGAAAAAATATTGCAATGTGCTCCCAAGCCCAGATCATCATCAAAGTAGTCCTGCAGGAGATACTCTCTGCCCTCCTATAGGAAACATTGTGCAACTGATGGTAAAGTGTCCCCAACAAATAGGGACCCCAAGCATAAATGGTCCTATCTTGTCTCATGCCAACTAGGACGTCACCCCAACCAATAGGAAATCCATGTCCCCGACAGTCGAGAACCAAAATACCTGCAATCAAGGTTGAAAGGAAGGCATCAAAGTGACCATAATGCTCTGCCATGAACTCCCATATGATCTCGTAACCCTAGATGCCCAGTCCTACACCCTGATCATCGTAGTAAGCTTGAAAGGTCTGCTCACCATGCCGAGGGTCGTAGATGATCCGCTCCCCCTGGATCGGCACTCGCATAATCTGGTAGACATCCTCTAAGGTAATGCTGGCCTCACCTATCGGTAGGTTGAATGAACAAGTCTTCAAATGCCATCGCTCGCACAGCGCAGTCAGTAATTCCCTGTTTGCACGAATGGCGGGCATGTAGGTAGCATAGAATAAGCCAAGTTGCATCAGTCGTCGCCGCTCTCGCAAGCTCAACTGGTCGGCAAATCAAAATGTGGTCGGTCGGCTCTCTCGCATGTAAATAGGGGCAAGCTACCTCTGCAAAATGCCAAACAAGTCATCAGTATCTTTTGTACAAATGTCAGCATCATCAAAAGCATCTAAGGTTACACAAACATCAAAATCAACTATGGTCAAGGTAAAAGGAAAATGAGTCACATTAAGACAATTGCGTCTCAAAAAGCAAAATGCATCATTCCATAAATCAACTGCTCCAGCATGGCAAATGTGTCGCATGTTGACATTTGCGTTAGGAAATTTGACAATTGTGTCGCATTAAGGCGATTGCGTTGCACAATAACAATTGCATTGATCAAAACAATGAATACGTTACAAATTGGTGATTGCGGCATTCAAACATTCAATTGCAACTCGATAAGTCAAATGCATCACAGTATTTGTCAAATGCGGTGCAAACCATCGGTCTACCTTAAATTATTTTCTCACTTGCGTCACGACGTATCATATGTGTCCAACGCGCAGACAATTGCGGCTTACGCAAATGCAATTGCATCGCGACGCAATTGTTGTTTTGTCCCAGAAAGCTAAAATTGACACGCAAAACAAAAAAATGACAAAGTGGGTTAGGGGTACATACTGCTGGCTTTGAGCCCTCTGGCTGTCTGAAGGTCCGCATGATCTCCCCGCGATGCTCTGACATTGGAATCACCATCCTCTTCGCGCTCCTTTTCGCTCTGGGCTCTCAAAATTCATAAGGTAATTAGTAGAAATGAATTGACTTTTACCCCTTTATCAACCTATTTATAAAGTCAAAATGACATTTCTCAACCAAGGTTAATACAGGATGATCATTTCACCAGGTTTGACTACTTCGTAGGTTGTCTTAAACATGTCTAAATTCGAAACCGACTGCGCCATTGTTTTTCTAGTCATCAAATTGATTTATCGAGACCCTTTACAAATTTTTCTGTCGCCAACCCAAAATTTGAAAAATTTCCTAAGGGGGCAATGATACTCCGTACCTTTATTGGGGCATATCTTTGCCTTGTTTTCTTTATCACAACGCGACATGTTACATTATGACAAAGAGTGGAAAAATGCAAACACCTAAAAATGACCTAGGCCTGCAAGCTTCATTTTTACCACTTTTGTCCTAGCATAATTATGACATTTAATTATGTCCTTGGTCCACATTCGACTGTTGATTAAATAATTCATAATTATATAATTAATTCATGTCCTTTGATTCTTCATGATTATTAAATAAATAAATTTCATTTTTTTATTAAATACGTCATTAATTGTCTAAGTCTTCCCTTAATTAAATAAATTTCTTAATTTATTTAATTACCCTTTGTTATATATTTCTTCCTGATTATTAAATAAATAAGTTTTATTTATTTATTTAATACGTCACTAATTGTCTTAATTAAATGAATTGATTAATTTATTTAATTAATTAATCTTATATGCTAAATTAAATAATTATCTTTAATTATTTAATTGTCAAAATTAATATTCCTCTCATTTTAAATAAATTAAATTATTTAAAATGTCATCACAATCTTAACTGACATTTCACTTTGGTAAATAATTGGAAAATCAATTATTTATTATCTCATAAAATCCATAATTTGAATTAACTCAATTCAAAATGGAAAATAATCTTCCAAAAATCAAGTAATTTGACAGATTCTTGATTTTCCAAATCTGATCTTCAGTTTAGTCTTTATCTTCTTCTTTTTCGAAAATCTTTATTTTCTAATTAAATTCCTCATTTATTCTCCATCGCCGATTCGATCTTTTTAGATATTATTTTGGCCATTCGATTAATGAATTTTCCCTAACCCTAATTAGGGATTCTCAGATTTAATCTGGACCTCTCATTCTAGGTCTTTCTTGGAATTTGATCTCGCCTGTCCATTCAAAATGGCATTTTCTATAAAATGTCATTTTCCTCTCACTTTTCATTTATACGCTGACATTTTACATAGACACACAGACACACACAAGTAGACGTATTATAGGCACATTGCATACTTATTCATTTGCACACATAGGCTTCTCATTGCAATCACTATTTGTATTTGATCAAGTTTTAGCATTGTTTAGGCATAGACATTGGCAATCATGGTCATAGACATAGGCATTTAGACATTGCATAAATCCTTCAAAGCTTGGTGTAGGACTTAGACATTTGCAGATTGCTCGCACAATGAATCTGAGGGCACAATATCATCTAGCAAGTAAGAAGGTACTATGGAGGTAATCATGGAAGTTTCAAAAAATAGGTATAACTGTTTTGTTATTTAATTTCCTTTGTACTCGATAGATCTTTGGGTTTCATTGTCTTTATTGATTTACTGCTAACACTCCTAATCAAACCTAAAATAAATCCTCAATTACACATATCATTATCTTTATTCAATTATTTCCATTTGATTTCCCATGGAGTTCAAAAGATCGAATTGGTGCTTGACCATTTTGACTACCTCCCAAGTAGTCACCACATTTCCCTTTATCCCATGCATAGCTATTTTTTCAATTTTTCAATCACATAAAGATTTGAATTCTAAATTAGTTTTACATTATCATTTTTTTTTTCATTTAAGTTTGACTAGATTAGAATATATAACTATTATTTAATAAATTTTCTATATATTTTTATTGCCATGTGTTTTTTGTTTCAATTCATGTGTAGATATTCAATATTACATATAGACAACTCACTTTTCAATTTCTTTCAATCAATAATATGGCTAGGGGACTACGTCATTTATGCATTAGTACATTAGTATCTGAATAGAATTATATTCAATATTTTCCTTCCAAACCCTTTGCAAATCCATTTTATATTTTTCTAGTTGATTTATATATCATGTTTCTCTATTTTTATTTTTTTTCTATTTTCACACCCAAATCATCTTTCCTTTCTAAGTAATAAATGTTAGATTTAATTAGGCAAAAATATTTTTAGGTCATATTAAGATATTTCTAATATTTGATAAATGCAATAATACTTTTCTATTTCATTTATCTTGTCTAATAAGTGTTAGGTTAAAACTATTAAACTAAATGGATACCAAGTTTATTATATTACAAGAACTTATTTAAAGGCTTCTAGTATCATCTTATGGTCAAAAGAGAAAATTTTAATTTACTAATATATGTTTAATTATTGAGTCTTATTTATATTGTTTCTTGAGTGAGTTTTATGGGGATATTTTATATTACTATTACATTCTACTCTTTCAAGCATATAGAAAATAGTGAAAATAGATGAATGCAAATTTTACATAGATTAAATTTTAGTGTTTTCTTTCTACAAACATGAATATATTTATTAAAATTGTTTTTAGAAAATGAAACATTTTATATGTAATGTATATTTTATTTTATTTTCTTGTAATTTAAAGGGGGTGTAATATGAGTCTTAATTGTATAAATATTAATTATAGTATGTTACAATCTAAATTTTGATTATTGGTAAAGGAGTAATGATTTTTATTTTTTAATTCAAGTGAGTTCCATATTATATGAAATCTTATAATTTCCCTCCTTATTTTTGGGAGGAAATAGAAACAAAAAAATTATGTATATGCATTGTTGGTTTCTATAATTGTCCATGTGACTCTCAAAGTGTGCCTTCTTACTACCCACCCTTTTTTTTGAATATATAACTTTATCTTTATTATTAATATAGATAGTTGTCTATTTATCAAAAATAAATAAAAAAATTGTTACACACACAATTTATTTATATTATTAATTGTTATAAATAGAACCTAAATTTGATAATCAATTTAATTTGTCATACAAATTTCTTATAATTATTATCTATTCAAACTTGTTCTTCAAATAATAAGACACACATATATAAATATTTTTATAAAAAATTAAATAATGTCTAAACACGACCATGGGACCATCCAATTCATTATAAGCTTATATATTTGTAACATTCACTTACACAATAATCTTACATAATAACCTGGAAGGAAAAGTCAACGTTTATTCCCTCGTCAAATCAAGCCTTGCCTGAAAAGGTGCCTTGCGAGAGAGGAGCTAAACATTTTAACCGTAATAATGGGCGTAAAACTTAATTAAGAAAACAAAATAAATCAGGTGAGAACAGGAATCTAAGAGAGTTCCAATAGATACTGTAGAGATCTCATGACTTGATGTGGATCAGCGTCCATGTTTCCTTGGAGCATCAGAAGAACTTGAGCCATGCTTGGCCTCTCATTCTCATCCCTTGCAATGCATACGAAGCTTGTAAGAGTAGCTCTTCTCACCTCCTCAACATCCGCATGCATCGCAATTCTTTCGTCCACGATACTCATCAAGTTTCCCTTTTGAATTTGAGTTGCAGCCCATGATGGAAAGTACTGCTTTGTCCGTTCATTCACGCTCATGTCCATATTTCTTCGACCCGATATTATCTCAAGCAACATCATACCGAAGCTATACACATCTGCCTTGGAAGAAATTGCTAAGCCGTCGACCCACTCGGGAGCGATGTACCCTCGAGTTCCTCTCATGCTTGTCAAAACCCTGCTGAAATCTCTTCCCACCAATTTTGCCAGCCCAAAATCAGCTACCTTTGCGCTGAAATCGCTATCCAGCAGAATGTTCTCGGGCTTTATATCGGAGTGAATGATTTGATATCTGCATTCCTCATGGAGATAAACCAAAGCTCGTGCAGTGCCTAATGCGATCTCGAATCGCCTCTTCCACTCAAACAGCTTTTGTGATCCTGCAAATAGAAAGGAATTGAGAGAGCCGTTGGGCATGTACTCGTAAACCAACAGCCTTTGTAATCCTTCTGTGCAAAACCCGAAAAGCCGGACCAAATTCACATGTTGTATGTTTCCGATGGTGCTTATTTCTGCCCGAAACTGCTTTTCTACCTGTGTAGTACCCTCCAATTTTTTAACGGCCACAAGCGTATCGTCTGGGAGAACTCCTTTGAAGACAGAACCGAATGCTCCTCTGCCTAACTTATCCCTGAAATTGTTGGTTGCGATTCGCAGCTCCTTGTAAGTGAATGTTCTCAGAGAGGCGGACAGCTGATCTTCAGTCTCTCCTCCCTTACCCAGTATTCGACGCCTCCTCCAAAGAAAAAATACAAGGAAAACTAATACAAGAATGAAAACAGCACCTGCAGGAAGTGAAATCGAAAGGACAAGAACTTTGTTACTTCCTCCACTGGATCTCAATTGTGTCAACTCAGAAGCAGCCATACGAAGGAACACGCGCTGGACATTTGATGCATCGCGAATATTGAACAGATCGCCAAACCACATTCTACAAATGGGCGAAGTAGAATTAGTAAGATCGTAGGCGGTGCAGGAGCAATTTCCCAGACATGCAGCTCTACAAGTTGGTAGAGTTGCGTATTGAGAATATAAAACAGCATCTTCGTCGGCTAATGATATGTCAGTCTTTTGCAGAAAACCATCGGTAGCGCCGTTGGTGGGAAAGCAGTGGAGAGGGCTAGTACGAACGCATCCGCTTGACCACTATTCTTGTGAATACCAGGTGCGATTGTCTTTTGGATTGAAGCCGGTCAGACAGCTGCATAATCCAAGATTGTTTTTGTTACATGCTCCGTATGCCCCGCATATATCATTGACAAGGCACAGGTCTCCCGGTACAGACCATACAAGATTCCAGCTGGTGTTACGAATCAGATAGTTCATTCGTACCTCTCCAGTCTTGTGCAGGACTGCACGCTCCATGACAGTATCAAAATCTGATATTTGAATGTCAAATTTTGTTATTTGAATATTGCCCTTATTCGACATCTCTGGCATACTGCTGAATTGGTCACCAACCCACTCTCCGCTGTTCCAATAGCTAATATTGTTATTATCTCGTAGCAAAAACTGCGTCTTGCCTGGGGTTGGATCCATTCCCAAAGAGAAGTGTCCGGGTGCGGGATCCAACGAACTCTTCCAAGAAGTTAGCTTCATGCCTTTCCACATCTTCATTCCCGGCAACCATGTGTCCCCTGGATACAAGAAACTCTCCCAGACAATCTCAGAAATGTTATGGACGCTCCACATAACAAAACTACCAGAATCTAGTATTGTAGCTCTTGAGGCTCTAGCTTTCTGGTTCTTCCTTGTCGACCAAATTGATCGTCCCTCTGAATCATACAGTTCGAGATAGCCTTCTGCTGACAGCTTCAAAACGCCTGGCTTGTTTTTAATGGGAGTCTCTCTATTAGCCACCCAAACAATTGTCTTCTCAGAGATTTGGGCATACCGGATGCCAACGTACCAGTTATTAGTTCCATTAAGGCAGAAAAACTCCAATTCGAAGATGCCATTCTTTGAAACTTTGCTCTGATTTCCAGTGAGAGAAGCTCCCAAAGCGATGATGTCCCCACCATCATCTGCTCGGCAATTACAACTGTGACGTAGAACAAGCAAAGAAAGCGCTGAAAGGAAGCAATACCTTGTGAACAGACTATTTGTGGACATATCTATAATGTATATGAAATCCCTAAAGCGCTAGGAACAAAGCCCGGGAAAATATATCTCCTGAATATTACGCACAGGTTTGCCCCTATCTTATACACGGCAAATGCAATCAACTAAGGCCCTATCTTATCACTCCCACCTCCCTTTTTCTTCGAAATATCCAAATTCTCTTTCACAAATGTGCTATAAACGTTCAAACTACGTCTGTGCTTAGGACTATTGACGGTACAAACCTGACTATTACGCACAGGTTTGGTGTTGTCTTATACAGGGCAAATGGAAAAAACGATGGTAAGTCTGACAATCACTTTCATATGCGGGAAACGGCAATCGGTTTTTCCAAACTACAAATTTACCATTCAACTGCATTTGTACAATCACTTTCAGGTCTCTTTTTCTTCGAAACGAAAAAACAAAACAAATTCTTTTGCTAGTCAAAATTTACCCTTCTATACGTTAGTATTTGGGAGAGTTGTCGGTAGACATCGGACTATAGAGAAGCGAGGCAATAGAGTTTTGTTTACCAATCATAGTCAATGCAACGTATTCAAACTAAATAATAAATATCAGGGTAGTCCATGGTATGAAGACGAGTAACGTTGAATTGAACCTGGGGCTACTCATCGTTTCCGCTACGGCTGTCTCATTCCATAAAAAACTTGACATCTTAGGCTATGAGAACCCATGATAAATCTAAAATCTTGGGTTAGAATATGAGAACGCACAGACGTCTTCAAACTAATTCAGTAGGGAGATAACACAATATTTGGAAAATTAGAAAGTAGCAATAGATATTTGTTTATGGAAACTTTATTGTTTATCGAAACTTTTTATTTTATTGGTGTAACTTTTGTATAACCAAAAAAAAATTATGTATGTATTTATTTATTTATTATAAGTATGATATTGAATATTTTATGTTTTTTTAAGTGTAAATTAATTTGGAATATATATATATATATATAGATGTATATCATGATTTTTATTAATAAGATTATTTACTTCCATAAATTCAAACTTATTAGTCGATAGCTATTTTGTTTGAAGTTTTCATCGGGAATTTCGTTAGCCCAGCTGTGAATTGGGTTTGTTGGCGCCGGGGATGTCCCGACCAATAGGGACTAGACCAGGTTTTTTTTATGAGTGTTTGCTCGCGGGAGTGTTAATGCATTTTGTCGTTGTTATATGATGGAGGTGGGGGCAGTAAATGCAGGTAGATGAAGTAAATGTAATATTGAGTGTTGCATTTGGGAAAGTATACTTTGATTAAGTTGTATTGTCAAAACAGTCATTCTGGTGTTAGTATCATAGCAAAGTATTGTAAAAATCGTCGCCTTGGGCTCCATGGTTGGTTTGATAGCAAACTATTCCAAAAATTGATGAAGTATTGTTTTGTGGAATCTATAAGTCATTTTACATGGGTATTTTGCTTAGATGATTAATTTATTGTTGATGTCTTCTTGTGATATGTTTCTATCTTTGGTGTTATACTGATTTTGGAGATTTCAAAGAGATTATTGCTCTGTATGTATGGAGAAATTGGAGTTAAATATTCTTTCTTTCATCAAAAAATATGGTTAGGGTTGGTTATTTTTTCGCTGTTGGTTTATTGTTTTAGTTATCTCTGTGCATCTTTATGGTGAGTCATTTTGCATGGGGATTTTGCATAGATGATTACTTTACTATTCATGTCTTCTTGTTATGTGTTTCTATCTTTGGCGTTATCCCATTTCTGTATGGACAAATAAATTGCAGTTAAATATTTTTTTCTTTCATCAAAAATTATAGTTAGGGTTCGTAATTTTTCACTAGTGGTTTATTGTTTTAGTTATCTATGTGCATTTTTTGCATTATACCTAGTAGCATGGGAGCAATTGTTTTTTTGCCCTTTTTTATTGTTTGAGTTCTTTTTGAATCTTTCATTTATTGTTTGTGGTTATCTATGTGTATTTTTGGTGTTGCATCCATTACCATAGGATTAATTGTAGTTAAATCTTCTTTCTTTCGTTGAAAAATATGGTTAGGGTTATTAATTTTATTGTCCTTTGTTTGTTGTTTTAGTTATCTCTATGCATCTATGAGCAATTGCAAATTAACTATTGTGATCTTTAGTTTATTGTTTTCGGTTATCTATGTGTATCTTTGGCATTGTAGCCATTACCATAGGAGCAATTGTAGTTAAATCTTCTTTCTTTCATTGAAAAATATGGTTAGGGTTAGTAATTTTATTGTCCTCTATTTGTTGTTTTAGTTATCTTTATGCATCTATGAGCAATTGTAGATCAACTGTTGTGCTCCAAAATCTATAATTCATTTTTTACCAGATTGTGGTGTTGGTTTCATAGTAGACCCTTGTTAAAACCATCGCCTTCAGCTCCATTTTTTACCAGATTGTAGGGTTTTAAAACTATTGTGCTACGGAATCTGTAAGTCATTTTACATGGGTATTTTTCTTAACTGATTAATTTATTGTTCATGTATTTTTCTTTTTGCTCATTGTTCCTTTTGATATCAAGATGGAAGGTTTTAACATTGATGTGCTCTGGAATCTATACACTTTTAAGAGTGTTGTGCTTTAGAATCTGTAAGTTGTTTTAGATGGGTATGGACGGATTTATTGTGGTTAAGTCTTGTTTCTTTCATGAAAAAACATGGTGAGGGTTAGTAAATTTTTTGGGTTTTGTTTATTGTTTGTAGTTATTGTGCTCTAGAATTTGTAAGCTGTTTTACATGGGTATTTTGCATGAATGAGTAATTTATTGTTCAGGTTTTTTGCTCTCTACTTATTGTTCCTTGTTATATGTTTCTATCTTTGTTGTTATTCCCATTTTGGAGAGTTGAAAGACATTATTGCTCTGTATGGATGTATTTACTATTGGTAAATCTTCTTTCGTTCATCAAAAAATATGGTTAGGGTTAGTAATTTTTTGGTGGTGTGTTTATTGTTTGTAGTTATCTTTATGCATCTTTGGCAGTATTTCCATGACAACAAATTGTATTCACGGCTTGGCTGACAAAATTCCCAATGAAAAATTCAAACAAAATAGCCTATCAGCTCAAAATATAAAGCTGAACAAATAAAAGAGCTATTAGAATAACACTTAAAATCCAGGGAACTATTTTTCCCTCCATGTTGATATAGATTAACATAGGAGTGATTCCATATATATATATATATATGCAAAGGGTTATTTTGAAAGTTGTTAAGTGTTACTGTAATAGCTCTTTTAGAATTTATCTATTTATGTGGAAGGTTGTTATAACAACCTATTATTTGTTGTGGTTATTTTGTCTATATAGAACATGTTATGTCTCTTATATGAATATGTTTCTTGATATCCATTTTCCCCTGGACTGTTTGAAGTTCCCCATAAGAAACTATTCTTCATGGTATTCTTTCTTCCAGTTCACCATGGAAAAATATTAATTATTGTAGTTTGCCTCTTCTATTCCCCATATTTTAAAGTTATACTTAATATAGGTTTTCAAACAATGTGCCATGTTCATGTGATTATTATGTATTTTTGTAATAACTCTTTTCCAATTTCCCTCTTTGTTTGAACTGTTTGAAGTTGCCCATAACAAACTATTCTTCATTATCATAGTTTCCCTGTTCTATTCTCCATATTTTAAATTTCTATTTAGTGTGGGTTTTCAAGCATGTGTCATTTTCCTATGATTGTTAAGTTTTTTTCCAATAGGTCTTTTCCAATTTCCCTTCACTAGAAAATTTTAGAAATAAGACATCTATGTATGTGAAATTCCTTACAAAGAATATTCAAAGTAAAGAACGCAGTTCAAGTCAAATGCATGTATAGATTTGAATTTGCAACATATTCTTGCTTACCTAGAATTCTATCACTATTTAGAGAAGGTGTAACAACAAATTTTATGTAAAAATTGGTTTCTCAATTCAAAATTGAAGCTACATAATTTTCCACTAAATATTATAGGAAAAATAGAAAAATTGTAAAACAACTATTACAAAAAAAATTAAGAATCATACATAAATCAGAGATGATTGAAAATTTACTTTTGTGGAAGGTGGTTATAACAAATTGTTATTTGTCATAGTTATTTTGTTTCTATGGAACATGTTAGGTATCTTATATGAATATGTTTCCTAATATTCATTTTTCCCTAGAATGTTTGAAGTTCCCCATAAGAAAATATTCTTCATGGTATTCCTTTTTCCAGTTCTCCATGGAAAACTATTAATTATCATAGTTTTCCTCTTCTATTCTCGATATTTTAATGTTATACTTACTATAGGTTTTTGAACATGTCTCATGTTCATGTGATTCTTAATTCCTTTTGTAATAACTCTTTTCCAATTTCCCTCTTTGTCTAAACTGTTTGAAGTTGCCCATAACAAACTGGTCTTCATTATCATAGTTTTCCTGTTCTATTCTCCATATTTTGAATTTCTATTTAGTGTGGGTTTTGCAGTATGTGTCATTTTCCTGTGATTGTTAAGTGTTTTCCAATAGGTATTTTCTAGTTTCCCTTCACCAAAAAAGTTTAGAAATGGACATCTATGTATGTGAAATTCCTTCCAAAGAAAATTCAAAGTAAAAAATGCAATTCAAGTCAAATGCATGTATAGATTTGAGTTTGTAGCATATTCCTACTTACCTGGAATTCTAGCACTATCTAGAGAAGGTGTAACAAAAACTTGTATGTAACAGTTGGTTTCTCAATTCAAAATTGAAGCTAAATAATTTGCCACTAAATATTATAGGAAAAATAGGAAAATTGTAAAACAACTATAAGAAAAAGACTTAAGAATCATATGTAAATCACAGATGATTGAAAATATATTTCTACGAAAGGTTGTTATAACAAACTATTATTTTCTGTGGTTATTTTTTCTGTATGAAACATGTTATGTCTCTTATATGAATATGTTTCCTAATATTCATTTTTCCCTAGACTGTTTGAAGTTCCCCATAAGAAACTATTCTTCATGGTATTCTTTTTTCCTGTTCTCCATGGAAAACTATTAATTATCGTAGTTTTCCTCTTCTATTCCTGATATTTTAATGTTATACTTACTATAGGTTTTTGAACATGTGTCATGTTCATGTGATTCTTAGTTCTTTTTGTAATAACTCTTTTCCAATTTCCCTCTTTGTCTGAATTGTTTGTGGGTTATTTTCTAAGTCTTGGGCTGCACCCTCATCAAATGGTATCAGAGTGAGTTTTCTTAAGCATGTGGACAGATCACCGATCGTGAGGCAGTTTGCACTAGGACCGTGGTTGTGGGTTGAGGTCAAGAAAGATGCCTCCAAGAGTGATGTCTGGTAGGCGTGGTGGTGCCAGAGGTGGTCGAGGTGGCAGAAATGCTGGTGGAAGAGATGCACTGGAAGCCCTCCAAAGACAGATTGATGCATTACAAGAGCAGTTGAGAAGAGGGTTAAACCTGAGGGAGGAAAGTGAAGGTGAAGGAGAGGAAGAAGGTTCAAATTTAGAAGAAGAAGAAGAAGCAATTGATCAAGACCAAATGCGGCTAATAAGGTCCATTTCGAAGATTGGGAAAAGACCCAGAGTAGAAGTCCCCAGTTATTCTGGAAGTGTGAACCTGGAAGAGTTGATCGACTAGATCAACGAGCTAGAAGAATATTTTGAGTATGAGGAAATAGAGGACCCAGATAGGGTTAAGTTTGTGAAAATGAAGTTGAAGGGCCATGCTAGTATTTGGTGGAAAGAGGTCCAATTGGAAAGAAATCGAAGAGGAAAAGGAAATATCACTAGATGGGATTGCATGGTAGAGAAACTAAAGAAGTAGTTCATACCACTGGACTATAAGTTAGATCTGTTGAATAAATTGTAAGGGTTTAAGCAAGAAAGAAGATCTATGAAAGAATATACTCAAGATTTTCACAAGATAATCATCAGAATGGGCCACACAAAGGCCAGTAAGGAGAAGGTAGCCCGATATCTTAATGGGTTACGACTAAGCATTCAGAAGGAGTTAAGCTTAGTCAGAATGACCACCATTGATGATGTGTATCAGTTTTTTCTGAAGGTGGAAGAGAAGCTGAATAAAAGATTTGATGGAAAGCAAAAAGGACGAGGAGGTCAAAGTGGAAGGGGCAGTGGAAGACCTTCAAGAAGCCAAAATGATGATGAAAAGAAAAGTGAAGATGTGGGTACTAGCCAAAGCCAAAGGAATGACAACTTCTACCACCCTCATGATCAAAACAGTGGTGATCAAAGAGGTAGAGGACGAGGGAGATATGGACAAGGATCTAGAAGAGGTGGTTTCAAAGGAACGTGTTTCCAATGTGGTGAAGAAGGGCATTGAGCCTATGAATGTCTACAACACCAAGGAAGGGTAGAAAAAAGGCCAAAAAGTCATGGAAGTGTTGCACATGTAGATGAGGAGGCCCAATCTAAACATTCAGATGATGCTAAAAGGGGAGAAGCCCTAGTGATTAGGAGAGCCCTGGTGACTGAGGAAAAGGAACCAGAACAGAGGAAGAATCTATTTCACACAAGGTGCAAGTGTGATGGAAAATGTTGTGATGCCATTATTGATGGTGGAAGCACCGATAACTGTGTGTCAAGAGATGGTCACAAAGTTGAAGCTGAAGAGGGAAAGACACCCGCGATATGTATCGGATTGCCTGGTTGTAGAAAGACCACAAAGTTTTGGTCAATGAGCAGTGCCTAGTAAAGTTCAAGATTGGGAGCTACCATGATGAGGTACTCTGTGATATCATCCCCATGGATGCATGTCACATGTTGTTGGGGAGGTTGTGGTAGTTCGAAAAGCTATACATGATGGCCATGCAAACACTTATTCTTTGACAAAGGATGGGGTTCATCACAGGTTGAAAACCCTTAAGGAGACCAAAGAAAAGGTATGCAGGTGCTAGAATTTGTTATGTAGATGGAAGAAATTTTTTAGAAGGTATGAAGCATGAGTGTGTGTGTTATGCATTGATTCCTAGAGTGAGTAAGGAGGATAGTGAGAAGGTTCCGAAGAAGTTTCTAGGATGTTGGATGAGTTTCAAGATATTGTTTCTCATAATGTACCGAGGGTTTACCACCAATAAGGAAGATTAGTCATCGATTGACTTGGTTCCTAGAGCCAGTTTGCCAAATAAGGCAACTCATAGAATGACTCCAGCAGAAAATGAGGAGTTGAACGACAAGTTCAAGAGTTGTTGAGAAAGGGTTTGATACGGGAGAGTTTGAGTCCATGTGCAGTACCTGCAGTACTAGCACCAAAGAAGGATGGGAGTGGAGGATGTGTACAGATTCCCGAGCCATAAACAAGATAACAATCAAGTACAAATTTCCCCTCCAAGGATGGATGACCTGATGGACTGTTTGAGTGGAGCTCAAGTACTTCACAAAGATTGATCTGAAGAGTGGATATCACCAGATCTAGATTCAAGAGGGAGATGAATGGAAGACTGCCTTCAATACCAAAGAGGGCTGTACGAGTGGTTAGTCATGCCTTTTGGGCTAACCAATGCACGAGCACATTCATGCGGCTCAACGAGGTACTAAAAGAATTTCTAGGAAGTTTTGTTATTGTGTATTTAGATGATATTTTAATTTTTAGTAAGACGCTGGATGAGCATCCATGCATATTCAAAGAGCCTTTGAGAAGTTAAGAGAAGAGAAACTGTTGATTAATCTAAGAAGTGCAGTTTTGTGAAGAGGGAGTTAGTGTACTTGGGTTTGTTGTCTCAGAAGGTCTCAAGATGGACCCAGAGAAGGTGAAGGCTATTCTGGAATGGCCTACCCCAAGAACTGCTACTGAGGTGAGATCTTTCCATTGTTTGGCTAGTTTTTATAGAAAGTTCATTAGAAACTTCAAGTATTTGTGGACCCCTGACTGAAACAATGAGAGGGGATAGAAAAGAATTCAAGTGGAGCAATCGAGCGGCAAAGAGTTTTGAACTGTTGAAGCAGTAGGTAATAGAGCAACCTGTTTGGCCCTCCTAGATTTCAACAAGGTGTTTCATGTGGATTGTGATGCTAGTGGTTGTGCCATTTGAGCAGTGTTGAACTAAGAAGGTAAGCCCATTGCCTATTTCAGTGGAAAGTTAAATGATGCCAAGAGAAAGTATTATGTATATGATAAGGAATTTTATGCAATAGTTCAAGCATTAAAGAAATGGAGACATTATTTGTTGCCAAAGGAATTGTTAGAGTAAAGGTTTTAATTTAATCATGTTGATTAAATTACCTTTATTCCTCTCTTAAGATTTCACTTTAGTTTGCATTTTGTGACATTTAATAATTATATTAATTATTAAATGTCTACCTATTAGGGTTTTTTTAGGTTGCACAATATCCTTTTATAAGGATTCATCATTGTAATTTATCTCTCTCGATGAATACATTTTTCAACTTTCAGAGCACCCTTGCTTGTTTGTCTCCATCTCTTCTTTCTCTGACAGATGTTATTTGCATGTGTGATCTTCGGGGTCTGTGAAGTTGGCTTTCAACTTCTACAGGAATTTTTTCTATATACTAATCATCAAGCCTTGCAGTACCTAAATAGTCAAGAAAAATTAAATCAGAGGCATATGAAATGGGTAGAGTTTTTGTAGAGTTATACATTTTTTTGAAACATAGGAGTGGGAAGTCAAATAGGGTTGCAGATGCCTTAAGTAGGAGGCATACATTGATGACAAAGATGCAGATCGAAGTGGTTGGGTTCAATGAACTTAAGACACTGTACACAGAAGATCCTAATTTTGCAAAGGCTTGGAAAGCTTGCAAGGAACCTGTTATAGTGGACAGGACAAGGTGGCTGGATTTCATAATCCAGGATGGCATGTTATTTAAGGGAAGTCAATTGTGTATCCCGAGGAGTTCCATGAAGGACAACCTAATAAAGGAGAAGCATAGTGGAGGAATGGCAGGATATTTTGGTTGGGATAAGACCATTGCCATTATCAGTAAGCATTATTATTGGCCTCAGTTGTCACAGGATGTGAAGAATTTTGTACAAAGTTGTAGGGTATGTCAGATGGCTAAAGGAGTGAGCCAGAATACAGGCTTATATCAGCCCTTACCTATACCAGAGAGCCATGGGAGGATATAAGTATGGACTTTTTTCTTGGTTTGCCAAGGACACAACGAGGGAATGATTCAGTCTTTGTGGTGGTTGATAGGTTTTCAAAGATGGCACATTTCATTCCATGTCAGAAGACCCATGATGTAGTCCACATTGCTGACTTGTTCTTCAAAGAGGTTGTGAGGCTACATGGTCTGCCAAAGAGTATTGTTTCAGATCGTGACACCAAATTTGTGGGGTACTTTTGGAGGACCTTCTGGAAGAAGCTGAAGACAGAGTTGAAGTTCAGTTCTGCACACCATCCACAAATAGATGGGCAGAAAGAGGTTGTTAATAGGAGTCTGGGTAACCTATTGAGATGTTTGGTAGGAGATAAACCCAAGGGATGAGACTTGATCTTACCCTAGGCAGAATTTTCTTTCAACAATTTTGTCAACGGAAGCACTGGTAGATCATCGTTCCAAATTGTGTATGGAGGTAGCCCCAAAACAACTCTAGAATTGAGGAAGATAGACCAAGAGAAGAAAATAAGTGTTGAAGCCAAAGATTTTGTAGAGCACATCAAGAATATACATGAGAAGGTACGAGAACACATTAATACGATGAATATGCAATATAAGGCTAAGGCAGATCAGAAAAGAAGGAATAAGGAGTTTCAGACTAGTGATGAAGTAATGGTTCACTTGAGGAAAGAAAGGTTTCTCTTGGGAACCTATAACAAATTGAAGATGAAGAAATTCGGTCCTTGGAAGATTTTGAAGAAGCATGATTTAGGGAATGCATATGAGGTAG
The DNA here is from genome assembly GCA_007258455.2 of Sequoia sempervirens. Taxonomy (NCBI): domain Eukaryota; kingdom Viridiplantae; phylum Streptophyta; class Pinopsida; order Cupressales; family Cupressaceae; genus Sequoia; species Sequoia sempervirens. The sequence goes on along the minus strand of VDFB02047230.1, from coordinate 124,877,282 downwards.
ATTTTCCTGATGGAATCAACATTTCCCTGTGTTCAACATTTTAGATTTGACAGAGTATCATGAAGGTGGAATGGAGGAAGCACCGGCAATAGGGCAGTATGGCATTCCAGCACCTACTTTAGAAAGGGAGGAGATTGAAGCAATCTTGGATAGTCGTGTGGGAAGGAGTACCAAAAATAGGCAGTATGAAGAATATCTGGTGAAATGGAGAGGAAGGCCTATGGAAGATTCATCCTAGCTATCTAAGGCAGTGGTTGACCGGTTGGGTTTTCCTCAACCATCTGAGATGTGACGGGTCACTTCTCAAATTACCCTGGGTGTCTGATGCAGGAGCATTGAGTGGTGTAAGGGCAATCTTGCATCACCCAAAAATAGTTAAATTTCAAAGTTTCTCAGTTTTTAGATGTTTTTACACTTTTGGATACCCTTTTCATCATAATGAAATTCTCAATTTATGGTTTTTATTTTCTATTCCTGGGTTGAAAGATATTGCAGTTTTAGTTTCCCAGATTTGCACCTAAAAATCTTTCGAGTTAAATTTCAGGCACTTAGAGTTCCCCAATTGGCCCTGAAACTTGTCAAAATCGGTGTAGCAGATTTTGAGCACGTTATTGACTTCAAGACCTTTCCAAAGATTCAAACAGTTCGTGAATCAAAGTCCAAGATCAAAAGTTATGGTCTCGAGAAGTTGGCGCACTTTCTAGAAGATACAATTGCAAATGTTCTTTTGAAATTTGAACTTCAAGTTGTAATTTTTCGGCGCCAAACCATGTAAACTCAAATTTGAATGTTGTTTTGGCTCCAAACTAAAGAGGAGCTCTATTCATGGGTGGGTTTCTAATTTTTGGGTAACTCTTTGGGGACAAGCTCGCATATTGCAAAAGGGTGATTCTGTATCTTTCTGTAACTTGCATGTGTTGTAGAACTTGGGGATTTGAGATCCTCTGGATGTAAGAAGCTCCATTTTTTGAATAATAGAATTATTCTCTTGTTTATGGGTTATTTTCTAAGTCTCGGGATGCGCCCTCATTATAAATACATGTGTGAATGTGTTTAGATGCTAAGAAATTAATGAAAATGCAGATTAAAGAATGTATTCTAACCTAATGCAAATGTGTTGGAAAACACAATGTGTATTCAAACAACTTGACTTGGAATGTAAACAAACAGAAACAGAAAAGAAACCACTTGAAGATAAGAACTTGGAAGCTAGAAGAGGCTGGAATGAGGCTCTAAATACTTGCAAAAGACACCAAAAATGCTCACCGGGGCTGATTCACCATGCATGGAAAATTAGTCTTGGTTCTGATGAAAAGTTCTTGAAACCTATTTTTGATTGTCATAAGATGAAATCGGGAAAAACCATTTTTCATTGCTACAGGTGGGACTCATTCACCATGGGTGGAAAATTAGTCCACCTACATAAATATAAAAAATTAGGAGTTGATTTTGTGGAGTTAGATCTGCACTTCTACCTCCTACAATTGTCTTCTCCTAAAACTGTTGGATTCAGGCCTAAAATTGACTTTTTGTTGAATATTTGTCTTGAATGATGAAGATATCATATGAATGACTTTGAAATGAAATCTTCAATGATTCCAAAACTTTCAAAGGACCTAAATCTTCAAACACACAAGAGAAAAAGAGAAAATGCTAACTGTTAGGGCATGGGGGTTTGCCTTAGTCAAACCCTGTTTAGGTAATTAAACCAAAGTGATAAAATAAAGTAATGAAACACGAAACAATGGATATGATTACCTTGTCATGAAGATTTTATTTTGAAATCCTGCAACAATGGAGGAAGATTCAACCCTTGAATGCTTTAGAATGCTAACTTGAAGACTTCTAATGAAGAAACCCTTGTTTGCTTGACTTGAGATGGAAGATTGGTGATGAATTAATGATGAGAGATGTAAAATTGAGTTGAAAGATGTAAAATGAGGATAAAAAAACTTATTTATAGATAATTGTGCATTAGTATCTTGATTGTATCTCATCACAGACCAACATGAAGCAAATTTAACTCAAATTTCACTTTATTTCTCGCTCAAAGGTCAAAATGGGGCTAGATAGGACTCATTCACCACACATCGTGAATGGGTCCCACCTAGATGGGACTAATTCACCATGCATGGTGAATGGGTCCCACATGGGCCATTCCAACACCTAAGAAGCCAAGGAATTAGGAAATAAGGTCTAAAATGCCATCTGGTCAGGTATCTGATCAATTAAAGCCTCATGATGCACGATATGGGTCATTAGGGACCTATTAGTGATGATGTAAATGTTAAATAGGGCTTGGGACACATAAATCAATGTGAAAGTGTGATCAAATACACTTTACAACACTAAAATTAGGTCCACATAGCCTAGAAGGACACAAAAACCAATGTGAATGTGTAAATCAAACTACAACACTATTTTATTATTAAGTTTAAGTTAAGAACCTTTTAGATTGATGTATTAATGTTATAAAACACATTTTATAATGTTGAATTAAAGGGATAAGTAGGTTAATTAAGTCTAGAAAAGCATGAAAGACCTTTATATAAGACTTTACAACCCCTTTACAAGATGTCGTTAAAAGCATGTTATTCTATTTGCAAGGGTTCAAGACCTAGTGTGGATGCATAAAATGCCTCACAACACTAGATTAAGACCTCATTAAGTCCAATTAATCCCATGTCAAGCAATGGGTCCTTTTTTCTATAGCACACAACTTTATATATTTCTAAAAATGTATGACACTGATTTCAACTAGACAAAATTCTCAGGTTATATGTTCTTGCTCGGGGGTTTGCTAACAGCCCATGAGGCTACATGAAAACCTTGTTGGGAAATTGTCAGATGTTGTGGATGTGCTACTGATATGTGGTTGTCATTGATGTCAACACTATTAGCATCATTGCATTGGAGGCTGTATATGTTGAGGATATTGAGAAAAATGTTGAAGGAAGAGTTACAGAGTTTCCTGTTGCCAGTGGAACTACAAAGGTTATGAAGGTTCTTTGTTATGTACATTGAAGATCAACTATTGTGGACTAAAGGGTTTATTTTTTAGAGAATCTAGTTCATCTATCGAAAGTTTTAGAGGTATGCATGAAGAATTGATCGTGTTGTGGTCTAACAATGGTTTTGTGGTCTCTCTCAGTGTTCCTGAGTGAAGTTTGTGTAATTCTAGTAATCTCAGATGTTGTGGATGATTCTTTGTTAGTTCTTGATATTTTTGGATGCTTCTAGATCATTTTGTATCATTGTTGTACATCCACGTTGATCAATGTGCTTGTAGTCGAAGATTTTTCTTGTGCATGTTCGGGTTTTCATGTTCCTGGATGACATGATGGTGGTAACATGTTATGGATCCTTGAAGTGTAAAATTTGAATGTTTGGCATGCTTGTGGATATTTTTTTGGGTCACATCATTGTTGTGGCTGATGGTCTTTGATCCACATTGAAAATTATTTTGTTAATTTGGGCCGACATTGCAAATATGTTTTATATTTTTTTGGTCAACTAAGTTATTGATGCAATCCATGATTTGGATATATAAGAGTGATTGTTTGAATGAATATGTATGTGAATTGGTGTGTGAAGGAAATCCAAAGAGAGATAAAGTGTGTGAACATTGATCTATTCATTAGATTAAAGAGCATAGTGAAAAATATTGAGTGAAGTGTGAAGAATGTTTTCTGAGCTTAATTGGAACTGTAATCAAGCTTGTGCAAAAGCTATTTTATTAGTTGAAACACTCTAGATTTAATCCAATTTTCTTTGTATTGTTGGGCAGTGAGCTCCCTTGTATTTGAGCAATGAGCTCTAGCTAGTGTGCCTGAATGCATGTGCATTCCACTTATTACTTTCATTTTACTTTTAACAGGGTATAATATTGTGGACTAACATCCACCATGGTTTTCCCCCTAATAGGGTTTCCATGTAAAAATTATGGGTGTTCTATGTGTTTATGGTCATGTGTTGATTGTTTATGGTTTATTTCCCATTCATCAGATTTGAGATTAAGTTAAGTAAAGTTTGAAAAGTTGAATATTCTTTGACAACTAATTCACCCCCCCTCTCCGTTGTATGTCCTTGTTTTTCCAATAATTTTTATTAGAGCAGGTTCCTTTGAAGAAGTTTAAAAGCTTGAGGTGATCCGAGATGGCATCATACAAGAAGGATAGTCCTAGATTCGATAGAACTAACTACTCTCTGTGGAAAGTAAGGATGGAATGTCATTTGAGGTGTATTGGTGAAGCTTTCTAGAAGATTACAAAGAATCCATATGTTATTCTTGTGAATGGTCCGTCCATTGTAGATGAGATTAAAGTGGCTGAGAATAACATTAGGGCTATTGAAGCTTTTGTGAGTGCTCTAACAGATTTAGAGATGACAAATGTGATAGGTCTAAAGATAGCTCATAAGATTTGGATGAAGCTAGAAACTTTGTATGATGGAGATGCACGAGCGAAGATGGCTAATCTATAGAGTTTGAAGGGAAAGTATGAAAATTTGAAGATGGATGAAGACGAAAATATCACTTCTTTTATGCAAAGAGTAAATGAAATAGTGATGGGTATTAGATGTGCCAGTGGTTCCTTGGAAGATGATGAAATTGTAGCTAAAATACTTAAATCTTTGCCTCCCTCCTACAAAGTGAAGGTTCATGCTATTGAAGAGCTCCGATCAGTGACAAATATGACAACAAATACACTGATTAGAAAACTTGCTACCTTTGAGTTGAGTGAATTTGGTGAATCTATTCTGAAAACTGAATCTACATTTAAGGCTACCGTATCTAGAAGAAACAAGAAAAGATATGATCTAAGAGAATTTTCTAGAAAGACATCTAAATATGATGAAGAATTGAAACAACTTGAAGATCAAGACAAAGAGATAGAAGAATTGGAAGCACTGATTGTGAATAAAGAAGAAAGAGGACAAGGTAAGTATAAAGGAACTGTGTTTCTTATTAAATTTTTTTCTTGCAGTAAAATAGGTCATTTTGCATCAAGGTGTCCTGAAAGAGTTCCTAGATCTAAGCCTAAAAAATCTAGATTCCAAAAGAAATGTTATTATGCTAAAGAAGGAGTAATTGATGATGAGTCTGATAAAGATAATTGAAAAGAGGATGAATGGGTGTTCCTTGCTATCAAGAAAAATGGTCTGGTGGCTACTGAATCTTCTAAAGATGAGAAAGATCTTGCAGCTCAAGTTGAAGAAAAGGATGAATGGGTTATTGACAACACATGCTCACATCATATTACTGATGACAAAAGAAAACTTGTAAATCTAGAGAAGTATGACAATGGGGTTGTAAGATTTGGTGATAACAATGCTAGTGTGATTCATGGTAGAGGATCTATTTGTCTTGGTGGTAAGCATAACATTGATGATGTTCTTTATGTTGAAGGCTTGAAGCACAACTTGTTGAGTGTTGGAAAAATGGTGGAAAAGGGCTATGATCTTCAGTTCAAAAATGGAAGATGCAGTATACTTGGAAGTTCTGGGAATATGATTGCTTCAGGTAAAAAGATAGTAGGTAATATTTTTCACCTGAATATGCTAGTGAAAGTTGTTTAATTTCTCCAGTAGATGAAACTTGGCTATGGTAGAGGAGGAAATGTCATGTGAATTTTGATAACATTGTCAAAGTAAGCTCCTCTCAAGCAGTAATAGATCTACCTAAGCTAGTGAAGCCTGCTAACACAATTTGCAAGGAATGTTAGATGGGAAAACTGACTAGTCTCATTCTAGAGCAAACAACAACATTCAAATGGATTACTAGAGTTGATACATATTGATCTATGTGGTCCCTCTAGATTCAGAAGTATTCATGGAGAAAGGTACTTTATGTTGATTATTGATGATTGTTCTAGGATGATATGGGTTTCTTTCTTAAGAGAAAAATGTGAAGCACTGGAGAAGTTCAAAAGTTTCAAGGCTGTGGCAGAGAATGAGAAAGGCTTGAAAAATCAAATGCTTATAGTCAAACAGAGGTGGCGAGTTCACCTCTAGGGAGTTTTATTCCTTTTGTGAAGAGCATGGAATCAAAAGACAATTATTTGCTCCCTGAACCCCTCAACAGAATGGAGTTGCAGAGAGAAAGAACATAAAAATTATGGATGCTACTACAACCATGATGATAGAAGGAAATGTGTCTCACATCTATTAGAGTGAAGTTATAAGCACTGTTGTGTACACTTTGAACCGAGTAAATTCCAATGGTAATTCTGGTAAGACCTCTTTTGAATTATGGTTTTGTTATAAGCCTACTATTAAATATTTCAAGATCTTTGGAAGCAAGTGTTATATCAAGAGAGATGACGACATAGGCAAGATTGATGCAAGAAGTGATGAAGGAATCTTCCTAGGTTACTCTACAAAGAGCAAGGCTTATTGGTGCTATACCAAAAGATTGAGGAAAATGGTTGAGAGTGCAAATGTTCAAGTTGATGAGGACTCTGTTAAATCATCCAGATATTATGGATATGATTTAGATGAAGATAGTAAAAATGAAGGGAAGAATGCTGAGACACAAAATCAAATTTAGATTATTCCATATGTCCTAGTTCAAAACAACATCAATTTGTTATGGTAAATCAAGAAATTCAGGAAGCAGAGACAAGTGCAAGTGTAGAGGAAAGAACAGAAGAACCAGAAGCTTGAGAAAGTCCCAAAGTTTCTAGGTATGTAAAGTTGAATCATTTTGAAAATAAAATTATTGGAGACAAGAGTAAAGGTGTGTAAACTAGAAGAAAGATTGCAAAAGAGTATTGCTTTATTTCCAAGATTGAACCTAAAGATGTCACTAAAGCCTGCCAAGATGAACACTGGATGGAAGCTATGAAGGAAGAACTAGTTCACAGATTGAAATGAATGATATGTGGATACTTGGTCCCAGGCCTAAAGACAAAAATGTGATTGGTACTAAATAGGTATTTCGGAATAAGCTAAATGAACAAGGTGAAGTGGTCCAAAATAAAGCAAGACCGGTATGTAAAGGATATTCACAAATGGAAGGTATTTATTTTGAAGAAACCTTTTCCCCTATTTCTAGAATTGAAGTTGTTAGACTATTTCTTGCTTATGCTATATATAAGAAATAGAAAGTCTATCAAATAGATGTGAGGTCAACCTTTTTGAATTGTGAGCTAGAAGAAGAAGTATACATTGAATAGTCAGATGGATTTCAATTGAATGATAAGGAAGACATGGTTTGTCGATTGAAGAAATCTCTATATGGACTTAAGCAAGCCCCCAAAGCTTGGTATGCTAGACTGGACAAATACCTACTGAAGCTTGGATTCAATAAAGGTACTACTGATAGAAACTTATATTTCAAGTTGGATCATGATAAAGAGTTAATTATCGAAGTCTTTGTTGATGACATTATTTTTGGAGGAGATGAGAATCTATGTATGAAGTTTGTTGATGAAATGAAGAGTGAATTTGAGATGACTATGATTGGAGAGATGAAGTTCTTTCTGGGATTGCAAATTACTCAGTTAGACAATGGGATTTTCATATCTCCTGGTCCAAGTATGTGAGACAGTTGTTGAAGAAGTTTGGCATGGAAGACTCAAAGCCAGTTGGTACTCCCGTGATAACCAGATGCAAGTTAACATAGAATGATGATTCTCCTAAGGAAAATAAAACAAGATATAGGTCAATGATTGGTGGATTGTTGTACTTAAGTCATAATAGACCAGACATTATGAATGTTGTATGTATGGTTGCTATATTTTAGACTGATCCAAAAGAATCACATGTGACTATTGTTAAGAGAATCTTTAGATATCTGAAAGGAAAATTTGATTTTGGACTTTGGTATCCAAAGGATGATGATTTTACTTTGAGTGCTTATATTGATGCAGATTGGGCTGGAGATGTAGATGATAGGAAAAGTACTAATGGTGGTGCTTTCTTCCTAGGGAAGAAGTTGGTATCTTGGTTGAGAAAAAAGAAAATTTTCATTTCTCTATCTACTACTAAAGCATAATATATTGCTATTGCAAATAATTGTACTCAAGTGATGTGGATGAAACAGATGCTAAAAGATATAAGGGTGGTATATGATGAGCCTATTGCCATATACTGTGACAATTCAAGTGCAATAAATATCTCGAAGAATCTGGTGTTACACTCTAAGACCAAACATATATCAATCAAGTTTCACTTCTTGAGGGAGAAAGTGAGTGAGAAAGAAGTCAGACTGGAGAATGTGCCTACCAAAGAGTAGATTGTAGATATTTTCACTAAGCCATTGCCAAAGGATACTTTTGAGTATTTTACAGGAATGCTAGGAGTGATTACCCCTCATGATATGAACTAGAGATACATTTACTTCCATCAATCTATGTGCTTTATAGCTATATTATGATCCAGATTGATATTTCCCTGGCTGCTACTTAGGGGGGGTAGTAAGATGTGTAGATATGTGGAAAGGTAATGCTTACCTTTTACATTGATGTCAAAGGGGGAGAAGAGCCTTGTGGGGAGAAGAGTAGTTGAGAAGAAGAGTCAAAATATGAGGAGTAAGTGTGTTGGGATGGGGGTATTTTTCACATCATGTGTCACCATCAATGCCAAAGGAGGAGATTTTTGGGAAATTGTCAGATATTGTAGATGTGCTACTAATATGTGGTTTTCATTGATGTCAACACTATTAGCATCGTTCCATTGGAGGCTATATATGTCAAGGATATTGAGAAAATTTTTGAAGGAAGAGTTACAGAGTTGCTTGTTGCTAGTGGAATTGTGAAGTTTATGAAGGTGTTTTGTTCTATACGTTGAAGATCAGTTGTTGTGGACTAAAGGGTTTATTTTTTAGAGCATCTAGTTCATCTATCAATATTTTCATAGGTCTCCATGAATAATTGATCGTGTTGTGGTCTGGTAGTGATTTTGTGGTCTTTGTTAGTGTTCCTGAGTGAAGTTTGTGTACTTCTAGCAATCTTAGCTATTGTGGATGCTTCCTTGTTAGTTCATGGTGTTTTTGGATGCTTCTAGATCATTCTCTATCATTTTTGTACATTCACATTGATCGGTGTGCTCGTAGTCGAAGATTTTTCTTGTGCATGTTCAAGTTTTCATGTTCCTAGCAGAGAAGATGGTGGTAACATGTTGTGGATCCTTGAAGTGTAAAATTTGAATGTTTGGCACACTCATGGATATTGTTTTGGGTCCCATCATTATTGGCAAATGGTGTTTGATCCACATTGAAAATTATTTTGTTAATTTGGGCTGACATTACAAATATGTTTCATATTTTTCTGGCCGACTAAGTTGTTGACTGTAGCTATACAAGAGTGATTGTTTGAACAAAGATGTATGTGAATTGGTGTGTTAAGGAAATATAGAGAAAGAGAAAGTGTGTGAACATTGATCTAATCATTTGATTGAAGAGTAGAGTGAGAAAGAGATTGAGGTTCAAAGTGTGAAGAAGGTTTTTTGAGCTTAATTGGAACTTTAGTCAAGCTTGTGCAAAAGCTATTTTCTCAGTTGATACCCTCTAGATTTAATCCAATTTTCTTTGTATTGTTGGGCAATGAGCCCCCTTGTATTTGAGCAGTGAGCTCTAGGTAGTGTGCTTGAATGCATGTGCATTCCCCTTATTATTTTATGTATAGTTTTAATAGGGTATAATATTATGGACTAACATCCACTGTGGTTTTTCCCCTAACAAGGTTTCCACGTAAAAAATCTTGGTGTTCTCTATGTTTCTAATGTGTTGATTGTTTATGGCTTATTGCTCATTCATCCGATCTAAGATTAAGCTAAGTAAAGTTCAAAAATTTGAATATTCTATGACAACTAATTCACCCCCCTCTTAGTTCTCTGGCCTTGTTTTTCCAATAAACCTTTTCCCTACTACCAAGTTCTTTTGTCTGTGTGTGTTCTTCGTATTATTTGTCATTTACCTGTGGGTCTTGTCTGACTTCTTGATTGATACAAAATGAACAATCTATCTTAGACTTGGATTCTCAATTATAAATTTGAGTTACACTATTTGGCACTAAACACTATAGACAAATAGATAAATTTTAAAAGAAATATTAGGAAAATACTAAAGAACCACAACAACATAGAAGATGATCATAAATCCTTTAAAATATGGACCATCGAAAAGGGAAACTATGGTAATGAACAATTTGTTATGGGAAGTTGAAAAAAAACAATATCGTGAATATCATTTTGTTATTGTGGACTTGAAAAAAATGAGAAAAAAGAGTTTCATGAAACATATTGATACAAGGAATATAACCTATTCCATCCAAACAAAATAACCATAGTAAAAATTTCAAAATTTTAAAATTTGAAAAAAATCATTCTTACAATCTGAACAATAGAATAATTTGTTACAAGGACCTCATATAATGTTGCATCCAAACAAAATAACCATGACAATTAACAGTTTTCTATAAGCAGTTTGAAACAGATGAGTGAAAAAGAGTATCATTAAACATATTTGTACATGTTCACAAGCAACCTATATAGCAGTTGTAAGATCTATTATAATAAAACTTTAGAACCACATGTTAATGGCTTATAGACATGAACTATTCACCTTTTTCTAATTTTTTGGGCCTATGTATCTTTTTCTACCTCTTTTTTGCCTATATGTGTTTTTTAAAATATGAAATGGGGAATTCAATACATATATATAGACATAAATTTGAGCTATTTGTCTATAATATTTAAACCAACTGATGTAGCTCAACAGGGAATTCAATACATATATATAGACATAAATTCAAGCTATTTTCCTATAACATTTACTACCAAGTGATGTAGCTCAAATTCCCAATTAACTCTGTGGTGTTATACCCATTTTGCACAGATTATTGGTATCCATTCTCTTCAAAACTTCTGTTTACCATGGTTTTACTGCCAGAGAGTGTAGTTCAAATTTTCAATTGAAAGCTCAACTCTTACATACATTGCTTCTCTTATATGAGTATGCTTACTATGGGTTTTCGATCATTTGTTATTTACTTGTGATTCTTAAGCAATCTACAATAATGAAGACTTTGCTATAGGGAACTAGTAAAAAGAGTATCATATAACCATTTTTGAGATAAAAATAGTTTAGTGGTTGTTAAGTGTTATTATAATAGCTCTTTTATGATTTCTCTATTCACCTATAATATTTAATTGTAAGTAATGCACCTCAAATTTTCAATTAAGTATGTGGAATTAATACCCATTTTGTGCAGGGTATTGGAGCCCATTGGCTTTACCACTTCTATTTAATGTGGGTTGAATGCCAAACAATGTTGCTCTAATTTTCAATTGACATCTCAACTGTTACATAGACTAGTTATCTAGTATTAATATGTTTAATGTGGGTTTTCAATCATGTGCCATCTACCTATGATTCTTAACTCTTTTTCTAATAGTTCTTTTACAATTTTTCTATTTTGTCTATAATATTCAGTGCCAACAGTATCATGAACAATAGTTTGTTATGGGGAACTTGAAATAGAGAATGAGGCATAATTTTTACAATAATCTGCTATCAAACCAACATCACAATGGCTGTTTCAATAATGCAACCTAATGAATATATTTTCTGCCACATTTCAGAGTATACTTTCCCTTACTAACCCTAACCATATTTTTTTACAAAAGAGATAATATTTAACTATAATTTATCCATCCATACAAAACCATGGTGCCAAACACGCATGTAAGACAACTTACACATTGCGGACAACAACATTTTTAACATAAACAACAAATAAATCATTTATTCAAAATACCCATGCATAATGACTTATAGATTCCGGAGAACAACAATTTTAAAATGCTTCAATCTGCTATAGAATAGAGCCAAATCCACTGATCTTTCAAGTATACCCCTTTCAAACCAGCCACGAAGCTAAGGCCAATGATTTTTGCAATAATATGATCTTGAACCCCACCACTATATATATATATATATATTTACATATAGATACATATATATATACATATATACATACATATATATATATATGTTTGTGTGTGTGTATGTATACATATATTTGTATATGTATATGTATATGTGTATATATATGTGTGTATATATATATGTATATATGTATATATATATGTATATGTGTGCATATATATGTATATATATGTGTGTGTGTGTATATATATATGTATATGTATGCAACAATGATAGGATGAATAAACACTCCCATGAAAAGACACTTATGATTCAACTTCCACATATTGAGCACACCAGCTCCACTACCGACAACCCATGTAATTACCAAGCTCCATGTCGCCATTGAAAAGCCAGGTCAAGTTGTCGCACATATATATATATATACATGCATATATTCTATGTTTGAGCTCCATTGTTTGTCAGAAAGTTGTCAAATAAAAAAAAGGAGTGCAATATTAGACATCCTGTTTGAGAATACCTGTTTTAATGACTACTTTGTCTCTGAGTGGTCTATGGTAAAAAACCATCAAATATCTAATAGGCATTACCTCTATTTTTTGCTCGAGGGTATGGGTAGACCTAGCAAGGCTTCCTCTTCCCTGTAAGCTTAGAAGGGGAATGGGCACTGGGTTTTTGCTTCCTCCTACTGTCCCCGTCTATTTTTTGTTGCTTATACATATGGACACAATTTTTGGACACCCTATCTGCTAAAAAAAACTATTCTATCCATTGCATTTGTCATTTTCCCCTCCACTCTCTTTACAAGTTTGCTGATAGATTTCCTACACACAACTCTTTTCCAACATGCCATGTATTCAAAATGTTTCATTATATCTCTATCCATTTATAACAAATATTGCTAACCTCTTTTACTCTATATCTATATTATTTAGTTTATAATGTTGCACAAATACAATAGACATTCAAGAAGATTACTGTGTTGTACATTTTCTATTCTAAATCATTTCATGCTTTAACAACTTGATCCAACCATCTCTTACTTGTGATTCTTAAGTGTTTTTCTAATAGTTGTTTTAAAATTTCTCTAATTTTTGTTATTGTGTGACATGTGATTAGAGTCCTTAAGATTTTCGATGGACCTTACCTACCTTTCTTGCTCGGGGGTTTGGCTAGAGCCCATGAGGCTTCATGATGCCAATATGGTAGGGAGGACAATGAGCATGGGTTTAGATTACTTATACACAATTTTTTTCTAGTATCCCATGTATTCAAAATATTCTATTTTATCTTTTTCTATTTACAAAACATATTGCTGACCTATTTTATTCTATTTATATATTTTCCCCTTTCTAATGTTGCATGGATATAGTAGACATTCAAGGAAATTAGTCTATTGTAAATTGTTGATTTTAAGTTACTTGTGATTCTTAAGTTCTCTTCCAATAGTTGCTTTAAAATATCTTTGTTTTTGTTATTGTGTGATATATGATGTGTCCTTGAGATTTTCCATGGACCTTACTTTCCTTTCTTGCTCGGGGGTCTGGCTAGAGCCCATGAGGCTTCGTGATGCCAATATGGTAGGGAGGACAATGAGCATGGGTTTATTGCTTTTGGGTTCTATCATCGTATATTTGTTCCTATTTATATACATAGACACACAAATTCTCACATCCACTTACCCACCAACAAACATATTCTATTTTATCCATTGTATTTTCCATTGTTTCCACAACTCTTTTTTCAATATTTTTAGTAGATTACTTATACACAATTATTTTCTAGTATCCCATGTATTCAAAATCTCCTATTTTATCTTTTTCTATTTATAACAAATAATGCTAACCTATTTTATTCTATGTCTAATTTTTTCCTTTATAATGTTGCACAGATGCAATAGACATACAAGCAAATTACTGTATTATAAATTTTCTATTTCACATTCTTTCCTAGTCCAACAAGTTGATCCAATGTTGCTCACTCTTGTTGAACATGACCAACATCACATGTAAGTACAAAAATTTCCCATTATCAATAAATAGATTTGGTTAACTAATTGTAAATATTATTAATTATTTCTCACCTTTTTTTGCAATGGAATGTAATTCTACCAAGAATCTAGCTTTCCACATAGACAATTGAGCATAGTCAATGAAATGCTATGTAATTTATAAACATGAAACTATTCTTTGCTCATGACCATCTTCCTTTTGTAGGTGGAAATATGTATAATTGTAATCATCAGATATGTTGTTCATTGGATACATATTTGCATAGCACATATTTCATTTAGAATGGTGGAGATGGAGAACCAAAAAAAATGATTTTGCCTTGCAAGGTATGCAGGAAAGTGTTATAAAATTCGTGACATTTATCATGACTTTAAAATTCATCGCATTCGTCACGAAATTATAAGTTATGTTGTTTGCCATTGATTTTATAACACTTATGACTGCATACCTTGTAGGCCAAAAGTGCTTTGGTGCACACATGTTATATTTTACACATGGTGATTATTTCGATTCAATGCTACATATATGTTTGCTTCAACACGGGTGCTCCAAAAAAAATTTCCACCGCTCTCAGCTATATAATGCTAGCATGTCAATAAATAGATTCAATGGACCAATTGTAAATACAATTAATTATTTTTAATTTCACATTATCTTTGATGGTCTTGCACATATACATAGTTACTTTTAATGCTTCTTTTTTTATTCCAATGGGTTGAGTACAACATCTTTTTTGAAGTCAAATAAATCATTGTTTCCCCACAAAACAAGTCATACCTTTTATTGCAATTAAACCGCATGGGTACTAATGCTTTTATTTACAAAATTATCAAGTTATGAAAGTAATAAACCATCAAGCACCACATAAGAATTTTTTTTTATTCATTTATAGTAAATATGGGGACTAATAACTTTTAATTAAATGAGAATTCTTTAATGTTCCATGCTTTTTTAAAATATTATTTAATCCACAACTTCAAGTTTTCCATGTATTAGTATCCATGTCTATCTTATGATAATTAAATCATAATCAATCAATTGATTGATCAACTAGACAAAAACATCAAATATACATGTGCATCTAAGCCTAAGAACTATAAACTAAAATACATATAAAATTATATCATAGCTTAGATTTTTCACTAAAATGATTATTAGTAACAAAACTAATTATTTAAAAAGTTAAATTCTATTTAATTTTCCACAAGTAATTTAATAAGAATTTTTTTATTGAAAAATCATTCTCCTAATATTATTTTCATAATCAATTTCAAACTAAAAAATATTGATGTAGAGATGCAAAGATCAATTTCCCACTCTATGCAAATGATTCTTAATCTCCTGTGGATTTCGTTATTTTAACATAATTAAATAATAATCAATCAATTCAGTGATTAACGTAGAAAAACATATCAAAGATCAATTTCATGTTTTATGCAAATGGTTGTTAGTCTTCCAATGCACTACCTTATCTTCAGAAAATTAAATAATAATTAATCAATTGATTGATTAACCTAGAGAAAAATGTCAAATATACATGTATATCTAGCCCTACCAACTATTAAACTAAAATACATATAAAATTATACATTACTTTAAATTTTGAAGAGAAATGATTATTATTACCAAAACTAATTATTTGAAAATTTAAATTGTATTTAATTTACCAAATGTAATTAGTTAAAATTATTTTAAAAGAATAATTGTAATTCAAATTATTCATGATTAATTGCTTGAGATTCCAATTAATTGATACATTGCAAATAATTAACACGACCTACCATTTTATTAGACATATCCATAGCCAATTTACTCAATAGATCTTATTCTCCCTCATTATAATCTACTCGACAAATCTTATCGCCATTCACCTCCTACTATAAACTAACCTCATCTTATTCCATATTGAATTATTAACATGCTTTCCAATTTTTCACTCATTCAAACAATTGCAAATATTAAAAACTTTCTTCCTTGCTTCCCATTCAATAGCCATTGGTGGTGGACCCCTATCGATTGATTGTTGCATGCATGTGCATATGATTGCTAGTATATTTTTGTTTGGTCATTTGATTTTTCATAAACCATAATTCATAATTTTTTCATTATGAATAAATTGGCTCCATGAATTGATTTGAAATAGAAACTAACTAGCACTCACCTAGCACTGAAGAGCACAATTTTCACTACCCATGGACTCTCCCATTACCCCACACATCACCTACCCCCATAGTTATATTCAACCACACTCACACCAAGAGCTACACACTCAAATGCTACCTCAACCCGACTCTTGTTAAGTCAACCTGAGGACCTTAAGAAAAGTCCCTAGATATTCTATAGATACCATTTTTCTCATTTTAGAGACTTGTAATTATTGGAGTGGCTTGTAATTCTTGGAATAAGAACTGCAATTACCAGCAAGAAGAGGGAGTTACATAAAAATGCAAAATGGATAAAAAAACTATAGTACAAGATAGTAATATTTCAAAGAAACTATAGATGCACATAATTTGGTGTTTGATGAGACTCTATGACAAAAATTTGAATCTGTTAACTTAATTCTAGTAAATTAGTATCATTTACTTATTTTTTCTAGTAGACTAATTGACAATAGAAAATGAAACATGTATTTTCCCCATTTTCTCTTCTATATGAATTCCAATGATAATTAAATCAACTACACGTTTATTTATCTAAAATAAATTTGAAATATAATTTGATGCTTTATTCAATATTTTAAATTACATTTTATATGAATAATCATACTTAATAATTAAAATTAAAACATAAATATTAGTCTTTCTCTAATTACTAAAAGGAAAAAAAATTGTTGTTGCTTATGGTTTAGGACATACAACAACAATCTTCAACACTTGTAATTCAAGGAAACCCTAGAGATCTTAATCCAAGGATGAAGTAGGGGAAATAAATCTTGCAATAGGGAACCATAGGATATGATTAAAGACTAAAAGAGGGTTCACCACCAAGCTAGGGCTTGGAAAGAAAAATGATATGCAAGATCAAATATGAAGCTTAATGATATGCAAGACTTTACTAAATGACCTAGAAATGAATGTAAAGTAGAATAACAAACTGAGAGATTAGGGGTGTGTACTTGGAAATATGTAGGAACTTGAATGGAGATCTGAAATGATGAAAATGTTGAAATTAATGTAGACTAGGACTCATACGCTAGACTGCACAATTTATTCCCAGATTAGGGCTTTTAGAAAGGAACATAAATCTGGCAGAGATATGTCTACAACTCCTCAAAACTACAAATTTGATAGTACTAGGACTCATACACTAGAAGTCACATATCAATCTAGTTTGAATTTTTCAGAGAAGCAGGATCCAAATATACTCTTCAATCTCTACTCTATCTTCTCAACTTGATTTTTGGGTCTAAATTGATGAATTCTACTTTGTAGATGTCTTCCAATGATCTTCTAAAAAAGGTGACAACTTGAATAACTTTTTAAAAATGACGAATTATTTCCAATATCTCTTCAATATATCTTCAACCTATATCTACAAATCACACACTAAAAAGAGGGAAAAATATTTTTTTGTTAATGGTAAGGGGTTTTCCTTGGTCAAACCCCATTTTGGTAATCAAACCTTTTAATGAAATCAAATAAGATGAATGAATGGTGAATGAACAAAATGTAATGTTTCAACTCACCAAACCCTAAAATTAAAAGGCCATAAACATGTATGAAGTGGCTCCAATGGATGTAGATCTTGAATCTTGCTTGAATGTGATAAATCTCGAATTCAATTCTAGCTTAATCATAAAACCCTAAATCACAATTGTTAGCTAAAAAAAAATGATGCATGATGAATTTAACATGATCCTTGATACTTGAATAATGCTCCAAAACACTTGACAATCATCCCTTGAAGATTCTTGAATGCTCTTGTGAACTCATGAATGCTCAAATTTTCTATAATGCTTGAATACTCAAGTTGCTAGGTGTAAAATCAGCGAAATAACCTTTTATTTATACTTTTTTATGCCAAATTTCTCGAAATTACAACACTACATGCTAACATCAGATCTAGGAGGATAAAATCAAACCAAGAATTTGAATTAAATTTAATTTTGGGTCACATGAGACTCATATGCCAGAAGTGGAGTATGAGTCCCAAATCACTAAATCTGGGCCATACAATCCAAAAACAGTTGAATTAATTAAGGCTTTTGGATGTAAAATAAGGCCAAATAAGGCATAAAGAAGCCCAATTAATAATGAAAACCTTAGATAAGTGTGAAATTATGGTACAACACTTTACAACACCCTAAATAAGGTACAATTAAGTTTATTTAGTTCACAAGGCCAAGACCATATTATCAATGTTTTGAACACATTAAAACACTAAATCAAGGAAACATTAAGCTCAATTTAACAACAAAGAACCAAACAAGTGTGAATATGTCATGGACAACATTTTTCAACACTAATTTAGCCCCCACTTTAGTGAGGGGATGAACCTGCCAAACTCACACTAAAGTAGGTAAACACACATCAAGAGGGGTTCAAATGTACCAATGGTGGTAAGATAGGACAAAAATGGCCAAGAGCAGCGATCAAGCCCCCAAGATCAAGATCTCATGACAAACCAAAATAGGAAAAAAAGAACGTACATGAAAATAATATGAGGAACAATAAGGAACAAGCATACACTACCAAAGATAAAGAGAAATGGAAAAAAAACAAAAAGAAAAAAAGAGGGGTGGATAAAGGTTCGATCATTTGTCCATTGCGATGTGGATCTGATCTAGGTTGTTTTTCCAAAAAAGTATGCCCATTCCGAGGTAATGAAAATCTAGGTTGTCTGTTGGGTGAGTGTCAAAAGTGGTGAGACACATACACACACGGACAATATGCCCTCACACACAAGCAAGTGGCTATGGAGAAGTCACACCTATGTTCAAATTCCTATTCAACCAGACCAAAGCTATACCTCTTGATAAATTTGATAAGGTGACACACAAAAATGAATTTTGAGCTTCATAAGACAAGAAAAGCTTTGTATGCTTGAAACTCATGAACAAAAAAGATGACTCCATAGGAAAGAAAAGTGTTATGCAAGGTGGCCATATAATCAAAAATGTAAAAAGAGTGTAAGGTACATTCAAAGGGATTTCTACTTAGTTCATGTAAGGTCTCTTCATAGGGAACATTGTGCCTAATATCTCCAAGAGAGGAAAAATAAAAAAAATTCACGCTCTTAGAGAAAATCAAACCCAATGACACCCCCAAGAAAAGGACACATTGAAAGAAGAAAGAAAATTGCACATTGAAATATGAGTGTCAATGTATGCCCCCAATTTAAAGTGGTTTTGAACACCATTGTTGTGAGAAATTTCTTTAAAGTAGAATAAAATAGCTTAGTAGGAAACATATGATCCAACTTAAGGAATGTTGTCCACATCCCAATCTTGCTCTTATATGTACATGAAAGGTGGTCAACTAGCCAAAAGAGACAATGACAAGTGACATATGAGGACAAGGCTACCTAACCCCCTTGCTCACACTTAGTTACATAGGACAAGGGTGAGCCGAGAAACATGCTAGAGTGAAAATCAGTATCAATTAGAGGAATTAGGTGCCTTAACACAAAGAAGAGCACCACAGGACCCCTTAGATGTTAAATTTTACTATGCAAAGTCTTACATTGATTAGTAGAATGACCATGAACTCTATGATATGCACAAAATGAATTCTTGTAGTAAAATTTCTTTCATGCTCTTGGAGGGAGAGATATCAAACAATCTTGGATGAGTCTCAACAAGATACCTTCTTGGTCAATGGTAGAATATGTTCCTTTATTTGCACAAGATGGCATATACACACACTAAATGATAAGGCCTTAGATGAAAATGGAGATAAAGGTGGTAAACCTAGATCTTTCTTGAAAGATTATGGTATATTTTGCTTCATGTTTTCATTGTATCCATGTTTAGGAGGAAGTTTGTGTCCAAGACCATAAAAATCTTCCAATTCATATGAAGGGGGTTTATGCTTCTGAGAAGGATTGAATTCTTCATGAGAAAAAAAATCCATTTTAGGTTTCTTAAAGTTATGCATCATCCTCTCATGAGAGATGGGAGTTAAATAGCTCCCATCACCACCATGGGGCGATGTTTTTGACATAGAACCAAGTTGAGAAAATGAAACACAAGGTTGTTTTGGTTTAGATTGTGAGATTTTGTACTCTCCCATAAAGGAGGGTGTAAAATCTAATGAACCCCAATCATCACTAGAACTTGTGTCTAAAAAGGAATCATTTGTATATGACTCTTTGGAATTTTAGGGTGAGATGTTGGATTCTTGATTGAAGCGAGGCATAAAATCTAACGACCCCCAATTATCACTAAAGATTTTCATTTTCAGTAAATTAGGATTGACATCAACTTGTATAGGTTCAACTTTTGATTTTGGAATGTTATGATCATATGATTTATAGCTTCATTCATCTACTTCAATCATGTATATCTTGTTGTTACATTCAAATTTTATCACACAATGAAGAGTAGATGGGACTCCTTTCATTGCATGAATCCATGGTCTCCCTAGGAGAAGGTTGTATGAAAGAGATCCTAACATGATATGAATAGGGGTAGGAAACACTATAGGTCCAACCTCAATAGGTAATGTGATCATTCCTAATGGTTTCCTATTAACATTTTCAAAGCCATAAATATTAACATCATTAATTTGAATAAGCCTCTTGTCCATGCCAATTTTATCTAGGAGATTAGTGCTACAAACATTAAGATCTGCTCCATTGTCTATGAGACTGTGCCTAACTATGGTTTCATTAATGATCACCTTTATTATCAAGGCTTCATTTTTGTTTTGAATCTTAAGTGAGGTTAATTCATGTTTAGGGAATGTGATCTTTGACTATGTGACATGCATATGATCAAAGGAGGGCATTACATTATTCAATTTTATATAAGATTGGATCTCTTCCTACTTTATTTGTAATATTTCTCAAAATAGCCAATTGTATGTAGGTGATAGTTGAACATGTTGCCATATGGATATATTATCAAGATTATTTTTAAGTTCTTCAACTATATTATGAAAAGGAAACCGAGGAGTAGAAGGAAAAATATTTTGAGGAAATGGTAATGAAGCGGGAGTGGTTTTTAGTTGCCTACATGTTTGAGAAAATCTATTATAACTAGGTTTCTACAAAGCATTGTTACTATTAGATTGCATCATAGATTTGAATAAATCTCTTATTTTTTTATGTGTTTCACTAATGGGAGGTGACTTAGGAGGCTCGCTAAGTAAAAGAGATCCAATTTGTGTCATCATAACCTCAACAAACTTGTATTTATTTGCATGATCCCTTAGTGAAGAGGAATATAATGCAACTTCATCATCTTTATCTAAGGAATCCTCATTACTAGTGTTTGAAAGACATGTGTCAATGTTAAATTTTTCTTTCACAATGATATCCTCCCTAGGAGGAGAGTTTTTAGGAGAACTACAAACTACATGTTCATGACATTCAAAAGTTGGTTCTTCTAAAATGACTTCATCACAAGTTATGGAGTTACCAATGGTTAAGTTTTCTTTTTCAATAGGGTTTTTCATAGGGGAAAATGGAAAACTAAGATTCTCATAAGGGTATGTGCATGATCATCATGGAAAAAATAGGCCCTTAAATGGTGATAAAATTCAGAAAAATCAAAGTTAGGAAACTTGACGTACAAATTTGAATAAGTTGTATATATTATTTCAAAAATATGTAAGAATAGAATACGTAGAAAATTGATTTTATTTTCTAAACAACTAAGTTGATTTAAAGAAAAAAAAAACTTTTTGGTGAAAATTTGAAATTTCAATGCAGTAGTACTTAAATTTCAAGGGAAAAATAAGAAGTGGGTCTTTGTCTAACCACCCTAACCACAATAAAATGATTTTTTTTTTTTATAATATTTTAGATATAAGTAGAGGAATCATGTATGGATGTGATGCATATTTTTTTTTAACTTTTTTCCAAGTAAATAATTAATTATGAATTTTTTATTACAACTTAAAAAAATATAAAAACTTGTATGTCTGACCACCTTAACTTGGTCAAAACTTCATGAAATTCATTTTTTCTTTTTAATCCTATAGTATGCAAAGCATAGAATGTAACACATGTTTTGGATTCAAAAAATGTGATACCATTTGAAAGCTATATAATTTTTTCAATCAACCTATCAATCAAGACTTTAGTCATAATTCAAATAGAAGATGAATAGTAATTATTTATTAAATCAAAGTAAAGAATAATTTATATTAGTGGAATGCTTAGAATATCCTTTAAAATCCATTTTAGTTTCATCAATTCTAGGTAAAAATAAATTGTTAGCCACATACCCATCATATCGCCACTTTTTGGCCCATCATGATCCTGCACATACCCATAACTTTCATCAATTGTATTCTCTAACATCAAAGTATCTTCTTCACTACTAGGAGAGATACTAGGAGAAGGATAAATGCGATTGTCATGATTGTGCATAATTTTATGCCTTTGTCCCTCAATGTCTTCCAAAATAGGATAGTTGGGGGAAGAAACATAAAGAGGGTTGTCATAGACCTTAAAGGTTCGATTATCTAACACCAACATATCCTCATCATTTATAGCATCATCACAAGAGGGGAAGTTGTTGGGAGATGAAATTAGACTAGTTGAAGTGTTGTGAAGGTACATTTTAATGGTCTCTTGTTGTGTCATGAGATCGTCATGATTACTTATTGTTATGTCTTCTTGTTCAGTAATGTTTTTCCTAATAGGAGAGGTAGGAGGAGAGAAACAAATAGGGTTCTCAAAACTCTCATAGATTAGTTCTAACATTGAAAGATCTTCACAACTAGGAGAGATATTAGGAGAAGAATAAATGTGTTTTTTATGATGAACCAAGTTTTTATTCTCTTTCACTAAACTAACCTCACTCAGAGAAGGGATACTAGGAGAGGAGTCAATGATGAACAAAAAGAGAGGGGAGAGGACATCATATTCATATGCATTTAACAAAACTTTCTTAAAACACTCAACAAGATATGAAAATAGAACATGAAGTATGATAAATAGAGATTTTTTCAATGAAAACATGATGTAATGATTGTCCTACCAATTTGAAATACAACAATGATAGATCAAGCATGCAAAAGGACAATGCAATTTTCAGATTTCAAACAAGGTAATTTAATGATTACACTATGCAATAATCTGAAAGTGAAATGTTGTAAATGAAAATTTGGAATTAAGAAATGCATGAAATGAACCTAATTAAGCTAGATCTAATGAAATGCATGTAACAAAAAACTCAACCAATTGAAACAGATAACTAATCTCAGAAAAAAAGTGCAAAAACAAGGTTTTTCATGTTGTAGAGGGCAGTTTCAAGGTGATCTAGGACTAATTAACTCAGAGGGGCTTATGATTCCTAGTCAAGGTATTTCAAGGGTTCAAATTTTGAAAAATGCACAAAAAATAAATCCTAGAAAGTAGGAAAAATAACCTGTACTGGGACTAAATCAACTAGAGGGGCATGAGTCCTAGATTAGGGTTTTTGCATCGATTTCAACAAATTTTATGTGAATGTTATGTTTTCTAGTTAGGATGATGTCTAGGCTAAGTGTAAATGTAGATTTCAGATGAAATTTTATGATACAAGATGAAAAAATTCAACCTATATGCACTTTCACTAATGCAAGAATTAGAAACCCTAGATACCAATTGACTAATGAAAAACCTAATGCAATGTTAATGCAAGATAGATCTAGGATTACGATGTAATCCAAATCAGATTTAAGATGTTCTAAATGTAGGTTGACCAAAATGAAAGGAAGAAAAATTATCATTGCTTATGGTTTAAGACATAGAACAATAGTCTTCAACACTTCTCATTCAAGGAAACCCTAGAGATCTCAATCCAAAGATGAAGTAGGGGGAAAGGATCTTGCAATAGGGTGTCCTAGGTTATGATTAGCGGATAAAAGAGGTTTCACCAGAAAGCTAGGGCTTGGAAAGACAAATGATATTCAAGATCAAATATGAAGCTAAATGATATGCAAGACTTTACTAAATAACCTAGAAATGAATGCAAAGAAGATTTTTTTTTGAGAGAGATTAGGGTTGTGCATCTAGAAATTTGTAGGAACTTGAATGGAGATCTGAAATGTTGAAAATGTTGAAATTAATGCAAACTGGGACTCATACACTATTTTGGGTGATTTAGTCCTAGATTAGGGTTTCTAGATAGGAACAAAAATCTAGCATAGATATGTCTAGAACTCCTTAAAACTATAAATTTAACTGTACTAGGACTCATACGCTAGAAATGGAATATTAGTCAAGTTTTACTTTTTTAGAGAATCAGGATCTAAATTTTCTCTTCAATCTCTATTCTATCTTCTCAAGTTGATTTATGAATTTGAATTGTTGAATTCTACTTTGCAGAGGTCTTCTAATGATCTTCTAAACAAGGTAACAACTTGGATAACTTTGAACACTTGAAAAATTCTTTCCAATCTTTCTCTTTAATATGTCTTCAACATAGATCTATAAATCGCACACTAAAAAAAGGGAAAAGTGTTGTTTTGTTAGTGGAAAGGGGTTTGCCTTGGTCAAACCACATTTTGGTAATAAAACCTTGTAATGAAATCAAATAAGATAAAGGAATGATGAATGAAGAAAAAGTAATGTTGCAACTCACCAAACCCTAGAAAAAAAAGGTTGCAAACATGTATGAAGTGGCTCCAATGGATATAGATCTTGACTCTTGCTTGAATGTGATAGATCTTGAATTGAATGCTAGCTTGTTCAACATAAAACCCTACATCACAATTGTTAGCTAAAAAATCCATCATGCATGATGACTTTGACATGATGCTAGATACTTGAATAATGCTCCAAAAAACTTGATAATCAACCCTTGAAGATTCTTGAATTCTCTTGTATTTATACTTGTTTCTTCCAAATATCTTGAAATTACAACACTACAAGCCGACATTAGATATAGGAGGATAAAATCCTACCAAGAATTTGAATTAAATTTAATTTTGGGCCACATGAGACTCATATGCTTGGAGTGGCATATGAGTCACATTAGGCTAGGCTATGTGACACATTTTTCAAGAAATGCTTAAATTGATGTGAAATCAGGATTGAGGCCCCACAACTTAGGTGGGACCCATATGCCCAAGGTGGCATATGAGTCCCACATCACTAAATCTAGGCCATACAATCCAAAAACACCTGAATTATGATTGGATATTGGTTTATGTCTGGATTATCCTCAAAAAGATGCATTAATTAAAGTTTGAAGATGCAAAATAAGGCCAAATAAGGCATAAAAAATCCCAATTAATAATGAAAACCCTAGATAAGTGTGAAAGTGTGGTACAACACTTTACAACACCCTAAATAAGGTACAATAAAGTTCATTTAGTTCACAAGGGCCCAAGACCTAATGTGAATGTGTTGACCACATTACAACACTAAATCAAGGAAACATTAAGCTCAATGTAACAAGGAATGCCCAAACAAGTGTTTAAATGTCACATATGACATTTTTTGACACTAAAATTACTATTTGGTGACCCCAAATATCTTTCTCACAACCTTCTTGCATCCTTTACATACTTACAACAAAAAAATATAAAGATAAAAAAAAATCAACCCTACATATAAATGAAAAGACAACTATAACCCAAAACAACTTAGTCAAATAGGTTTCCAAAAATCCTCAACATAGCTCAAAGTAAACCTCTTGCAATGGGGTATCATCTTTCTCTTAAACTAGTGTTCTTCATACATCCTCTTGTTTGAATTTATTAATTTAAAAACATCTCAATACAAAATTCATACCCACCCTATTATACTTATTATTATTATTATCCATAAATTCACTTGAGTGCATGCAACTGCCTTTCACTTTGTATCCCCCATGCCATAGCTCTAAACGCAACCCTTCATGTACCATGGCTGACACAATTGTCCTTATTATGGAAGATGCATGATTCCTTTGCTATGTCATCATAGATATAATAACACTTACCATGATGGAGCTATGAGAAGATTGAAAAATAATTTTTTTATATGGTTACTTCAAAATTCTAGCACCTAAGTGATGAAGGAGGATGAGACATGTAACCAATCATCCTCTTTACTTGTAATCCTTATATATTTTAGAATTGACCTTTTCTCAATTGCACAACCCTATTATTTCATGTTTGGGTAGCCTTGTGACATAAACTAGAGGTTATATATGCCACTTGTTAATAGGGTTACTATGAGTTCTTAACTCATTTTTTTCCTTTCTATCTTTTGAGAAAATTACATTTTATAGGCTTCGATCACACACTAGCACAAAAAGAATACCTTGTTACTAATAAAATCTCATTTTCTATGTAAAAACCAAAGTTTAGGCAGCCCTATCACCTATTTGAGCGGTCTTGCAATGATGGTAAAAAATCTAATTTTAATTGATCTTTATTTGGGTGGTTGTGCTTTATATTTAGGTGGTTATGTTTCTTGTAATTTGTTTAGTAAATTTCATAATATTTTAGGGAACTGACCTAATAATATTGGACTTGTTGTGGTGTATGTTCTAATTCTTTATTTTAAAAATTATGTTCTAGGAAAGGAACAAGTGGGAAACTACTAATGATTGTCTTGCAGCCCCATGGTAAAAGGCTCTACTTTTACTTCTAAATTAAGCATTAAAAAATAGTAAAGGGTTGAAAAACACATATTTGCTATCTTTGTAGTCTATCATAGGTGTATTCTCTCTCCTCACACCATTTGGTGATCTTCAAGATCAAAAAACTGAGTTGATTGAAGTCTTATGTGTCAAACCCAAGGGCACTAGTAGCACACATTATCTCTCCCCACATGCTTCATGTGACCTTAGAGATCAAAATTTTCTAGTGGCTCTTTCCCATTAGAAGGATTTATTGGGGATTTCCTTAATCCAAGGGACAACCTCAACCATGTTTTATCAACGAAGTATAAAAATGGTGGATAATGAAATTTGTATCCCAATCTAGTCATGTGTGTCTAGTAAAGTTCCAGTGCCTAGGTGATACCAAGACTAGGATTGTAGGGTTGGTTTGAGCTTTCTAGTGAAAGCTATCAATCCACTGTGATGGACTAGTTTTCATGGTTGTGCCTCATGTACCCTCTTGAAATTTAGAGGACTCTTGTAGAATCTTGTTAAGCATAGATAAGACCTTTCATCTTTTGCTTAGTGTGGTGCAAGGTATAGTATCATTCCTAAAGTTACTCACCATGTACCTTCTTGATTAGAGATAAAAACTCTTTATAAAAGGTGTTAAAAATCTTCCAAAGAAAGGGAAAAGGTGAGCCCTTGAACCATTGGATCTCTACATATCAACTCATTGAGATATTTTATTGTGTGGGCCTACTCTACTTAGTTAAAATTCCTACATGCATACTTGTAGGGAATGTTAGTGACTTTGAAGTGTCTTCTTCTTATGTACTGGTGCTTTTATAAATATCTCAAAGTCCCTACATCCAAAAAAAAACTTTCTTTATGTGTGATATTCTTTAAAAAACACCTTTCAACCATATTTTTTAGAGTTAGTCTAGCATACCCGGCTGTTGCCACAATAATGGGTTACACTTTCTGGGACATCCTGATTTTTGCTTGAAATCACATGTTTTTAGAAAATACAATGATTTAATCCTTTAAAGGTTCCATTTAAAGTATTTTAATTAAAAATGGTTTGATCAAATCCCCTTAGATCAAACCCCCTTGGATAGAACTCCTTTAGTTTTAAACCATACCTATAATGGAGTCTCCTCTACGCCTATCAAAACGTTGATAAAAAACCACTTTTGATATAAATTTCGGGGGATCAAATGAATTCATTCAAAATTTATGTTATGAAAGTATGTAGCTCTTATTATAATCTTCCCAAAAAGTATAATTTTAAATATATTTAATTTTATTATTATATTTATTTTTTTGTTTCTTATGAATGTAGGATTTTCAATGAACATCAAGGTCTTTGTTTCACACATATGAAAAAATAGGAAAATAGAGAAAAAAAATTCTAAAAAATACATGTGCACTAGGTATTGATGTCCTTATTCCAACAATTTTTTTTTAAGTCAATTCAAATGCATACAAAAAATGTTATGTGGGTCGAAGTACACCTCTGTCCAAATTATAATTACTCTGACCTGGAAAACTAATTAAAAAAAATATCCATGCACTAGATACTGTGGTGACAAATCCTTATTTCAAAAATTAGAATTGTATCCTTTCTATAAAAATGTTATGTAAGCCAAAGTAAACATCACTTTTTAAAAATGTTGTTTTGTAGAAAAAACAAGTTATTAAAAATTACATAAAAGGATTCATAGTTTATTTTTATTTTTATTTTTTAAATATAATTACAATCTACACACAAAATCTCACAAAACACTAGTTTTCTTTATCTTCAAATTCTTAATGATTTAGCTACTATAGGTAAAACAAGCTGAAGATCTGGTGAAAAATGTTGATTTCAATGTCAAGTTTGGCCAAAAAGTGTAACCCATTATTGTGGGATTGCCCACCCAAGATACCCTAGGAATTTATGTCACCTATTATATTTCATATTTTATCCCTATTAAAATATCAATCAAGTATATGGGTATGTGTAGGATCATCATGGAAAAAACAGGCCCGTAAATGGCAAAAAAATCAGAAAAATCAGAGTTAGGCAACTTGACTTAAAAATTTGAATAAGTTATCTATATTATTTCAAAAATATGTAAGAATAGAATCTATAGAAAAATTAATGTTGTTTCTAAACTACTAGGTTTTTTTTTTTTCTAAATTTATTTGATGAAAATTTGAAATTTCAAGGAAAAAATAAGTAGGTGTCTGTCTGACCACCCTAACCACAATAAAATGATAATGTTTTTTTATAATATTTTAGAAATAAGTAGATGACTAATTTATGAATGTGATGGATATTTTTTTGTAATTTTTTTCCAAGTAAAAAATAATTTATGAATTTTTTATTACAAATTTTAAAAAATATAAAAACTTGTATGTCTGACCACCTTAACTCGGTCAAAACTTCATGAAATTTAATTTTTCTTTTTTTAATCCTATGGTATGCAAAGCATAGAATGTGATGCATGTTTCAGATTCAAAAAATGTGATACCATTTGAAATTTGTAGATGTTTTTCAGTTAGCCTATCAATTAGGACTTTAGTCATAATTCAAATAGAAAATGAATAATAATTACTTATTAAATTGAAATTAAAACATAATTTATATTGATGGAAATTTTAGAAAATCCTTTAAAAACCCTTTTCATTCAATGAATTTTTGGTTAAAAAAAGTCGTCAGCCACATACCCTACAAATACCCATCATATTGCCACTTTTTAACCCATCCTTATCCTGCACATACGCATCTAGTCTAAATCAATAGCCCTATATCTATTTGGGTGATCTTTTCTTATGTTTGGTAACTTTTATATTTGCAAAAATCTACTTCAAAATCAATCAAACTTTGTTGAGGTGGCCTTTTTCTACGTTTCGATGGTCCTTTATTTCCCAGAACCTACTCAAAATCAATCAAAATTTGTTTAGGTGGCCTTGTCCTATGTTTGGGAATCCTTGTATTTCCAAAGCTCTTCTTAGAATTAGGTCAATACTATTTACGTAGCCTTGTCCTATGTTTTGGTGGAAATGGCATCTTCTAGGTATCTTTGTGTCCTTTTTAGGCCAATTGATAGATAATTTTTAGAAATTTCTAATTCTATCCATGCTATTATGTTTCAATTGTTAAATAAAAGTATGATTCAAGTTCCTCTTATCAAGCCCTGTAGTGTAGGAAAAAGTATCCCTTTTTCTCACTTAATTTGGGAATTTAATTTATATTAAACTAAGCCTAATGTTGCATTGATTTAGTGATGTAATGTGTTTTACACATTTACAGTAAGTTTAGGTCACTTTTAAACTAAATAGACCTAATTTTTCCTTAATTTAGTGTTGTAGATTGTATTTATTTACATCTTCACACTAAGTTTTGGGTCCTTTTGCATTCATGACCTTGAAATCATCATTAATAGGCCCCTAAGGCCCTTTATTATGCATCCCAACACTTGATTCAATAAAAATCTTGATAAAATCAATAAATTCATTCAATATTCTAGCCCCTTGACATTTCCTTAGCCCAAAAAGCTAGGGTGGGATCCATATGCCACCTTTAGCATATGAGTCCCCTTAGGTGGGACCCATACACCACCCTGGACATATGAGTCCCATTTGGCCCTCTTTTAGGGTTTTGAGTGGGAAATAGAGGTTTTTAATTCAAATTTTGTGAATGTTGGCATTTGGGATATAATAAATGGTAAGTTAGATGGAATGCATATATAACTAAGGTTTCAAATCATTATTTCACCTAAGCAATCTAAGAATCTTCAAGCAAGAGAGTCTCACCTAGATCTAGAGCCTTCAAGAGATATTTTCAAGTATTCAAGAGCATTCAAGAGAATTTCATGAGCATCCAAGGGAAAAATTGTAGAATATTATTCCAAAAATCAAGATCCATTTGATATCAAAGGCTTGACACATCATGCATGTAGTTTTGAGCCAATTTTATGATGTACTGTTTGTAATGACATAAATTGACCCCGCTTCTTGGAGATAGGGAAATTTCTCATTTAATATGTACTTATTCAGGTACCCTTGCATTAATTACCCTTTAATTCACCATTAATAGGCCCCTAAGACCCATTATTTTGGATCTTGAGGCTTATTTCAGCTAACAATCCAACAAAATCATCAAAAAAATCAAAAATTCTAGAACCCACCCTAAAAATCTAGGGTGGGACTCATATGCCACCTTGGATGTATAAGTCCCCATAGGTGGGACCCATACGCCAGGGATGGCATATGAGTCACATTTGGGAATGTTTTAGGGTTTGAGAATGAAAATCATATTTTAAATTCAAAATTTTGGTTGATGTCAGCTTTTGAGATCTAAATAATGGTAAATTAGGTGTTAATATCTATATAACCAAGCCTCTACGTCATTATTTCATCTAAGCAAGCATTTTTAGAGAAATTTCAAGATCCAAGCATTCAAGAGTCTTCAAGTATTCTTTCACAAGAGCATTGAAGTTTTAAAAGCAAGCAATGTTAAAGTCTTGGAGCAACATTAAAGTTCTTTTGTAGGTGATCAATCTCACTTTCATTCAAGATAAAGCACTGTCAAGGGTTGTTCATGATTTTCTATGGTGAATCATGATGGATTCTAGGTTGGGAAGATGCAACTGACATCAAGCCAAGCCTAATGAATTGTTTTCTAAGTGATTCCATCCTCCATTATCACTCTACATTTAGCCTAAGGTACAAGCACTATTAGGGATCATTTGGGAGATTATAGATCTCTCAAAGTGATTTATTCATCTTCATATGTCATTCATGCATCTCATTCTTACACATTAGAATAGAGTTGCATTTAATTTCAAATTTCCTAATCTTAGACACACTTAAGATTAGGATTTACATTCCTATTTACATGCATATTTCATTATTTCTATCAAGGTTTAATTACCAAACTAGGGGTTTTATTGAGGAAAACCCCCCATAAAAATAATAATACTATATTATGTTTTGTAGGTCTTTTCGCAGATTCAGATCCAAAAATCAATTTCAGAGAAAAGAGCTAGTGTTGAAGTACATATCTAAACTTTGAATTCCCAAAAAAGCAGAATGAGATTGATATGCCAAAAGTGGCATATGAGTCCCACTATAGTCATTTTTTAATATTTTTATAGATTCAACTACCCTTTTTCTATAAACTTGTTCCTATGCAAAAGCCTTGATCTATGAGTGATTTTCCCAGATTGGCATATGAGTCCTAGTAGGTCAAATCTTAGGTTTTTTAGTGTTTCAGAGCTCATTCAAGTCTACCTCAGATTCCCAGGTGCACACATTTCATCTTATAGCTTTATGTTTTGATTTTTATGCATTTATAGGTCATTTAGTGAAATATTGCATTCAATTAGGGTTAAGCATTTTAGTTTACATTGCATTTTTCTTTCCAAGCCCTAGCTTGGTGGTGAACCCCTCATTAGCTTAAAATCAGCCCCTAGGACAACCCTATTGTAGGATCTCTTTCTCCTTTCCATTGAGATCTCTAGGGTTATCCTTGAATGAAATAATTGGAAAGTGGGTGTGCTCTATGTCCTAACCCATCTTCTGTCATTTCATTTTGGTGAACCCAAATTTAGAACATTGTAATTTTGATTTGGAGTGCATCATCATCCTAGAACTTGCTTGCATTAACATTGCATTAGGGTTTGCATTAGTTAATTATTATTTTAGGGTTTTCAAATTTTGCATTAGTGAAAGTTCATATAGCTTGCATTTTTGCATATCATACCATTGAAAATCATACAAAATTTGCATTTTCATGTAGGTTACAAAACATACAACATAAAAAGCATAAAAATCAATTGAAAATTTCTAAAAAATTTAACAAAAACCCTCACTGGGACTTATATGCCACTCTAGGTGAATAAGTCTCAGTGTAGATTTTACACTGCATTTTTTAGAGTTAAATTCCCTATTTTTGAGTTTCTATTTACTATTAAAAAAATTAGTTTCATTTTGCATAACTTCTATTACATTCAAATCATTAGAAGTAGAATATTTTACATTCGTTGCAGTTATGGATAAAATTAAATTCTTGTATTTTTCATTTCCAACATTAGTTCATAATTCAATTATATTAGATTACATTTGGCATACACTAGAAAGCAAAACCAAAAACAAGATCAAACTAATAACCCACTTGGAGAAAGTATAGTTATTCGACTATGTCAAATCTCTTTTTCAAAGTTAACCTAACCCTCAATCCTTTTAGTAGTGATGAATTTGACATGTTAGATGAAGCCCTTGAGGACTTCATCTCACAATGTTCATCCACTAAGGATTTTTATGACAAACCAAAACCAAGAGACATTAATGTGATTTAACCTTAAACTCAAAACAAACCTGTTTAGATCCTTGAACCACCTAAGAATAATGTTTTGCAACAAAAAAGTCATAATACCATTGCTCATACATATAACACTAGAAACAATCCACAACCAAGGAAAACAAACTCACCATCTTTACCTTTATAGAACTTCATTTTTCCTAGTGCCCCTCATTTTCCTTTGAATAGTGGGAAGGAGTATGATCTTGTTGAACAACTTTAGAATACTCCCGCAAAAATATCCCTATGGTATTTCATTCAAAATTAACCTAATTATCACACTAAGCTTACAACATCCTTACAACAATTTGTGATCCCCTCTAATACAAATGCAAGTGATGCGGTAGCTCTAACTAAAGGAATGAATATAGTTAATGTAGACATTTTTTTTCACCAACATGAGCTCCCTTCCTCGGAGATAAGGAAGAAACATGATGCCTTCATGATAATAGCTAATTTCAATTGAATGAGAATAAAAAGAACCCTTGTCGATAATGGCTTAGCCCTTAATGTGTGCAGTGTGAACCTTTTAGATGGATTTGGCATGGACAAAAAAAATTGAACCTAATTACTTATCAATTCGAGGATTTGACAATATTAGAAAGCAACTACTCGGTGTGACTACTTTACCGATTACAGTTGGAAAAGCTACCTTACAAACTCCTATTCATGTTATGCCTCATGAACTTTCATACAATCTTCTTTTAGAAAGACCTTGGATTAATGAGATGCATGTGGTGCCTTTGAATCTTCATTGTATCATGAAGTATGTCCATAACAATAAGGTATACCATGTTGAAATGGACCTTGAGCCTAAAAGTTTCTTACAAGTTGGAAAAGGAATGACAAGTCCTCTAAGCACATTAATTCCAACATCAAACATAGAACCTGGGAAAGAGGAAAAACAAGAGATGGAAAAAGATTCAAGATTATTGGATGATGATTTGGGTTCTTTAGAATGCACAACCTCATTTATTAGAGAGTACATAATCACAAGTAAAGAAGATGAAAAGGAAAAACAACCAATGGTAATGTTGATGCAGAATTCAAAGGAACAATCACAAATATCTACTGAGCATCTACTGTAGAAGAAGGTCGACAAGTTATACAACATGTTGGTGTCATCCACCTCCCAGGAGCATCATCTACAATAGAAAATCCTTCACAATGTATGAGAGAACAAAGATATTTCCCCAAGAAAGATTGAATAAATTGAGATACATAAATTACATAATTTACAACCTTTTAAAGGAAAAAAAAAAACTTCCAAGTATAAAAATTCATGATATGGGAAACAAAACTACCCAAGATAATTAATTAAACTATTCTACCTTAAGTAAGCTTAAGTGAGTAAATGCTAAAAATCATTTACTCTAACACCCCCCCTCAAGTGAAAATCAGGGAGAATTATTATGTGAAAATGAAGATGCAATATAGGTCTCGGCTACACAACCATGTTAGGTACCCATTTACAATGAAATCTCTCACAACTAGAGAAAAGGAGAAAAAAAATGTGGGAAAAAACCCCTCTCCAAAAGAGAGAAGAGAAAAATAATGATGCATGGATGGAGGACTCAATCATACCCCCCAGGGACTACATACATCATGTATATACAATCAATAGCCCCCCAATAAGAGGGAAAGAGAGAGACTATATAGCCCCACCACAATGTGTAATCACCTGTAAAAATGGTAAGTTCTTGAAGAAAAAACATGATCCAATGTCAACAAACAACTCATCTCCCTTTTGGAAGAAAAAAAAACAAGTACAAATGGAAGTATGCTTCCCATTCTAGATAGGAATTAGCAAGTGAAATCCAAATGTACTTGATGATAATGTCTTTGAAATCTACTCATGTGTCACCAAGAACTTGGAAGATGATGTCACGAACCAATTAGGAATATGCCCAATCATAATAGAATGTGAAAAACAAGGTACCACTAGAGACTAATGTTGAACAATATCTAACGACATAGATGGTTTGAAAATAATTGTGCAATAACTATCATCAAAGAGGAGAGATAACCCCTCAAATGTATCCTCCAAATCTGAAATGTGAGACTCCAAAAACAAAGAACCGATGTCTAACAAATAGGAATCCCAATTAGAAAGACAATCATAATCCTATTGCTTAGGATTATGGAAGTACTCAATGAAGGTGGATCAACTATCTTTGAAAAATAATCAGGAACTTCTAAGCAACCACAACCTCATCTGAAGACTCAACAACCTCCAAAGGATCACAAGCATGGTTTATCTTCTCTGAAGAACAAAGAGACACATTGGTATTGGAAGGAGGGTCATTGAGAGATGGCAGAGTATCAAGATCTCCATATGATTCTCGAAGGTAAGTCCAAAGAGAATAAGGGCTCTCAAAATGACAAAGTGAATCCAAAAGGTCCTCGTCATTGATATACTAAAAAATAACTCCATACACTCTAACCCTAAATCCTTTCCAAATTGTATACCTACTATACGTGTCTAGAACAAGAAATTTATTATACAAATATGGCAACTGATTCTCCTCACTAAGATGGGTGGGAACATCACTTCATTGCCTAAAACTCCCTTTCTCCAAAGAAACCATTATAACTTAACAATTCTTCAAAAATTCAAATATAGTGCTTTTAGAAGTATAAAAAATTCCACAAAATAATTTAACCTAATTTGCAACAAAATTTGATGCAACCCATTCTCTGATCTTCATGTGGCCACCAAGAAAACTCCACCGAGCACACCAATGTCCACACAAGAAAAAGTTGAACAAATCAACTTTTTGACCACGAGAGATTTCCAAAAACATCATGTGAGCCTTAGCTCATAGAAAAAAGGAGGAACCGGGGTACATAAAGACTGAATTTGACCACTGTATGACAAATGTAGGACAAAATTTTATAGCCAAATAAAGAAAACAGTGAATTTTTCAACCCCACAAAAAAGGAAGCCCTAGATATTTGGGATCTTTTCCTTCAATAAAATAATTTTTTTTTGACAAATATTTATCTTCCAATGATAAAATATTGTTGCCTCCAAAAAAATGTAGCAGACAATAAAATCACAACCTTTACCAAAAAAATGCCAAGTGAAATGGAGTGAATCTACACCTTTCACATTTAAAAGTTTGCACTCCAAAATTTCCTTTAACCAATGTCCACACAATAAATTGTCCCTCTTCACATGGCTCCCAATGCAGTTTTGTAATGATTAAATCAGTTTCTCAATAGAAAAAAACACACTTGCACAAAAAAACACAGCTCTACATAGAATCAATGCCCTCTCAATAGGAACTAGGCTCCCAAACTTTGTTGTCAGTGCCAAAAAAAATCACACCTCTTACAGTTTCCTTCAAACCCTCAAATGATTTAATCACCCTCCTTCTACCAGTCATGTGTCATGACTTTGTGGGTGCAAATTCTTGTTCATGTGAATCAACCTATAAAATGATCAATGGAAGGTGCCTTTACAAGCAAGAGTTGTGGTGAAGGCAGCCAACACATGAATGGTGAGTTGAGGCTTGCAAAAAACAATCGCAACTCCTTGATGCCCTCATGTACAACTACGCCAACATGAATGGCCAGGAGTAATAGGAAGACATGTGGAAAAAAATGCCTCCTTAGCATGCATTGGGTTGGCAAAAAAATGACCTATAAATAGAAATTTTGAATGAAGAAAATAATCTCATATCACAAATTCATGCCTAGCAACCAATGTTGAATTAGCCAAAACACAAAAATGTGCCTCAGTGAGGCAAACCGTGCCACATAGGACAAAATCAGGGTTTTTTTCTGGTTTCAAAATGCCACCAATCTCCAAATAGCAAATTGAGCACCTTCTCCATGCAAAAAAATTCATGCTACTTGTCTTTCACATGTTTCTGCCAACAGGTGTAGTTATCTCAGGAAGGAGTTCACTTCTGCAAATGAGATTTGTAGCATGTAATGGGAAAATTGAAATAATTGGAAAAAAGAAAATAAGGCAATTTTGAAATTTGAGAAATTTCAAATGTCAAGCAAATAAACGATCTTAAACACTCCAATGAAAAATATCAAGAAGGAGAGCATAATGGTTGGATTTGATACCATGTTGGTGTCATCGACCTCACAGGAGCACCATCTGCAACATAAAATCCTTCACAATGTATGAGAGAAGAAAAGCTCTTTCACCAAGAAAGAGTGAATAAATTGAGATACATAAATTACATATTGTACAACCTTTTAAAGAAAAAAAAAGGGAACAGGTATAAAACTCCCTGATATGGGAAACAAAACTACCTAGAATAATTAATTTAACTATTCTACCTAAGTAAGCTTAAGTGGGTAAATGGTAAAAACCATTTACTCTAACATAATTTTTTTTGATGAGATAGATTATCAACAACCACCAAACTTGCAAGAAATGGAAATAATTTATGGAAAAGGCTATGAGTTCATGAAACAACTAGGTTATAGTGGAAAATGATGTTGCAAGAAAGAACAAGGTATTTGTGTTCCTATAGAACCTAATACGTAAGAAACAAAAAGTGGTTTGGGGTATTACCCTTCTAAGATTACACAAGCAACAAAGATACCCTCACTAAATATCAACACCACCATGTGTAATCCTAAAAAACTCTAACCTTGAAGTATCTAGAATTGATTGATATAACTTGTGAAGAATCCTTGGAGTTTTTCGAAGAGGATGAAGCCTTGAAAGAAATGCTAGGAGTTTATGATAAAAAAGTTACTCCCCATAAAAATAAACAGCTTACATGTGCTATGATTAGTACCAAGCAAAAAGACGAAGAAGAGGAAAATAGTGAAGTTGACATGAACAAAGAATAATACAACCCTAAATTTTGAAAATAAAATGTGCTTCCTTTAGGAGATACCATGGGAATACAGATGGATATTAACAATGAAGATAAAGTGATTAAGATAGGAAAGTGCCTTGATGATGAAGAACAACAAGACCATGCAACTTCATGACTTTCCTGAACTTTTAACTTGGACTTATTCAGATATGCCAAGAATTGATCCTAAGATTGTAACACACAATATAGTCCTCGCTAAAAATGCTAAGCCTGTTAGACAAAATATTCAAAAAATGAACTCTAAGATAGCCTTATTAGTTAAGGCTGAGATTGAAAAGCTCCTTGAATCTAGTTTTATAAGGCCTATAGATTATTCTCAAGTATGTGCAGGATCAACATGGAAAAAATAGGCCCTTGAGTGGCAAAAAATTCAGAAAAATTAGAGTTAGGCAACTTGCCGTAAAAATTTGAATAAGTTATATATATTATTTAAAAAATATGTAAGAATATAATCTGTAGAAAATTGAATATAGTTTCTAAACTACTAGGTTTTTAAAAAAAAAAATCTATTTGGTGAAAATTTGAAATTTCAATGTAGTAGTACTTAAATTTCAGGGAAAAAATAAGAAACAGTGTTTGTCTAACCACCCTAACCACAAGTAAAATGATAATATTTTTTATAATATTTTAGATATAAATAGAGGACTCATGTCTTGATGTGATGCATATTTTTTGTAATTTTTTTCCAAGTAAAATAATTAATTATGAATTTTTTATTACAACTTTTCAAAAATATAAAAACTCGTATGTCTGACCACCTTAACTTGGTAAAAACTTCATGAAATTCATTTTTTTTTAATCATATAGTATGTGAAGCATAGAATGTGATGCATGTTTTGTATTCACAAAATGTGTTACTGTTTGAAAGTTATAGATGTTTTTCAATTAGCCTATCAATCAAAACTTTAGTCATAATTCACATAGAAAATGAATAATAATTATTTATTATATTCAATGTAAAACATAATTTATATTGGTGGAAAGATGGGAATCTCCTTTAAAAACCATTTTTGTTTCATCAATTTTAGGTTAAAAAAAGTCATCATCCACATTACCTACAAATACCCATCATATCACCACTTTTTGGCTCATCATGATCCTGCACATACCCTCTTTGTGGATCTCAAACATTTTTGTAGTCACAAAACTGGACAATTGTATTATGATTTGTATGGACTTTTGTGATTT
Source organism: Sequoia sempervirens (assembly GCA_007258455.2). Classification (NCBI taxonomy): domain Eukaryota; kingdom Viridiplantae; phylum Streptophyta; class Pinopsida; order Cupressales; family Cupressaceae; genus Sequoia; species Sequoia sempervirens. Next base: position 124,838,302 of record VDFB02047230.1, on the reverse strand, counting down.
GAATAAAGCGTCTTTAAAAGATGACTCTCCCCTTCCCAATATTGGCATGACAGTAGATTCGACTACAGGACATGCTTTATATTGTCATTCATGGATGGATTTTCTAGATATAATCAAATATTTATCAACCCTCAAGACCAATATAAAAAAACATTTACAATAACTTGGGTAACATTTTTTTTGGTAATGATTCCTTTTGGATTGAAGAATACAGACACAACATATCAACGGGCTATGAAATTGATATTTCACGATTACATACATAAGATTTTGGAAGACTATGTTGATGACATTCTAGCTAAATATTTAACAAGATAATACAATGTGAATGTCCATCAAATAATATTTAAGCAAATGTGAAAATAAAACATAAGATTGAATTCAAAAAAGTGTGTCCTTAGTGTAGATAGTGGAAAAATTCTCAGTTTTATCGTATCTCACAGAGGCATTGAGGTGGAAATGAAGAAAATTGATGCTATAGTTAACACGCCATCTCCTAGAAACATCTTGCAATTACATACCTTACAAGGAAGAATTCAAGCTATCCGTCATTTTGTGGTGTCCTTAGCAGCTCGAATGTTACCATTTACACATCTCCTTAAGAAAGAAGTTTAGCTTAATTGGAATGTGAATTATAATTAGGCTTTTGAGAGTTTGAAAGATTATCTTGCTACTCCTCTTTTTTTACAAACTACTATGCAGGTGATCCCACAATAGTGGTTTACAAATTTTGGTTGGACTGGACATTCAAATATTTTTTTCTAACTAAATCTTCACTTTTGGGCACCTATAGCTACTAAACCATGAGGAATTTGAAGATGATGCAAACTAGAGTTTCGTGAAATTTTGTCTATGGATTCTAAATAAATATTATTCAAATTTTTGGAATCAGATTGCACCTCTTTTTCCATCTCCCTCGAAAACTAGTTTTTTTTAGAAAACAACATTTTTAATGAGTGACGTTCACCGTATAACACAACTTTTTTCCATGAAGGATAAAATTCAAATTCTTTCAAATTTAGATTTGCAACTCCAATATCTAGTGCTTCCACTTGGTTAGATAGTGTTTTATTCAATATTTTTTCTTTAATCAATTTTCGAAGTCAAACCAATTACAATTCAGACCTAGGCAGACCGTATAATGCGTAACTTATTTTGTATGTATCGAATTTCAATATTTGTTTTTGTTGGATCAAGGACTTCAATATCTAGTGCACTCATATTTTTTAATTTTTGTTTTTGATAATCTTCTACTTTTCCACATGTGTAGAACAAAGAGCTTTATTTTTAGTGAAAAACCTATGTTTAATAAAACTAAAAAAATAAATAGAAAATAAAACCAAAACATATTAAAATTATAGTCGTTGGATAGTTTGTTCCAGGGACTCCCTGATTTCAGTTGGGTTCATGAAGTATCCTCCTTTTTGGGGGAAACACTGGTGGTTCTTCAGGAAACACATCACTAAAATCCTGAAGGTAAGGAGAATTTTGGAGGGTTAGAATATTTCATTCTTTCTTTTAATCCATAGTAACCATATATATTAGAGCTTGTTTTCTTTCTTCCTTTTTCAATTGCATAGCTAATATGATTCCCATACTTATAGGTATGTGTTTTCCTTGAATTACAACATTTCTCCCTTTGCCATCTAAACATTCTACCCATTTGTTGTAAAAATCTACATTAGCTTGATGGTCTATCAACCATCTCATTCCAATGATCACATCGCATGATCCTAAGGGTGGCACAAAAAGATCTACTTTTATACTAAAGTGAGGAAATCATATTTCCACATTAGATAGACACTGGTTTACCTATTTTATTGCCTTATCCCCATATTGAACTGTCCATGATGATTCCATATGATTAACTTTTAATGAGTTTTTTCTTACTAATTCTAGAGACATAAAACATTAAGATGATCTAGTATCTATTAGATTTGAGATTGGTTTCCCGAAAAGTGTACCTATAGTTTCTATGGGTACATTTTGGAATTGGGTTCACTTGTTCCTTATTGTTGTATGAATCCTTTGTGGAGTTCCCCTCTAAGGTTGATTTTCTCTCATTTTTCCTTACATCCCTAGACATTCTCTGGAAAAATGATTCCCTCCACAGATGAAACATTCACCTGGTGATCCTCATTACATTGGATTTCTAGGCTGGCTATTTCTTGCTTCATTGAGACTTGGTTGATTTGTTGGCCTGTTATAATTCCTCTGTTCATTTTTCTTGAAGTTGTTTTTGTTAGAATTATTTCCATTGTACCTTTCATTATGATTTGGAGGTGGTTTCCTTTCTAATGAATTGTTCCTTAGGTTCTTGTTGAATTTTTGGTTCCTTCTAAATTCCTTTTTCTCTTGAAATTATTACACCTGAAAAATTGTCTTACTAAAATTAAAGCTTGTAACTTCCTTTCTTGCTTCAAGGACTTCTCTATCACTTCATTCATACCTTCTGGTCCATGCATTTCAACCTATGCCCTTATGTTGGTATTTAATCCCAAAATGAATTTATTGGTTTTGCTCTTTTAATCTTGTTGATATATTGGCACATATTTTAGTAGTTTGGAGAACTTATCCTAGTATTGTTGAACAGTCACAGATCCTTGTCAGAGGTTATGAAACTCAGTCATTTTCTCATAGAAAAAAAACTTGTGGTAGCCACCTTTTATGAAAGTGTTCAATGAATTTCTCCCATGTTATATTTTCCTTGGTGTACTTATTTTGTTCCTTCACATTATTCCACCAACTAGCTGCTTCACCAACAAGTTGGTAGGACCCCCATAAGGCCCTTGTAGTTTCACTGAAGTCCCTTAACTCAAAATACTTTTCCATTTCATTAAGCTAGTTTTCTGCCCCTTCTCCTAGTTGTTTCCCATAAAATTGTGGAGGGGTGATTTTCTCCAAGTCCTTAGTCAATTCCATAATAGGATTTTCCATCCTAGGTGAAATAGCATTCACTATGTTCTCCTTTGAATTATATCCTTTAGGAGGGTTTTCAATTTCAGCTTCAACTATGTTTTCGATATTATCTTGTCTTGTTCGAAGTTCTTGTACTGTTTGCTCCAAAGAGTTGATTTTATCTCTCTATTCAGTTAACAGTTCTATTATTGCTTCAATCCCATCCTTATTCCTTCCCTGGGCCTATGGTTCAACATTATTGTTCCCACTTGGCCTTTGACCAACACCAACTCAAGTTGCTCTTCCCCTTGCCATTTAGAATTCCTATTTAATTATTCTTGTATTAGTATTATTCTAATGTTTTCATAAATAACTTAAAAATATATATATATATATACATATATGTTTAATTGTACGAGTCGTAGTAAGCTCCAGGCCTTGTTTTTGAATCTCGCTCTGATACCACATGTGATGACCTATTTGATTTTAACCCAACACAACTATAATCTTTTTTTGTGTTCAATGTGTTCATTCATACGTATACTTGGGAACTTCTATCCTTATAGGATAAATATATATGTCAACATGGAATGTCAATTGAATCATCTGTTCATCCAGAATAGGAATTCACTTCATCCGTTCATATAGAACACGAATACATCTATTCATAAATTCGAATAGGTATCCACCTAATGAGGTAGGCATCTATCACATGATAGGTATGTGCTCTGGCCAAAGTCTTGGACCCATCAGGATCATCTAGATCCTAAGTTGCCTCCCTAATGACCACACTACCTATTGGGAATGTACCGAGTTCATCATCCTCAAGTGTATGTAAATCATAATTATAAGCTTGAAACTTGCCTCAAAATTTGGCTGAAGGCCTCAGGGAATCAACCAATCCATACAAGAATATTTTGAGTATAGTTGAATAAAGTTTTAGTTGATTATCTTTTTAAAATTTTTAGATGATAGTTGAATGCTTGAGTACTAGGAGCATCCTTCATTTCCTAGACTACCTACATACCCTTCTTCCAAATAGGAACAAGGCGTAAAATATGTAGTTCTATTTCTAAACTATGTTTTATGTGAAATATTGTAAAAAGGTGGGTATGCAACCCTTTATAGGGTTTTTGTTCCCCTAGACAGTTCCTCTATGGTTGCTACCCACGAAGGGAAGCATAGATAACAAAATGGTTGACTTGACCATTGTTTGTTTACCTAACAATTTTCATCTAACCTATTTCTTATTAATATTCATCACCCTTGACTTGTTTAAACAATTTCTTAATTAGCGTACGTTGAGAACAAAAATAACTTTAAAATTGAATCTACATTGTAGATTAAAATTTCCTACATTGGTTTGCTAGGTTGTCACTAGCGGATTTGATACATTTCATTTTTCTCTTGTTCGGTTATCATTCCAAAGGGGATTTCCCTCCCTTTGAATTTAATTAACCAATGTTCCTTATTTCTCCCTGACGATTTATAGGAACAATGCCATAGACGTCGTTATTGCAGTTGTGTTAGGCTATAGATGCAATAGCTCAAGTGTGACAACATTACCCATAAACATGAGCCAAAGGCATCGTTAATATCGAATGCTGCTTATTTTGTTTTTCTTTCTTTTCTAATGTTTTCAGGCTATATCTAGCATAATTAAATCTTTATCGGGAAAAGCTCATAAAATCTAAAATGATGTTAGTAGTATTTATTATAGCATAACTCCCCTTCACATCTAAGAATAGTTTAAGTACCATTGTTAATAAAATAAGCATTCTATATTAACATTTTATTGAATAAGATTTCAACAATATCCATTTGTAGGAAGTATTACCAAATAACCTACTAAAGTGAGTATTTTTTAAAAAAACTTAGTTACACATGATTCTACTTTCCTTTGGTAGTTTCTAACAATATTGTTAAAGATATAAGTCATAAATGGTTTCTAGTAAGGACACAAGTTCCAATAAAAGATTTTGAAAAAAAGACTAAGCATTATTAAGAAGAGCATCAAATATTCCATCATAAATAAGTCAAATGAGATATTAAATGAGGTTGAACATACACTTAAGTATGAATCAAATATTAAAAATGATCCAACCCATTCATAACATCTAAAGGAAATCCCTTAATAATGACCCAAGATGTATTCAAAAGGCATTTATAAAAGCACACAAAGGCTACTATAAAAGAGATCAAGGTTTTAATAATTACATTATCTTATTCAATCCATTGCTCACAACCTTTTAATTCATATATACATAGAATTATATCATCTCAATTTTTATTGATGTCATTAAAATAAAACATTTACATTATATGTTCTACATTCTCTTTTCACTAATTTCCAAATAGTTTATAAATGACTTATTGCATGCCCCTTTAAATTAATTGCAAATCCACTAAATTAATAATATTAAAATAGTATGAGAAAAGGAGGTTGGAATAATCATAGTCCATACATGAATGGTATATGGGTAGGAGATTCACCAAGGTTTTGACCACCTTAAATGGTTTAACTCCACTTAAATACATTCTATATTGAAAAAAAAAATTAAAAACCTTCATTTTTATTTTCCATAAGCAAATATTTTGTAAATGTGAAACTCAAATGAGCGATCTAGTTTATGAAGTTTGAGTAATAAGAAAAAATCACCAAGAAATTAATTTATCAAGATCACCCCATTATAAGTTTAAGGTAAATCTTCCTTCTAACAAATAACACTAAAAATTTCATTTGACAAGTGTCAAACCACAAAATTCTAATTAATTATTACAACTCAATCCATAACTCCCGAAAACCCTTATCTATAATGGATTTAATCCAATAACCCCTATGATTCACTGATTATCTTAATGGTTTACAATGTGGGTAGCCTGAGTATGCTTCATTGGATTATTTATTAAGACTACAGGATAGATTTAACTTAGAATTCCATAAAAATCATAACGATTATGTGCTATCCCTTGGAATACTCATCAATTGATTTGACTTGATCATAGAGAACGGGATATGAGTGTTTTGAATTGATTTAAAGCAAATTTGGAAGATCCATGACTAGAGCTTGTCATGGGATTTGTATATATATTGGGATTGAAATTACTTGCAAATACAAATATGGAGTTTAGTGTTTAACAGCATGTGAGCATTCATTTATGCACAATGTGGAAGCAAGGATAAGACATGTGGGTTGTTGATCAAATGCCTCAAAGAACTATGGTATCAATGGAATCCACACATAAGAAGAGGTCTGTGAACTGTTTGACAGAAAGCCTAAAAGAAACGTATTCTCATGGAGTGCTCTGTTTACATGATATATACAAATATATAAGAAAAATGGATTTGTTAAGAATTCGTTTTAGAAATTTTCAAGCAAATGCAATTGGCAGGTGTAAAACAAAACTTCACAACCTTTTTTGCCAGCGCCCAAACTTTCTATGCCGAATTGGGTGCTTTGGATCAGGGTGTCGAACTCCATGAAGAGTCATGGAAGGGGATCTTTGGTAGCTATTACATCTTTACAAGCTCTGATAGACATGTTTATAAAAACTACGGCACATAGAATAAACTAGTGAGTTGTTTTACGAGAAATTCAGCAGCAAACGCGGAGAGGCTGATTGTGCATAAAGACTCACAGACAGCTGATGACTCAGAGGATTGCATAAACAAGTTTCAAGAAGAAAAAAAACCAAGAGCAAGCATGATACAAGTACAAATCAAACAATGTCACACCAGTTTGGAAATTTGTATGGAAGTATGAAAGCATGGAGAGAGCATTTAAATTCCACTTCAATGATTATTTCATTTTCCTTTATAGAATGGCGATCATGGATAGGAACTTACGTGGTTGTGCTAAATCTTGATTGAAATATGCTCAGTCTGCAACGAACACTCCTCCGGAACCTCCCAATGTTGAATGTCTGATTAAGACAGAGCACACACCAAAAAAACCAGAAGACACAAAATCTAGGAGTGCTGATGAAAAAGGGCATGTATGCTAGATTTATAGACAAGTTGTATTAAATTCATTGCAAACTGTAGTGGTGTGTTACCTCTCAAATTTATTATAGGCAGTTGAATTAAAATCCGATGTGAGTAATATAAATGGGATGAAGTGATCAAAAGTCAATTTTGGGTGGCTGTGGACAGTGTGATGTGACCTTGTCAGCGGGTTTGTAATGACAGAAATTTAATTCACATGTCTGCGCCTTTAATCCCCTAGTTGGTGAATATATTCAAAGATCTTTATCAGGTTTATTTCCCATCAATAATAAATTGCTAGATCCAACTTTGCAAAGATTTTAGGAAACATGGAGATGATACCATTTCATGAATATCAAAACGTGATCATGCATTTACCTTTAGTATTAAAGTGTACCAAAATGTGTCATTGGGAGGAGAGGAGTCGTGACAAAATTGCTAAGAACCTCATATTGACCTCCTACAAACCTGAAAGGAATCCTATTAGGAATTTTTTATAGTAGGAAGTTTTTATAGCCTCAAAGAACATAACAATAGGGTTTTCAAAGATAAAATCCCCTTGGTTGGTCTTGGCCAATAAGGTGACAAGTCAAATTGCTAAGAACCTCATATTGACCTCCTGCAAACTAAAAAGGAATCCTACTAGGAATTTTTGATAGTCTCATCATGGAATATTTCTAAGGCACTCACTGGTTAGTGCTCTTGTATCCATCTGAACCGAAGCAATACTCCTTGGTCCCCTCGAGCCTAGTTGGCTAAAGCATAATTTTGATGGCTTAGCCGAAGGCGACCTAGGTCAGGTGGGTGGGGGTGGTGTCATTCAATACCATAGAGGGAAAATTATATTATCATATGTAGTTAATCTTGGAGTTCAAACCTCCAATTTTGTGGAGGTGGTGATGGCCTACCATGGTTTCTAGCTTGCCATGTATGCAGGTATCTCCAAACTGGGTATTGAGGGTGACTTTCACAATACCATAATGATGTTGACTATGACTGCCAAACCTTGCTAGCCCCTCAAGGATCCTATCCTATCAACATAAAATCTCATGGTGAATATCGAAAGTTACAGATCTACACACTTGTATAGAAATGGTAATAAAGAGGTGGATGCCCTTGCCAACTTAGGTGCCTTCACTTCTAAAATTAAAATATGGAATAATATCTCTTATCCTCGGGCATGTGTGCGACTTAATTTCATATGATGTCAAAGTACAACATCCTTGATCTCAAGATGGATTCCTTCCTAGTTCCTTGTGACAACTAGCATGTTTAGCATTTATGGCCTTCTATCTCCTTTTGCCACTCATTTCATAAGATTTTTCATTCTTGACTGTGGCATTCTTTTGGTAATTTCTACAATATTTTATCTCTTGCTACCTTGATTGTGAAAATGGGTGGTCATTTGGTGCAAGAAAAACCCACCTCCTATGAGGTATGGAAAAATGACACTAATGTTTGGACTATTATCCTACATGGTAAATTGACCTTGTTTGTTGAGGGTATGGTGGGGCATGACCTCAATCTGTTGACTAATTTTTCTTACTCCTAGAATGTAGATAATGTCACCATTGTTGAGTGGTCCTTCCATGTGAATATGGAGCTGATTGCAAAGGTCACTAGGCTTTCCTTGGATGAGGTCTACATTCCCAAGAAGCCTAAGGGGTATTACCAGAAGCAGATGGATAGGTTCCTGAAGGAGCGAAAAAAGGTTAACAGGCTGTAAAATTGTTTCAACTATGCCGACCTTCCAAGGGTGTGGAGCAAGATTACGAAGGTGTTAATGAGGTATGTCACTTTGGATGGTCTCTTTCATCGATTTCACACCCACCTCTTTCCCATGTTAAATAATTTGATATATAATGTAAAAATGAACTTTTCTCTTTGGTTCCTCTCCTCCCTAGAATAGTCTATCAAGGCTATACATGGTAAGAATAAATCCCTTCCCATCCATCAAGAGTTAATTTTTCATCTTTTCCACCACCAAGAAAATCTTTCTGCCTCCTTTTCCCTTGTTAAGAAGAACACCCTAGGCATTTGAAACCATGTCATTACCTTAGAAGGCCTAGTTTCCACTAATGACCCTGAGGGGACTCCGCCCACTACTCACATAATTACTAGGGCACAAGGTAAAACCCATGTTACCGAGGACCCCACTCGATCTGAAAAAGCATGTTTTGATCCCTTACCCCACTCCCATTTCTACTTCTAGTTCTGATAACTCTAAGAACTCAAACAAGTAGTCATGGAAACCTACCCCTGAAAAATTCTCCCACTAGCTCCTCTATCCACGATTATGTGTTTGACGTTTACAAATCCCCCAACCACTAAATTGCTCAACCCTCAAAGATCCCCTAGCTTGTGTGTCAATTTGGATGGTGCCTCTAGAGAGAAAATTTTGGATAAGGATGTTTGTGGTTCTTGTGTTCCCCTAAGGCATAAGTTGAATCATAATTTGGTAGTTGTTAACATTCTGAATGACATTCTAAAGAATTTTTTGGGCTAGCTCATCACAGTATAGGATACAATCTGAGTTCTTGAAGCAAAGGTGCTCAAGTAGAAGGTACCTTTGGTGGGTGAGGTTGAGGATGGTGGGTGTCAAGATTTTTTATCCTCCCTTGCTAAATCCTTTGACAAATGTGTGAACTAAGAGAGTGAGGTTAATGAGCTTAGAGCTCTGGTGGGGACAAAGAAGCATAAGGTTAATTTGCAATAAGAAATTTACACTATGCACTATAATGAGGAAAAAAATTTGAAGCGTCTCCAAGATTACTTTTTTTCAATAAGAACTACACAATAGTCATGGTAAAAGGATGACCGAGGTTTGTCATGATGTTGGACATTCAAATAAAAAAGGTAAGGATGGTTTCCTTACTCTACCTAGTGTTGAGGAGATCCTAATTGCATGCAAGGGCCCCCTAAACTTTGATGAAAAACTCCACTTCCTGGTTAGGGGGTGGCATTCCATTAGTGTCCTTCAACTTTTGGGAGACTAGTAGTTGGTCTAGATCCCTTCGATTTTTTCCTATGCTCTGTGTTTGTTGTTCTTGTTGATTTGTTAGTTGTAGTTTCTTTTATTCTTTCTGGGTGTCCCACTCCTTGTCATCCCCCTCATTGGGCCTCTATGGCCAGTTTGTAATAGGTATGGTCCCTTCCCATCTTTAATCTAATCAAAAAAATACAAACACAAAAAATTATATTAATAGCCTCTTAAATGGATGAGGCATGGTGCGACATCTCCAAGAGAATGTGAGATAATTTTAATTAATAGAAGAGTTAAATCTACTAATAAAATACTTTTATGGCACTTGACTAGGGAGGCATCTCACCCAGTTTCTTGATATCAGGAATTAATGAGGCCAAAGTGGTGTCTGGTTACCTCCTCTCAAGGATGGCATGTGTTATAATTAATTTCTTAGGAGAAAATTATTTTCCTAAAAAACTCATTTAGAAATATTTGGTGTATTAGAAAACTACACCATTTCACCCCTATAATTTTAACTTAAGGAGAAACTAATTCCATTCTACAAAAAAGGCCATGCTAGGGACCCATGTACAAACAAAAACCTTGAAGAAAAGAGAATCAAGAGAGAGAGGAAGAGGTATCCCCAATAAATCATAATATTCCCACACCAAAACTAATTGAATATGGATGATAATGGATGTTAAACATCCACTTACATTGAATAATATTTTTTTTATTACAAGCATATATCCATAGGTGCATGCTAAGTATATTCCCAATCAACATAAGGTTATAAGGGAAGGAATAGATATAAATATTAGGAAGATTTATATTAGCCCAATTTTTAAGTCTGAGATGTATCAATTTATAGGTAATAGTCTTGGGTATAATTACATGACATGTCATGATAAAGGAGTATAATGAAGAGAGAATATGATGGTTTATAATTATTCTCAAAAAATCCCAAGAATAATGTACATAACTATATGAGGGTTGACATTCAAGAGGATATTTCTATATCCTCAATAATGTCATCCATTATCTTAAAAGAGAGATTTAATAAACATACTTGAGATGTTTAATAAGTAGACATCATAAATTATTAGACTAAAAAATAATAGTTAGAAACCATAAAAGAAACAACACTAAAAATCTTTGTAGAAGCAAGAAGTAGAGGAATCTTGGTAAATGTCTTAACATGTCTATTTTAAGTGAGGATTAGGTGGTTTAGATGAAAAAAATCAATCATCCCATAATTTTATGATATCATATATGTGAGTATAAATACCTATACAATGGTACTAGGAGTGAAATGTGAGATCGAATAATTTGGATAACTATATAACTCTTGAATCATCATAAAATATGGATAAAATAGGTGATGCTTTAATTCTATTAATCTGATAGAATTTTATTTCTTCCCACTTTAATTATTAAGGGTTTTCACAAAATTTTGGGAAGAGGATGATAGAAAAAAGGAGGCACAATTTTATGGAGAAAGAAAGGGCTCAAGAATTTTTTGATGTAACAATAACTTTGGATGTGGGCTAGAAATAAATATCATAGGCACTTAAACACATTATGGTAATTTTTTTTATAAATCATGCAAGATCAGATGTTGGAACGATAGAATCACATCTTGAAAGGGGAAGCACATAATGGGCTACCAAACTTTTGGTTTTCACCCAATCCTTTCCAACCCACATTCCTACAAAGAAGAGAAGATCCATTAGAAGAAGAGGTGACTAAGTTAATAAAATATATTTGATCACTTCATGTTGAGGATAAATATCTTGAGATATAATTTATGAATGATTTATCATTCACTATTTTTTGCAATATCAAAATTTGAAATTATCATCATACCTGAAAAAACCACCTTAGAAGTCAAGCTGACAAGGAATTGTAACAAAATTTGGGAAAATATCATGTACCCTTGTTTGATAGGACAAAAAATTATTCAACTTATGTTTGGATACTAAAACAATATATCTATTTGTCTCTAAATCGAATGTAGAAAAACCAAGCTATCAAGTTTTCTTCTCTAAAATTAAAAGAGATTTCCTATGTATGTTGGTATTATGGAACTATGATATAGAGGCATATTCTCACTATTACTTACAATTTTTTTAGCCAAGTATTGATTAATATATTTAATAGGTTTGATCTAAATATCAAAGCTTAATAATTGGCACAAATAAAACACTATGCAATTGTGGACCACTACATCTAGTGTAATTTCAAATATCATGATAAAATCCCCTAATACATCTAAGAGAAGAACCATAGTTCTATTTGAGGAAGGAATAGCTAATATTCTAAGATGTTTGGGTAAGGAATTAAATCCTTCCACCTCTCTAAGAGGGAATCAAAAGAGCCCCAACAGTGGAGTCTTAATTTCCTAAAACTAAAGATTATTTTAATTATCCCCCTACAAACCTTAAAAGGTTCTATAAAGGAGATCTACACACATAAAATATTATCACACCAATGAAAATAAATAAACACAACCAAAATGAATTAAACATAAAGCAACTCTATTTATATTAAGTTCATTATTAATTAAAATAGTTGGGGTGACCCAAAATTTTATTAATGAAGAAATTACTGTGAAATAGGGCATAGTTGTTAAATATTTAAGGGATTCCATGTGATAATTATAGCTAATGGTTTTAATATAGCATGTGCACAAATAATTCAATAGCTAAAAATGACCATAGAAGATTATCCAATTTATGAACATTTTAATATCTACAATTTTTCTTGGAGAATTCTCACAAAACTACTAGTATATAGAATTAAAATTAAAAAATGATAGAAATGAAGAAGTCCTACAGGGAATTAGGAATGGAGCACCCCAAGTAATTATTAGTAGAAGGATGAAAATATAATTTTAAAAGAGTACCGAGTTTCATTGGTGTATGACTATGTTTGGTCAAACTTAAAATTCTATCCATAAGCATAAATTATGCTTATTAGATTGAAGTATAAGTTATTTTGTACACATCTACAACAAATTATTTTAGGAAGTTATCCCCAAGAATTATCCCCTAATAAAGGGTTCCAACACATTATTAATCTTCAAATGGGTGAAAATTTAATTATAACCACTCTTCACCATCACCTCAAGACCCACAAGGAAGAGATAGAGAAGGAAATTAAGGAGTTACAAGATATAGGGTACATCAAGCCAAGTTCTATTTAATTTTCATCTATATTAATATAGATCAATAAAAATGAGAGCAACATGAATATGTTCATTGAATATTATAAATTAAATTATAAAATTATGATTAATAATAAATAAACTATCCCCAAGATTGATGAACTAATAGATGAGTTGCATATAGTTATATACTTGTCAAAGATTATTTTGTTCTCAAGATATCATCAAATCAAGATAAGGGATGAAGATGTTAAACATATTTTTTTGGGGTGTCACTATGGATTCTTTGAGTTTATATTGATCCAATTTTGTTTGATAAATGCCCTAGCAACCTTACAACCATGGATGAATAAGGTAATTTATAAATTAGTTGATAAAGTTTGTCTTAAATTCATTTAATGATATTTTGATATATTTTAAAACTAATGAAGATCACCTAAAGTACTTAGATAAATTCTTGAGCATATTGGATAAAAAATAATTATTTTCTTAATATTCAAAGTGTGAGTTTAGGGTTAAGGAAATTTTGTATTTGGGACATGCTATCAATGAACATGGAGTCCAAGTAGATGAACAGAAGATCCTAGCTATTTAGGATTGGTTACTCTATAATAATGTTTCATTTTTTTGATAATTCTTAGTACTATACATCTATTATTGAAGGTTCATAAAATAACTTTCCAAAATACCAATCTCACCCAAAGATCTAACTAGGAAGGGAGCATTCAAGTAGATATATTAAGTAGAGTATACTTTTATAAGTTCAAGTAGGTAATGAATTATTTTCCAACTATTTCTATTCATAAAATTTTACTTCCTTTTATATATTAGAATTTTATTCATGTAGGGAAGGCATTAGAGAAACTATGATACAATAGTAGAATTCCATTACTTTTTAAAATATGAAACTATATAAATAAAAATGAAAAGATACATATTTATGATAAGGAGAAGTGAGAAACCATGCCTTCTAATGAAACCCATAAAAATGCTTTTGTTCCATTTTAAATCTGGCATAATTTGGTTATTTCCATGTCCATAGGCTTAGGCTTTTGTTCACCATCAATTTTTTAGGGTTTGTGTTGTTAAATCCCTTCCTAAATAATCCCTAAGCTTGCATCCATGCCAATGTTCTAATTCATTTTTGACCTTTTGTAATGGGTTCCCAATTGCCTAAGTTGTGACTTATTTTGTCAAGTTCATGCTTCTACCGACCCCTTGATCCTAGTGGTCCCAATCATTGCCCACAGTCATATTAAAATTATTGCCTTATTATAATTGGGGTTGATGTATTTCAAAATATATTGTTTAATTCTAGGCTCGGGATTTTAAATTTTTTTCCTAAGGTTTTAACCTTAATGGTTATGTCCCCGACCACCGTCTTCCTAGTGATGGCCCCTTCTTAAAACTAACATTTTTGACATGTGCAGTTATTACATTTTACGTTGACTGTTTGATCATCACGGGTAAATCTCCACCATTCCCCACTTCCTGACTCATTTTATTCCTCATTAAAACAATCACACGGGCTAGTGGGTGCAAGCCATGTGTCTTCTACATTGGCGGGCCTAGTACCTTTGAATGATCAATGAGCGGTATTAAAATGAAATTGACGGTGGTTGTTGGATGATGTGGCTTCATCTTGGTCACTCCCCACCACCCCATCCTACTTTATTTTATATAAAAGTAATGTCATGGGCTAGCGGGTTGATTGAAATCTCTTGCTTTTTGGAGGGACCTGCCTGGCTTTGGAGAGGACTAATGCTTTGTGGAGCAAGGATTGACGGTTGATGGCAAGTGACGTAGGTAAATCTTGACTTCTCCCTAACATCCCGTGAGGAGCCCACTCATAACTTTTTCTTCTTTGCAGGGGAGTAGGCGACGGCCACATCGAATGATCTAAAAGACTAGATGGATGTTACTAAGGGCCAAATATTAATAAATTTTCCTGAGAGAACATATGGGCTAAAATGGTGCCATTTTTAAATTAATTTATTTTGGCACGTGTTCAAGATTTGAGGATTGCTCTTGATTATGGTCATCAATTTTCTCAGATAATGGTACACGCGGGAAGGTGACATTGAAATAACATAGGGTATGGGTCAATGGTTTGAGATTGAATCATGGCCATTCCTTGTTTTCTTGTGGATCAAAGGCACAAGTGGGTTATTTTCCATGGGAAAGTAGGAAAACATGACACAACAGGCTTTTCCTAAATGTTAAGTAGGTAATTAAGTGCGCAAATAGAGTGGATGTCTATCCACTTGGGATTTTTTGATTAGACAAAGGCAACAAGCACATGTAAATAGCTTTTTCATAATTAATTACACTGATCATAATTATAACTTGTTTTAACTTGACATGTGATCAATGACTAAGGTTCAAAAATTGAATAGTTGATTGTCGGCTCACTCACACAAGCCTTCCTCAATAATTAATGGTAAGCACACTCAAGTTGCTGTAAATAATGAGGATCAACAACCATATTTTTCTTCATAGTTTGCAATCAAAAGTTGAGAAATCAAGTTTGAGTTCATGAAGATGGCATAGGAAGTTACAGAGATATTGAGGTAGCTTTTTCCCGAGTAAATAGGTACTCATACCTACTTGTTTCAATTGTGTATAAGTTAGTTTCTTATCTCTAAATTACTGGGTTGGTGAGAGTTTTGTGGTCTACAATCTCTTTTTAAGCCGATAAGAATTGTGAGGTTTTGAGTGTTTGTTGTGCAAAAATTGTTTTAAGAACAAACTGGTAAAAATTCTACCTGCAATTAAGAGTCTCCATGTTCCCATTCTTTTCTGTGTGAAAATGAGTAAACCCAACATATCTACCCACCCATTTTGAAGGTCTAGGAGACTTATTCTACAAGAATCTCAGGATGATGCACCTGAAACTAAACTTGGCATACCAGGAGATCTTGCAACACCGAAGGGCAGGAGGAGTTCCCATGGTAAAAATAAGAATAGTGGTTTCAAGAGCACCTATAATTTGAGGAGCAATGTTGTTTTAGAAGAATTTTTCAAGTTTAGAAAGAAATAATATAATACGCATGTGAGGGAAACAAGAAAGAAGAATAAGTACTGCAACGATTATATGGGGAGGCATAACTCTCCCATAGAGGTTTCAGGTAGTCATTTGGGTGATGAAGGAGATACTGCCCTAGAGTACGGTCATTACTTGCTCACTCTAGTGCCACATGAGGATTCTAATAAGGGAGTAGTAGTATCTTCTCTAGTTTTAGTATGAACCTGGAGTGGGGAAGAATAATCTAATGTTGACAAATCAAAGTAGTGCCCCAGTTCTATTTTTTATTTTGATGACACTATGGCCACTATAGTGGACTTGTCCTCTTTAGCAAGTATATGGTTTTTTTTCTTTAATGCTAACATGGAAAATCTTTTCAAGGCTAGTGTGATGGAGAGGTGTTGGAATCTATTGCTTCAATGACAACTATGCCTTTTTTGGTTAATATGTATGTTTTTTCCTTGGGTGTTGATGAGAATCTTATTTGATTGATGTGGATGAATGCTTTTGGCACTACTACAACAACAAACAATTCCTTTTGGAAGGTTGGCTAGTCATCTTCAACGTACTTCATGGAGTTTTGTTTTTGTTTTTTCCCCTATTTTTCAATGATTAAATGTAATTGTCTGGGGAATCTCTGAAATTAAAGTTAAATTAATTGTCAAATGCAAGTGTAATAGTAATTGTAATTTTGGGCTAATGCTTATTTTTCCCATATATCTATAAATGGGATTTTAGGGCCGGTTACAAGGGTTATTAGGTGGTTGGTCATTCTCGAATTGTACACATAGAATATTGTAAAGGATACTGAATAGTTTGGTGTAAGCCTTAGGTTCGAGTCTGCCAATATGTATATGAAGCTCTGAAAGTAATATTGACATAAATAGAATAGAATTGTGCAAGTTTGACACCATTTTCTCTCCTATGTATTGGTTTTATAAATTATGAATAAAATAATCAAGGGTTATCTTATTTGTCTCTATTGATTTCCTATAGTGTATGGTTTTATTCTTACTTATTAATTCAAATAATTGATGTAAATGGTTGAATACAGCTATAGGCTTATATTAAATTAGGTGCTAGGATGCTAATAAGAAGGATGGTTGAGATATAATGTTGAAATACTATAAGGCAATATTCTCAAAGCTTTGAATAATCTCATGTGTAAAACTTGTTGTCAAATTATGTGGGTATTAGTACTGACTTCATTTGAGGGATGAGACACTAGTCTTAGTGAGGTAATCATATTGCATTGTGTTTATTAATTCAATAACTAACCATTCATTAAATAAAATCCTATGAAATGGGTGACAAAGATATGAGGTTTTACCATTCCCATGCTCTAAATGTGAACTATTATTAAGAAGTAGCCAACTTCTTTGATATCTTCTATTAGTTGAGACTCTATATGAGAATTATCTATGTATGTTGCAGTTTTATTGACATAAATGACACAAGAATATTATGTGAACATTGCTAGGATTACCCTCTTGGATTTCATAGAGCCCGAAGTGTAGAAGTAAGGGCCTAAGAATCTTCACTTGTTTGTTGGCCAATCCTTGCCTTTACTTATCATTGGATTCTAGTAGGTTCATAGGTAAACAGTGAGAGTAAGTTTAGTCTAATAAAATAACCAATAGATTTGGTGACTCTGCTAGGGAGAAATTTGGAATTTGGTTGCAGATTGTCTTGTCAAAGAGTCATTAAAATATTGAAATATTATTTGTAACCAGAGGTCAGAAATTGTGGAGTCTTATTTTCCCATCCAAGTCACCAATAGATTGGCGAATCTACTAGGGAATGCACTTAGAAATTGGGTTACATATTGTCCTATTGTAGAGTCAAAAATGTGCTAGAGAATATATTTTTCAAGCTTAGCTTTGTGTCAGTGAGGTAATCCTTTGAAATATTGCAATAATTTTTTGTTTTTCCCTTAAAACTTGCAAATATTATCAAGATCTACCATGATTCCAGGAATATTTTCACAATTTCTCACTAGATGTGGGTGGTGACTTCAAAATCTCTGAAGCATAATGTATTATTTGAGAAAATGCAGTGAAATGGAATGAATAATGTTGAGGAAAGGATAAGGTAGATTTGAAATCACATAGTAAAATACCTTGATAGAAAGCTAGAGAGAAATTTTTGAAGGACTCCAGTATTAACTTGAGAGAGAAAGAATTTACTAAATCTTAACATCTCAGTTAGGTTTTGAGTACTCAAAACCTAGAAAGGATTTTGGTGAAAAAGGTATGAAGGATTCACATGTGACTTTGTTGATCAAGGAGGCTTAAAGAAAAATCAACTAGTGAGACAAACTCCATATTATTGAAGTTTTTCCCTCTAAAGAAGGAAGTGGTGACTCTATGCAAAGAACCTAATGAGAGATTCATATCTGTAAAGTCTTCCAGTCACAAGCATAATTCAAAGGTAGTTGCAACACATCCAGGTACTTCCCCTATTTTGGTTTTCAAGAAGCATAAATTTGTAGGAAAAACCATATTGAATGATCTAGAAAAAAATGTGTTCACTATTAAGTGAGTTAAGCACAAATAAAGGGAATAGTAAGAGTAATTTTACATTCCTCTAAGGTGTAACTGGAGATATATGTATTGGGTTGAAGAAGTATGCTTATCTTTGAAATCTACCTAATAGAAGGACTGTGATATAGATGTATTTGAGCCATGTACTTTAAAATCATGATAAAATTAAGGAGTAAGGAAGTAAATGATCAACTGTGAAGTTGATATTTTAGGGTTGAATAGGGATACAAAAAAATGTATCATTCCCCTATGTCTCCCTATGGAATATCAAATAAAAACATGTAGGGAATGCATCCTTTTTCATGCCATTAAAGGAATTTATCTATTGAAATATATAGACCAATGGAATTTAGTGGTATTCAAGGTTTCCCAAACCTGATTCCTAATGATGTTAGGAAACATTTTCCCAAATTTATAGGGGTGGAGTTTAGATTCAACTTCTAGACATTTGTATGCATTCATGGATTTGATAGGAGATTATGAGGTAAATCATGAAGATGTTGTCATGAAGAGTTTTGTTCAATCTTTGTAGGAAGATGCTAGAGACTGGTTCTCATATTTACTAGTATGTTCTATAGCTTCATGGAATCAGTTCATGATAGAATTTGTAGAAAAAATTGGTGAAAGGGTTAATCCTAATGTGGTAAGAAAAAGATTCATGGAAATCCAAAGAGATGAAGAGGAGTTGGTTCCTTCTTTTAAGCTTAGATTTGTAAAAGTAGTAAGAAATATTCCTGAAAACATGTAACCAAGTGATACAGAATGTCTGGTTGTGAATCTAGGTGTATTTGATAATGAGTTGATTTATTTGTTAAGAGATAAGGAGCCCACAACATTGCATCATGCATATCAATTCGCCATGGACATTGAACATAACATGAGGTATTTAATGATGAAGGGAGATATGGCTAAAAGTGTTTGTTGTCCTAACACACATCATGTAAATGAAACTCATAAGGATGAAAGAGATGGTCAAGGTGATGATTCTTTTGATGCCTTAACTTGTTTAGCTTCATAGCATATTATTCGTAGGCCTATCTCTGATGAACCTCAATGAAATTTAAGCAATGGTGATTAGATGATTTTTGTTTGAAGACTATCTAGCATGAAAAAGTATGAGGGAGAATCACCATATGAATTGTTAACATCTTGTTAGAAATCCCCAAAAGGGTGAGACCCAAAGACACAGTATATATTGACCTATTCTATGAAATTTATAAGCCAGGGCTTAGTACCTTACCAAAATAATTGAAGCCTCATGATTTTGATCAAATATTCAATTAGATCAAGATTGTCGAGGAAGCTAAGTATGATTATATATAAGGAATGAGGTATCAAAATGGTAGTGATGGTTGCCTTATTGAAAAGGATCAAAGATTAGTTTGAATAATGGAAAAGGATATTTTAGAAAGTGAACATCTATCTAATGATGTCATTTGTACATCTATGAGTGTTGCTAATTTTTCCTTACAAAGTGGTAATCAAAATACTAAATGAGATTGTGAATATTCAAAATGAACATTCTGAGTGCAATGCATGTGATAATGAATCTCATTTCAGTGATGATCATAAGGAGAGTGAATTTTTTGATTGTCTCTATAGAGAATATGATTCTTTTTATGGGTATATGCAATATCATGATGGGCCAAAAAGTGGTGATATGATGGTTTTTTGTAGGGTATGTAGCTGACAACTCTTTTTTTTTTACCCAAAATTGATGAAACGAAAAGGGTTTTTAAAGGAGATTCTTAGATTTCCACCAATATAAATTATGCTTTACTTTGAATTTAATAAATAATAATTATTTTTTTTCTATTTGAATTACGACTAAAGTCTTGATTGATAGGTTGATTGAAAAACATCTATAGCTTTCAAACGGTATGACATCTTTAGAATTTGAAACATGTGTCACATTCTATGCTTTGCATAATATAGGATTAAAAAAAAAGAAATGAATTTCATGAAGTTTTGACCAAGTTGATGTGGTTAGACATACAAGTTTTTTTATTTTTTAAAAGTTGAAATAAAAAATTCATAATTAATGATTTACTTGGAAAAAAATTACAAACAAATATGCATCACATCAAGACATGAGTCCTCTACTTATATCTAAAATATTATAAAAAAAATATTATCATTTTATTGTGCTTAGGTTGGTCAGACATACACTTACTTCTTATTTTTCCCCTAAAATTTAAGTACTATTGCATTGAAATTTAAAAATTTCACCAAATAGATTTTTTTTTTTAAATAAACCTAGTCATTTAGAAACTACATTTAATTTTCTACAAATTCTATTCTTATATATTTTTCAAATAATATAGATAACTTATTTAATTTTTTACGTCAAATTGCCTAACTTTGACTTTTCTAATTTTTTTGCCACTTAAGGGCCTATTTTTTCCATGATGATCTTGCACATACCCTTATGAGGATGACCTAGGAGCCTCTTCTTTGCCTAAGGGGTGTAACAATAGTGATTCTTATAAGTTTTTTCCCTTACAAGTCAAAGAACAAATCCCAAGGATATTGGGAATGCAATCAAGTTTGTAAGGTATTAATTGTGCCAATGATGTGAATGATGAGGTGGTTGAAGATAAGAATGTCTATATTTAGCACCCTGAACTTGGGTTCAGTGTTAAAAATGATGGAATTTATGGTGCTAACCAACAAGATCATGTCCTAGTTGTCCCTGATTTCTTGTATGTAGTAGAAATAGACATGATCGTTTTCAATAAGAAATGTATTGATGAAGAGAAGGATGAGGAATCTTTTTTAAAATGTAATGAGCATCCTTTACATTGTAATGAACCTTCCACATTAGAGTCAACATAGTTCTATCAATTAATGGTATGCAAGAATGTCATGTTGTTGATTCTGTCAATTCTGAGTTCTTTGAACAATTCTTTTAAACATTTTGTGTTAAGATAGATGATGATTTGAGGAGAAAATAAAAATGTTACTGAGCCTAAATTGGAAGCATTCTTTGATGCATGGGATGCAATTGACAATAGGTTTTGTGATGATGACTCTGAGCTGAATATAGGTCACGCTATTATGGATTCAGATAAATCATGTTTCCATGGTATTGGAGCAGATGACAATATGCATGGTATAGAGTGCTTAGGTGAATGTGTGGACATGAAAAAAGTAACCCTTCTATTTTTTCATGTTTATGCCCTTCTAGTGGATTTTGGCTTGATTTTTTCCTATATTTAATGTTGTAATGTGGTCAACACATTCACAATAGGTCTTGGACCCTATGAATCATTAAGAATTCTAGAATGTCTTGTAAAAGTGTTGTGAAGTGTTGTACAACCCACTTTCACACTTTTCTAGGACCTTTTCATCATAATTCACTTAAATAACCCCCTCTTTATCATTTAGCAAGTCTTATTTCAAAGTGTTGTAAAGTGTTGTAACCCACTTTCATGCTTTTCTATACTTTTCATCACTAATTCAACCCTTTCTCGTGTTTAAGTGACCCCTTAATATGCTTTCTAGCCATTTTAAAGTGTGTTTTTGAAGATATTCCCATTGGACAACATTTAATGCCCTTTAATTCCTGACACCCACTTAATTCAGCACCCCGAGCCTAAGTTAAATGTTAAAAATGATGGAATTTATGGTGCTAACTAACAAGATCATGTCCTAGTTAACCCCGATTGCCTATATGTAGCAAAAATGGACATGATCATTTTCAATAAGAAATGTATTGATGAAGAAAAGGATGAGGAAGCTTGTTCAAAATTTAATGAGCATCCTTCACATTGTAATGAACCTTCCACATTAGATTCAACACTTGACTATCAATTAATGGTACACGAGAATTTCTTGTTGCTGATTATGTCAATTCCTAGTTCTTTGAACCATTCTTTTAAACATTTTGTACATTAATATGGATGATGATTTGAGGAGTAAATCAGAATATGTTACTAAGTCTAAATTGGAAGCATTCTTTAATGCATGGGATGCAATTGACAATAGGGTTTGTAATGATGACCATGAGCTGAATATAGGTTAGGCTATTATGAATTAAGATAAATCATGTTTCCATGGTATTGGAGCATATGACAATATGCTTGGTATAGAGTGCTTAGGTGAATGTGTGGAAACGAAAAAAGTAACCCTTCTACTTTTTCATGTTCAGGCCCTTCTAGTGGATTTTGGCTTGATTTTTTCCTAGATTTAATGTTGTAACGTGGTCTTGATGCATTCACATTAGGTCTTGGACCCTTATGAATCATTAAGACTTCTAAGATGTCTTGTAAAAGTTTTGTGAAGTGTTGTAACCCACTTTCACACTTCTCTAGGACCTTTTCATCATATTTCACTTAAATATAACCCATTTTTATCATTTACCAAGTCTTATTTCAAAGTGTTGTAAAGTGTTGTAATCTACTTTCATGATTTTCTATACTTTTCATCAGTAATTCAACCCTTTGTCATGTTTAAATGACCCCTTAATACACTTTTCAACCATTTTAAAGTGTGTTTTTGAGGATATTCATGTTGGACAACATTTAATTCCCTTTAATTCCCAACACCCACTTAATTTTCTTAAGTGGAACTAAGTCACCAATAAGGGAAACTTAGTCCTTTTTGGCAAAAAACACAAAATTATTTCAAATTTCTAGCAGGATTTTGTCCTCTAATAGTTGAGGTCGGCCTGTGATGTGTTATTTTTAGGAAATTTAGTAAAAGATAGTATAAATAAGGGTTTTTCTCCTCATTTTTCATTTCCTACAATCTCATAATATCTTGCACTCATTAAGCATTCAATCTTACAAGTATTCAAGCAATCAAGCATAATCAAGTCATCCACTGGAGCACTTCATTACTTATCTTCAAATTTCTACGTCAAGGGTTTGGCAAGTTTATGACATTGCATGTTTTTTATTTATCATTCTCTTTCAATTTCATTTCATTATCTATGGTTTGATTACCAAAGTGGGGTTTGATCAAGGAAAACCCCTATACTCTAACCTTTAACCATTTTCCCTCTTTGCATGTGTTTTTATAGACTTTATAGGAAGATTTGTCAAATAAATTAGTGTTGAAAAGTGGTCAAGAAGTCATCAAAGTCACTCAAGTCAACATAACCCTAGTTCAAGCTTGGAGAAACTTTTTATCCCATTTTTAACAGAATCAAGAGAGGACAATTGTTAGAAAAGTAAGTGCAAACCCAAAGCTACAAGATTTTGTCCTAAGATTCCCAAAATCTACAGGTGGAATAAGTTGCAACTACTTGTGAATTAGTCCCACTTCCAGGCCTAACAATTGTTTTTTGCATTTTTGGATACACATTTAGTAGATATATGTTCCGACAAGTTTTGCAGGAAACTGGGACTAAGTTGACCGACCTAGTGTAAGTTTCCTAGTCAACATTTTCAGCCAATTTTTCAGGATTCCATAATATCTCCTCATCAAGTTTTAGATTCTAGGTGCACCTCTCCAATTCTATTTAGTTATTTCATCATTTACTTGCATTTTTAGGTGTGTTTTCCAGCACTTCACATTTCTTAGGTCTTGCATCATTTAATCATTTTATTTTTAGATCAATGCATTAGTAAATCATAATTAGGCATATTACATCTCATTTACATTAAATTTGAGTGTAGAAATTTTCCCATTTTTTCGCATCTCTCCTTTTAAGTGAAAAACCCTAGAAGAGTTAGAGAGCATCAAGGTGCCAAAATCAGTGTCCACATTTTTGGTGAACCTAAATTTTGAGCATATTTTCTTTTGATTTTAAGTGCATCCTAGGTTTCATTTGTATTGCATTAGGTATTGAATTGTTTAAATTGCATCCTAGGGTTTTCAAAATTGCATTAGTGAAAAGCTCAAATAGCTTGCATTTTTGCATTGGAAAACAACAAAAAAATTGCATTTCATATTGTAGTTGCATCTGTGCATCTAAAAGACATAAAATTGCATTCAATTTTTTTGAAAAATATCAAAAAAATCATCATTGGGACTAATTCACCACACTAGGAAACTTAGTCCTCCTACACTTTTTAAATTGTAATTTTTGATATTTTCTAGGTATTTTTTGTACTTCTATTTTTTGCTACTACATTCATGTTTCAGTTTACATAATTCTTGTTAATTTCAGTTTATTAGTCCTAGATTGCATTGCATTTTCATCCACCTCTTGTGGTATTTGTATGAGTGTTTGGTGCTGGTATTGATAATACTTTAGTGAGAAGAAGTTCCTGACTCATGGCATCCCGTGATGACACACTCATTGTGGACCTTGGGTTGTCTCGAGCTCCTAATCCTTGTATGGAAAATGGTGCATTAAGCATGGATACTACCACTAGTACACCTTTATCTTCACATACAATGCATGTTGACACACAAACTAGTTCCATTTTGCAAGATAAAGTCATTAACATTCATGAGGATTTAACACATTTGCAACAAAACTTATGTCTTGAAAACATTTCAATCACTACAATTTATGTTATAGACAACATCCATAGAATGCTTGAAACTGACGAGGGCTTAATTTTATGAAACAAATTGTTGAGATATGACCAAACCATGCTTGTAACACATCTCAACCAACAAACACTATGGTTGGCTAAGGAGGATCTCACATTCCTCCTCCTTCAAAAGTAGCATCCATACCTACCTATACCACTCCTCAAGTTACAAAAACCATGCAACGGGTTAGTCATGTGACTCCTTTCACTATTCCAACTAGCATTTCTAGTTCTTTTGTGGTATTGAATATTCTATCCTCCACCACCTTCGCCCATCTTAGTGTCCCATTCACTTGTCCCAACATTACCTATACTCCATCACCATTCTCTCTTCCACCTCATACCACTTACACCGACCCTCTCATTACAGAACTCTTTCAAACTATTTCTTCCATGCAACAACAAATATCTACCATAAACCAAATCCAAACCGCACCACCTACCTACTATGTCCGTAGTAGCCCATTATCTTTGGAAATATTAAGAACATGGATGCCACAAGGAATTGAGATGCCTAGGTTTGAGAAGTATGGAGTTAAAGGAGACCCTACTAAACATGTCAATTCCTATATAGCCTTATGTAGTGATTTTTTCCTTAACGATAAATTGTTAGCCAAACTATTGTAGGACTTTAAAGGACATTGCCTTGTAGTGGTTTTCAAACTTACCTAATCATTCAATTTGATCATTTAATGAACTTGTGGATTCCTTTATAAGTCATGTTTCCAAGTCCATATGACTCCCAAAATTATAATGGCTAATTTAATGTGATGTAAACAAAGTGTGGATTCAAAAGTAATTGATTTCATTTCACGCTATGAGTCATTGTATGCTCAAGTAGATGTCAAGATTCCTGATTCACATCTCCAAAATATTTTTATCAAAAATTTACGAACTCAACTTCAGGATAAATTGACCATGATGAAATTTCCTTCTTTCATGCATTTACACACAACCCTTTGTGACTATCACAACTTAGTTACTAGTTGTGATGCCAAATCCACTTCTAGCCAAGCTGAGAAATATGAACCTAGCACTTCAAACAACTTACAACCATTTTGCAAACCAAAAAAATGTTTTTTTTACAATTTAATCCCCAGGCTCCTAAACAATCACCTCAACCCATCAACAGCCAAGTAGCAGTTGTTAAAACCACGATATCTTATAGTTATGGAGATCCAACATGACAATTTACACCATTACCAGACACTCTTCATAGCACCATGACCCAACATATACAACAACAAATGATTTCCTTAACTCTTGTTAAACCATTAGATACAACTAAACCTTTTCCTCCAACCTTTCAACCTAACGCCTATTGCCATTATCATGGAAAAAATGGACATGACACAAAAAAATGTAAGTATCTTAAACACAGTCCAATACCTCATTGATTCTAGACATCTATTCATTTCAAATGCTAATACCAAAGGCAATACATTTGTTTCCCCACCCAATCAAAATTTGAAAATTTTTACCAATCCCATGCATAAACATAATGTCATTCTTGAAAGCCAATGAAAATCAAAAAAATGATGTGATGATTGTTCATAAAGAGACTGAACATCTTGATACAACCACTATTAATCCTATGGATGAAATGGTAGGAGCAATAGACGTTATCCCTTGTAAGGGCCAACCTAATTAAAATATTGATATTCTTTCACTTCTAAAGATATTCTTTCGAATCTTGTCAATGGTCCTCTCTACATAGCTGGACATATTTATGACAATCCCACTAATGGGATACTCATAGATCCCTCCTGTGGTGAGAATGTGATCACTGAGGAATTTATGTTATAACATGAGCTATATCAAGATAACTATGACCAACCAAGATTATGGATAAAAACACACAATGGTTTCACATGCCCTACAATTGGATTGATCTTTCTTCCATTACAAATAGGATCTAAGAGAGTGGATGTTACATTCTCTATCATTGTACAATCAGATTAGTTGCATCTGCAGCTAGGCTATCCATGGCTTCACTCGATGAAAGTTGTTCCTTCAGTCATACAAAAATGTTTAAAGTTTATGCATGATAATGAAATATTCACTATCCACCATAGTGGTTTTAACCCTTTGTCTTCTAAAGGAAATTTCACCTTAGAATCCTTTTGGCTAGAGCCCATGGAGCCCATCACACCTTGAAAACATTTTTTGTTCATTGCTTATCAAAATTTTAAAGCAAAGAAAATTGCTGACTTGTCCCTCCATAACCAATCCCCCTCCACTTCCACTATCCCAATCCTAGATGAGACAATGCTACAATGTAAACTGGAGCCACCAACTTTGGAACAAACAAACATGAACACTTCGCCTTCCTCATCAAAACATCCACAAGATAATGAAACCAACCTCGTCATACCTCCTCACATTTAAAACAAGTATATAAAGCAAAAGGAGAAAGTGATTGACCCATCTCCTTTTTGTTCCTTCCATTCTTCCCCCTTAGGAAGAAAAGGAGCCTATGGTGGCTCAACCTGCTCTTACACCTCAACAACTTCAACATAGAATCAAACAAAATCGCGGGTGCTAGGGAGTGTAGGCATCATCATCATCCACTTGCTCGTCAGTTACAAATAGACAAAAACAAGGAAAATCAACCTCTACCTTTGATAGAAGCCATATCTTACCACCCTCCTCCTTCTGAACTGCCACAAGATAGTACGATATCACCATCACAAGGAAATGATCCGATACAACAACCCCAACTCCTAATACACCCTTCCCTAGAAATTACCATCCATCATCTTGTCATGATTAATCTAGATGATGATGAGGAGGAGGAGATATCTAAAATAGATGAAGAGGTGCATAGCGATCTAAATTCTTTATTTTCATCTTCCATGAGCTTAAATGATAAATCTCTCACACCAAGTGAAGAACCTAGTACTTCTCCTATTTCGGCACTTGCAATTATCCCTTTGGATAGTCAACCATCCTCGCAATACACTGAACATGATTGGGAGGTGGATGACTTGTTAGATGGTTGATTTGCATTCACCTTGCATTCTCCTTGCTAGTTTTTTGTATTCTTTTATTTGCTTTCTTTTTTGAACTTTTATGTGTGTATTGTGTTCCCCCATAATGTGATGTTTGATGTTCCCCCTCTCTTGTGACATTCTTCTATTTGTACCTCTATTCTTCTATATGTCGTACATTGTTCACTTTTGTTTTGTGTTTTTTCTTTTGGGGATGAAGCAAAGCGTTGAGAAACCCTGTCTCTTCCATGTTGACCAAAATGCTCCTTTTACTTTCTTTTTCACTTTTTTTTTGTGTTTAACCTTTTGGGGATGACACAAAGCATTGAGACACCCTATGTCTCTTCCATGGTGACCCAAACGGTCCTTTTTTTTGTGTTTTTCCTTTTGGAGATGACGCAAGGCATTGAGACTGAAATGTCTCCTTCATGTTGACCCAAAATATTTTCATTTTATTTTTCCTTTTTGTTTCTTTTCACTTGTGTTTTCCTTTTGTGGACGATGTAAAGTCTTGAGACTACAAAGTCTCTTCCATGTTGACCCAAAATGGACTTTATTTTTCTTTTATTTTCACTCTCTTTGTGTCATTCTTCGATTTTTATGTATTTGGGGAATGATGACAATTTTGAGCTCTTTAATCAAAATATTGTAGTAATGAACATACTAACCCCAAATCCATATATCCCTTATGTGTTTGGTGTGTTGCTTTTGGGGACAAACCCTTTTCTTTTTCTTTTGTTCATTTTCCTTCACATGAAGCAACCTTACTTGCAAACATATGACTTGGAATAGAGTGTTTCCAAGTTGGCTCTCATGTATTTTTTCTTTTTTCCTTTCACTACTTTAAAGTAATTACTCGCAGAATGATGTGTAGCAATTCCTTTAAAGTGGGGGCATACATTGGAATTACTCATTTGTATTTTTTTCTTTTTCTTGATTCTTAGTCCAGCCTTGTTACTTCATATGATGTGTTTGTCACTTTCTGGATGAAATTGGGTGTGATGTCCTTCATAAGCATGATCTATTGTAGCATATTATATTCCTCTTAGTGGCCTGATGTGACTTATTGCATCCCCTAAGGTGAATATTCTATTGTTTGATCAGTCCTCTCTTGGAGACATTAGTCACAATGTTCCCTAAGTTATAGAACTCACATAATCTTAACAAGAATCATTTGAACATCTTTTGCATGTTACATTTTAAATTTACACAACCGCCTTGCATAACATAGCTTGCATGCCTATGGTACCATTGCATTTTTTCATGAGTTCTAAGCATACAAGCTTTGCTTGTCTCATGAAGCACAAAACAACATTGTCCTTTGTGGCACCTTATTAAAGTTATCAATAGGTATAACTTTAATATGGTTGAGTGGAAAATCCTATTCTATGGCACAAATTTTCCCCATAGCCACCTGCATGTGTGAGTACATACCAACTGAGGGTATGTTTCTCACCTCTTGGGATTTCTCACCCCACAAAAAACCAGAAGTTTTGTGGCCCTAGAGTGAGTATACTTAGGCTTTCTCACTTGGTGGACAACTATGAGTTCTATTGATCCAGAGTGAGTACACATTTCTTTTTTCAAAAAAATAGTTTAGATCTAATCCACAATGAGTTGGACAAACAATTGAAGCTTTCTTCCATCTTTTCTCATGACCATGTGTGTTCCTTTGTGTTTATGTTTGATTTTCCATGGGATCATGATCCTAGGGGCTTGATCATCCCTCTTCATTATTTTTATCTCATCTCATCAAGAATTAGTGCATTCGTACCTTTCTGTGTTGCATTGTGATCCCACAATAGTGGTTTACAATTTTTGGCCAAACTAGACATTGAAATAATTTTTTTTAACTAAATCTTCACTTTCGAGCACCTATAGTGGCTAAACTGTGAGGAATTTGAAGATGATGCAAACTAGAGTTTTGTGAAATTTTATCTGTAAATTCTAAATATATTTTTTTCAATTTTTTGGAATCAGATTGCACTTCTTTTTCCATCTTCCTCAAAAACTAGTTTTTTTCAGAAAACAACATTTTTAAAAAGTGACGCTCACCGTATAACATATAATTTTTTTCCATGAAGGATAAAGTTATAATTCTTTCGAATTTAGATTTTTAACTCTGATATCTAGTGCTTAGGCTTGGTTAGATAGTTTTTTATTGAATATTTTTTCTTTAATCAAGTTTTGAAGTCAAACCAATTACAATTTAGAGAGTGCAACTGTATAACGCGTAATTTTTTTTGTATTTATCGAAATTCAATTTTTTTTTTGATAATCTTCTATTTTCCACATGTGCAAAATAGAGAGTTTGTTTTTTGGTGAAAAACCTACATTCACAAGAAATAAAAAATAAATATAATAACTAAATTTAATTTAATTAAAATTATACTTTTTTGGAAGGTTATAATAAGGACTACATACTTACAAAAAAATATATTTTAAATGAATTCATTTGATCCCACAAAAGGTAAATCAAAAGTGGTTTTTTATCAACATTTTGATAGGTGTAAAGGAGACTCCATTATAGGTATGGTTTAAAGTTAGTGGGGTTCTATCCAAGGGGGCTTGGTATAAGGTGGTTTGATCTAACCCTATTCAATTGGAATCCTTTAAATGGAACTTTTTAAGGCTTAAATCATTATATTTTCTAAAAATAAGTGATTTCAACAAAAATTAGGATCTCCTAGAAAGTGTAAACCACTATTGTGGTAGCACCTGATCAGCTACATTAGTGTGAATTTGAAGCAAGTTCATCCTCTCACTAAAGTGGGGGCTAACTGTGGACAGAAAAAGTAATCCTTCTACTTTTTCATATTCAGGCCCTTCTAGTTCATTTTGGCTTGATTTTTGCCTAGATTTAGTGTTGTAATGTGGTCAACACACTCACATTAGGTCTTAGACCCTTGTGAATCATTAAGACTTTTAGGATGTCTTGTAAAAGTGTTGTGAAGTGTTGTAACCCACTTTCACACTTTTCTAGGACCCTTTCATCATAATTCACTTAAATAACCCCTTTGTATCACTTACCAAGTCTTATTTCAAAGTGTTGTAAAGTGTTGTAACCCACTATCATGTTTTTCTAGACTTGTCATCACTAATTCAACCCTTTCTCATGTTTAAATGACCGCTTAATCCACTTTATGCTCATTTTTAAGTGTGTTTTAGAGGATATTCTTGTTGGAAAACAATTAATTCCCTTTAATTCCTAAGACCCACTTAATTTTCTTAAGTGGAACTAAGTTGCCAATATGGGCGACTTAGTCTTTTTTGGCACAAAACTCAAACTTATTTCGAATTTCTGGCAGGATTTTGTCCTATAACCATTGAGGTCAGCTTGTGATGTGTTATTTTAGGGAAATTTAGTAAAATAAAGTATATAAATAAGGGTTTTTCTCCTCATTTTTCATCGCCTACAATCTCCTAATCTCTTGCACTCATTAAGCGTTCAATCTTACAAGTATTCAAGCAATCAATCATAATCAAGTCATCCATTGGAACACTTCATTGCATATCTTCATATTGTTACATCAAGGGTTTGGTATGTTTATGAAATTGCATGGGTTTTATTTATCATTTTCTTTCCATTTCCTTTCATTATCTAGGGTTTGATTATCAAAGTGGGGTTTGACCAAGGCAAACCCCTATACTCTAACCCTTAAACCATTTTGCCCTCTTTGCATGTGTGTTTGTAAACTTTGTAAGAAGATTTGTCAAAGAAATTAGTGTTGAAAAGTGGTCAAGAAGTTATTAAAGTCACTCAAGTCAACATAAGCCTAATTCAAGATTGGAGACACTTTTTATCTCATTTTCTGCATAGTCAAGAGAGGACACCTGTCAGAAAAGTAAGTGCAAACTCAAAGCTACAAGATTTTGTCCCAAGATTCCTCAAATCTGTAGGTGGACTAAGTCGCCACTACTGGTGGATTAGTCCCACTACTAGGCCTGAAAAGTGGTTTCTACATTTTTGGATAACCATGTGGCAGATTATTGTTTTGACAAGTTTTCCCCAAAACTAGGACTAAGTCGCCCAGCTTGGCATAAGTGTCCCAGTCAACATTTTTAGTCAATGTTTCAAGATTCTAGAATCTCTCCATATCAAGTTTCAGATTCCAGGTGCACCTCTCCAATTTTGTTCACTTATTTCATCATTTACTTGCATTTTTAGGTGTTGTTGCATATCACAATGTGTTTTCCAGCACTTCACATTTCTTAGGTCTTGCATCATTAAATCATTTTCTTTTCAGATCAGTGCATTAGTACATCATAAGCAGGCATATTACATCTCATTTACATTAAATTTGAGAGTAGACATTTTCCCATTTTGGCCCATCTCTCTCCTTTTAGGTGAAAACCCCTAGAAGAGTTAGAGAGCATCAAGGTGCCAAAATCATTGTCCACAAAATGTAAACATCAGCTTAAAGATATGCCTACGTATGAAAACTTCTTATTCATCACACATGATAAATGTTTTCATGGCATGAGACAGAAGACAAGGGATGATTTTAAAGGTTTATATAATCCTCCTATGGATTTTGACTCATTAGAGGCGTAATTGCAATGTGACTCCAAGAATTTACGGTATATTCTCTTGGATAAAGATCTAAATCCCATTGTTTGTCAAGGTTTTTGTTCAATGTGAAAATTGAAGTTGGTGTCAACTCATATGACCTTAATGATGAAGTGGATTATGAATGTTTCACTTTCTCAATTCAATTAGATAAGGCTTTACTGGGGAATGCTAATGAGCAGGTTGGGGTCATATATTACAAAGAGTGTGGGTTTCAAGTATTGTCTAATTGCAATTCCCAGTCAGGAAAAATTCATGATGATATTGGAAAATTTGGACATATGGTCAATATGGTTGATGGTAACAACCATGGAAATATTAGTTTGTGGATAGTTCATGGAAATTTTCCTGGTATTGGCATAATACAAATAGTAGAAAGCAAGGTTTTTGATAGGGGAAAATACTTGTCCTATGTTTTGGGGGCCTAGGGCCACCTATTTGAAAGTTTAAGCCTATAAATTGTAGAATGTAGGTTGAAATCTTGCACATCACGAAAGGGCTTTTGAAATTTTTTAAAAGTGGATCATTTTGTATATTTATGTAAATGTTGTACATATGTTGGTTGCTTTGGTTTGGTTCTCTTGCCTTGTCTGGGTAAGTCCTAGCTTTGGTTTTTTGTGCATGTTATGCTTTCATATGAAATTATTGGATCTCACCATGCCTATGAGAGGTATGTGTCTGCAACAAGAGCCACTAATGGAACCCCTAAAATGCTTTGGTTCCATTTCAAATCTTGTAGAATTTGGTTGTTTCCATGTCCTTAGGCTTAGGGTTTTGTTCACCATTAATGTTTTAGGTTTATGTTGTTAAAAACCTTCCTAAATAATCCCTGAGCTTGCATCCTTGTCAATGTTTTGATTCGTTATTGACCTTTTTGTAATAGGTTCCCACTTTTCTAAGTTGTGACTTATGTTGTCAAGTTCAAGCTTTTACTAGCCTCTTGATCCTAGTGGTCTTGGTCAATGCTCATGGTCGTATTAAACTTATTACCTTATTGTAATCAAGGTTGGTGTATTTCAAAATATTTTGTCTAAGTCTAGGCTTAGGTTTTTTAATTTTTCACCTAAGGTTTTAACCATAATTGTTATGTCCTTGACTATCATCTACCTAGTGATGGCCCCTTCTTAAAACTAATATTTTTTGGCATGTGTAAATATTAGATTCTATCTTGACAATTTGATCATTGTGGGAAAATCTCCACTGTTCCCCGCTTACCCATCTCATTTTATTCCTCATTAAAATAATCACACGGGCTGGTGGGCACAAGCCACATGTCTTCTACATTGGTGGTCCCATTACCTTTGAATGATCTATGAGTGGTATTAAAATGAAATTGATAGTGGTTGTTGGATAACGTGGATTCATCTTGGCCTCTCCCTGCCACCCCATCCAATTTTATTTTATATTAAAGAAATGTCACGGGCTAGCAGTCGAATTGACACATACTACTTTTTGGAGGGACCCTCCCAACTTTGGAGATGATGAATTCTTTGTGGAGCAAGGATTTTTAGTTGATGGTGAGTGTTGTGGGTAAATCTTGACTGCTCCCTGACATCCTGTGAGGGGTCCACTCGTACCTTTTTCTTCTTAGTGAGGGAGTGGGCGATGACTACATGGAACGATCTAAAAGACTGGATGGAAATTAGCAAGGGAAAAATATTAATAAATTTACCTGAGAGAACATATGGGATAAAATGGTGTCATTTTCAAATTAATTTCTTTTGGCATGTGTTCAAGATTTGAGGATTAATTTTGATTACAACCATCAATTCTATTAGATAATGGTACATATGAGAAGGTGACATTGAAGTAAGGTACGGTACGGGCTGATGGTTTGAGATAGAATAATGGTCATTCCTTGTCATCCTATTGATCAAAGGCACAAGTGGGTTATTTCCCATGGGCAAGCGGGAAAACATGACATGATAGGATTTTCTTAAATGTTAAGTGGGTAATTAAGTGTGAAAACACAATGGATGTCTACCCACTTAGGCTTTTCTAATTTAGAAAAAGGTAGTAAGTGCATGCAATTAGCTTTTTCATAATTAATTACCCTAATTGTAATTATCAATTGATTTATCTTGACATGTGATCAATGGATGAGGTTCAAAAATAAAATAACTAATTGTAATCTTGCTCGCACAAGCCCTCCTCGAGCATTAATGGTAAGCATGCTCAAGTTGCTCAATATAATGAGGATCGACAACCATATTTTTCTTCACAATTTACAATCAAAAGCTGAGAAATCAAGTTTGATTTCATGAAGAAGATGGCATAAGAAGTTACAAAGGTATTGTGGTAGCCTTTTCCTTGGTAAGTAGTTCATAACCACTTGTTTCAATTACGTATAAGTTAGTTTGTCAAATTTAAAGTCCTAGGGTGGTGAGGGTTTTGTAGTCTGCAATATCCTTTTAAGATGATAATAATTGCGAGTGTTTTAGTGTTTTGTTCAGCAAAAATATTAGAAACAACAAACTAGTAAAAATTCTACCTACAATTAAGAGTCGCCTTGTTCTTGTTTTGTTCTCTATGAAAATGAGTAAACCTAGCGTATCTACCCACCCAGTCTAAAGGTCTAGGAGACTTAGTCTACAGGAATCTCAAGACCATGCACCTGAAATTGAACTTGGCATATTGAGAGCTCTTGTAACACCAAAGGGCAGGAGGATTTCATGTGGTAAATAAGAAGGGTGGTGTCAAGGGCACCTATAATTTGAGAAGTAGGATTTTTTTAGAAGAATTGGTCAAGTTTAGAAAGAAAGAGTTTGACAAGCCTATGAGGGAAGTGAGGAAGAAGAATAAGTACCACAACTTGGATTATATGGGGAGGCATGACTCTCCCATAGAGGTTTCAGACAACCCTTCAGGTGATGAAGGAGATACTAACCCAGAGTATGGCCATTACTTTCTCACTCTGGTGCAAGATGAGGATTTTGATGAGGGAAGAGTAGTAGCTTCTCTAGTTTTAGCACGAACGTAGAGTGGGTAGTCATACTTTGATTCTAACAAATCATAGTAACGTCCCAATTCTATTTGTGTTTTTGATAACACCATGGCCACTACAACAAACTTGTCCTCTTCAGCAAGTATATGGGTATTTTTCTTTATTGTTGAAGTGGAAACTCTTTTGGTTGGTGTGAAGTAGAGGTGTTGGACTCTCTTGCTTTAATGGAAAATATTCCTTTTTCCATTTAATATGTTGTTTTTTCCTTGGGTGTTTATGGAGAATCTTCTTTGATTGACTTGGATGAAGGATTTTGGCACTATTGCAACAACAAATGATCCCTTTTGGAAGGTTGGATGGTCATCTTCAGTCTCCTTCATGGAGTTTTGTTTTTGGTTTTCCCCCTATTTTGCAATGATTTAATGTTTAACTGTCTAGGGAATCTCTGAAATTAAAGTGAAATTAACTTTCGAACGAAAGTGTAATTGTAATTGTAATTTTGGCCTGATGCTTGTTGCTCCCATATCTCTATAAGTGGTATTTCAACCAGTCGGTTACAAGGGTTGTTGGGTGGTTGGTCATTCTAGAATTGAACACACATAAAATTGTAAAAGATACTAAACATTTTGGTGTACTTCTTAGGTTTGGGTTTGCTAATATGTATATGAAGCTCTAATACTAATATTGACATAAATAGAATGGAATAGTGCAAGTTCGACACCATTTTCTCTCCTATGTATTGGTTTTATAAACTATGAATAATATAATTAAGGGTTATCTTATTTGACTCTATTGATTTCCATTGGGTGTTTGGTTTTATTCTCGCTTCTTAATTTAAAGAACTAATATAAATGCTTGAATACAACTATAGGTTTATATTAAATTAGGTGCTAGGATGCTAATAAGAATGATGGTTGAGATATAATGTTGAAATACTGTAAGGTAGTATTCTCAAAGCTTTGAATATTGTCATGTGTAAAACTTGTTATCTAATTTTGTGGGTATTAGTATTGACTTTGTTCCAAGGATGAGGCACTGGTCTAAGTGAGATAATCATATTGCATTCTATTGATTAATTCACTAACTAACTATTCATTAAATCAAATTCTCCAAAATTGGTGACAAAGATATGAGGTTTTACCATTCTCGTGCTTTGAATGTGAACTATTATTAAGAAGCAACCAACCTCTTTGATATGTTCTACTAGTTGAGCCTTTATATGAGAATTATCTATGTATGTTGTAGTGTTATTGATATAAATGGCACAAGAATATTATGTGAACATTTCTAGGATTACCCTCCTTGGTTTCATAGAGCCCGAAGTGTAGAAGTAAGGGCCTAAGAATCTTTACTAGTTTGTTGGCAAATCCTTTCGTTTACTTATCATTATATTTTGGTAGATTCATAAGTAAATGATAAGACTAAGTTTGGGTCTCAAAAAATAACCAACACTTTCCTTAGTGAAATTTAAATAATATTTAGTGCTTGGTAAGTTTATGGTCAAGATAAATCATAATAGTCTTAAGTACATTCTTAGTTCAAAATGATTAAACGATAGATAATATAAATGGGTAAGAAATTTGTAGGAATATGATTTCAAGATAATTAATATGTGAAGGGAAGCACAATTTAGCTAATGATTTATTATTTGTGATCCTTACTTTATGCTCCATTTCTAATATCTTTGTTGATTGGGTAACCACCATTATATCAAAATATGTGAAGAATGATTTTAGTACTAGAATTTTAGATTGAGTGATACATGATATTAATTTAAAATTGGTGAGAGATATAATTCTAAATGAAAAGGATTTATTTAGTCTAGAAATCAAAGATGATGAAGATTTCAAAAGCCATACCTAATACTCCATTGGCTAGGATTCCCAGGTATTTTAAAATATACAAATAGAAAAGATATTTTCTTAGAAAGGAATGGAAGGGGATGCACTCAAGAATATTAATGATTTCTCATATTTCCAATAAAATGAGGCCAACCAACTTTATCTTTCTAGACAACTTCAACCCTTTCTCGTCCTTAAAAAAAGTAGGGAAGTGTATCTATGAGATTTTTCACTAGGTTATCCAAAATAAATTGTAAAGAGTTTCCTTTTGTTGTAGTAGATAGATTAATTAGGTGCACTTTAATTCCATATCCACTAATTTCAAGGCTTACCAAATAAATTATTTATTCTTTAAGAGGTATTCAAATTACAAAATTTGTGAAAGAGGTTATTAGTGATAAAGGCTATATAGTTTTGAGCCATTTTTTGTAAGATTTTTTTTTTTTTTAAGAGTATAACTTACCATTAACATAAGTTCTATCCCCAAATAAATGGGAAATTTAATATTGTCAACAAATGGTTCAAAGGATGCCTAATAAATTATGTTTTTGGGTAAAAAATTCTTTGGTGAAGTGGCTACATGTGGGAGAACATTTCTACAACACGTCCCACCATATTTCCATATGTATGTTTCCCTTTATGGATTTTTATAGATATTGTAATGTGGGTAAAGGGGATCTAGGTTCTAAATCATATTTCTTGTACATCACAATGGAAGGAACCAAAAATGATCACAAATACCCACTTGGCTACTAATTGCTATGAAATAACTAGAATAATGGATCAAGGTTTTGATTCTTTCTTTGGGGTTGATTGATTGAGTAATAATGGATTAAATTTGATGGTGCAAATGTGTGCCTAGGTTAACTATGCAGCTATAATAAAATATTATGATTTTAAAGAATTACATAGTAGAAACACAAAAAGAATAGTTATATAATAGTAGAGTGTAGAGTAGAAAAACCAAGAATATAAATTTAAGCTCAAGTTGGGTGGAGAGTGGTGCTTGTACCCTAGACATAAAAGTGTAGATATTTAGAATAAAAAATTAGATCTCATATGGCCACTATGTGTAGGTTCTTCTTCTATGGAATCAATGTCAAAACTTCATTTGTTGATGATTAATTTTAGACTTTCCCTCATTTGTTGGCATGTGAAGCTTGACTGCTTGATCTTGCAATTAGGCCTTCAATCCTTTCCTAAACCAACTTCAGATTTGTCACCTATACACAAGAGAGAGAAATGGTTGTTCCATATATGGGCTTGCCTAAGTCAAAATGAATTTTGGTGTCTCCACCTCTACAATGGCTATATTGATATAAAAGAGTGCTTAAACTATGTGAAGAAAATGAAAATGTATAAAATAATGATAAGTTGACGAGTGTTGCAACTTACCACTAAGATTTACTCTCCTTGATGGACTAAAGTCATTTTACTCATCACCTTCAAGGATAATTGGATATTTGATTTAAATTTATGTAAGTGTTAGTGCTCACAAAACAAATGGACATGGAACATGAATAAAGTCACATAAAAACTTGAAGCATTGTCCTTATGAATCTTGATTGAGAATAATTGGTGTAAACTCCACTAATTGTGCTCTTGACTTATTTTTAGGATTCCCAATCAGGCTCAATTCAAATTTTATTTTTTTTAAGATAAAAGGAAAAAAACCTTGAATTATTATTAATAATATAAAAGTTCTAAAATTACATAAGAATGGCATAAAATCTTACAAAATAAAGATGGCCTAGGGACCAAAATAAAATTCCCCATATACCTGATACTTTATGCATGGAGGCCAAAACAAAAGAGAAGCCTCATAACAAAAAGTGAGAAAAAGCACAAAGAAAGCAAATTTTATGTAATAGCTCAATTCAATTTATAGTTATTGCCATAGGATTTTACATGTGGAAAAAGACTTGTATTTATATGCATGTCTTTAATTCTCACTAAATTAGTTATCAAAAACCAATAAATGAATTTAAATTTATAAATGTAAAAATATTGACAATAAAATATTTAAATTAGGGCCAAAATAGGCTGGATAGGGGTGCTAGCACCCTAATCTAGGCCTATTTTAGGTTTTTAAGTGTTAAATAAATATTAAATCATAATTTATAATTTAAATATTATTTTTTGAATATGATCATAAAAAACCCAATTTAAGAGCACAATTGAGTCTAGGCATATATGGGGGAGCTAAATCTAGTGCGATATTGTCAAGCGTGACAATTTATGATGCTATAGATATAATTCTCTAACTTTTATGGATCTTACAATCACATAAAATAGGGAACCTAGACCCATAGGCATGATCAAGGAGAGTCAAGAGATATTGAAATAAGTTAAGAACCATATTAAACATGCTAAAAAATAGTATAATCTCTATGCAAATAAGAAACATATCAAAAGAGTATATAAATATGGCTCAACATGGTTTACTTAAGTCTACAACCTTATAGTAAGTATTTAGTAAAGAAGAAAGGAACAAAAAATAAGAAGCTCAAATTTATGATCCCTATAAGATTATACAAAAAGTTGGACAAGTTGCATTTGACCTAGAACTACTTCAAAATAGTATTATTCACAACATCTTCCTTGTTTCTTTCCTTAAAAATGGATTACATTAGAATGTTACACATTTAAAAGACTTGCCACCTTAAGATAATTAAGGAATAATAATTCTTATACCAAAGGTTACCTTGAATACTAATAAAAGGAATTAAATAATACAACCATTATTGAGTATTTGGTGTGAAGGACCTATCACTTGACAATGCTATATAGGAAGGATTCAATATCTTGAATCATCCAAATATGAAATACTGGAAGTCATTATATTATAGAAAGATAAAACTATCATGTTTCTTTTTCGTATAATATTTAAGGATGTTCCTTGAGACTATTTTCTATTTATCATAAAATTAGGGAAATAAATTAGAAACTTGACTTTACAATACTTAACCGTGTTATATTTTATCAATGCCAAATTATAGAGATCTTTTACAATCAATCAAAATATATCTTGATTCATAAAAATAAGACTTAGTTGAGGTCAAGAAATTTCACAAAGGGAAAACTATCATGCTCCATTTTTTCATAAGATTTTAGCTTGTTCATTAAGCCTATTTTCCATTTCTTATAGACTTTGAGAAATAAATTAACAAAACTGATTTCTAAGTGTTAAGTGTGCTCTATTTTATGGGTAGATTATTATAGGGATGTTTTGTAATCAATTATATTTCTTCAAGTTTTTTGGATAAGGGTTTCTATGTGGGGTATTTTTGTAGAGAAAACGAAGGAGTTTGAAATTGTATGTTAGAGGTAAAGTGGGTTCTTCAATTCCTATTTAATTCAAATGAAATATTAGTTATGACATGCTTGTTTTATGAATTCATTCCTTGAAATATATCATAAATCCTATTCATTTTTTACTAGAGATTGAATGATGAAAGCCCCCTTATTTTCATATCTAGTTAGTGGATGGAAACTCTCTTATCCAATATTGTACAATTCCACACAAGGAATTTATTTGAGATTCAATGACCTACCATTTCAATATTTTCTACAATACCTATTAGATTGGGTGATAGGAGGCTTTGTTAGCACCTAGGGTTTGTAAAATTATGATGGCTTCTTTAGAACCATTTTTTGTTAATTTATTCATTTTTTTAATAATAATAACTAATATACTTGTTTTATAGAATCAATTCCAACCTAAATTAATTGTAATTTGAAATCACTTTGAATTAATAAGGATTACATTACTTACCATGGCTATTTTAAAAATTTAAAGGAAATTTTTATCTAATGTTTCCAATTTTATTAACAATAATATTTCTTGTGTTCGATCTAATATTGTAATAAATAAAGGTGTTGTGTTGATCAAAATTAAATCAAGTGGAAATATCCTATTGGGAATATTATCTAATTGGGCTATCTTTCTCCTTGACCTCTATACTAGCTTGGAATCACCTATCTATTTTATTGTTGAGGGATGTTCATAGTGATGTAGAAATGAATTCTCTACAAAAAGGAATGTATCGTTATTCTCTACAATCCAATTTTGATCTTACCACTAGCTACACTAGAGAATATGACTATAGTGTGGAGTGTATTGCTATTACATACTCTCCAATTTTGAGCTTCCATAACACTCTTTCCATAGTCTTGAATATTTTATGTAATGTATAATTTATTTATCTTGGACCTTGACAATGTTTTATTTATGAGTTCAATAATTTAATTATAGAATATTTTATGAGATTATTCATGTGCTTGGATTTATTGGTATAAATATTTTTTTATTATACCATTTCATTTTCATGAAAAAGGTATTTATTTCTTATTGTAGGAGTTTTCTACATTACATGATAACTTAGAATTTTCGTGTGTGGTTTTTTTACCAAGAAGAAAGGTATAA
Source organism: Sequoia sempervirens (assembly GCA_007258455.2). Classification (NCBI taxonomy): domain Eukaryota; kingdom Viridiplantae; phylum Streptophyta; class Pinopsida; order Cupressales; family Cupressaceae; genus Sequoia; species Sequoia sempervirens. Next base: position 124,796,461 of record VDFB02047230.1, on the reverse strand, counting down.
TTTTCATAGCTTTCTCAAGATAGGAAATATTTGTATTTTTTGTTTTTTTTAATCCTCTCATTGCTTCTAACCCTTAATCTTTACATCAAGGTTTTAAATATTACATATCTTATTTAAATTTGTTTACATGAATCTCATTGGTCTTGTTATTATTGTCACTCTATCCTTCCTCTTGAACAAGATTGAATCAAATAATTTTATTTTTGGTATTATGAGTTTTTATTGTTGGTACAATAACATTTCAGCTCAAATATTTCCCTTGATTCACACTAGGGTGCTCAAATCTCCATAGAATTGAGGTTGTAGAATTGATTTACTTTTAATCTTATTTTTCTTACACTATAGAAGGACTTGTAATTGAGGGAATACATATCATTATCTTTATTCAATTATTTCCATTTGACTTCCCATGGAGTTGAAAAGATCGAATTGGTGCTTGACCATTTTGACTACCTCCCAAGTAGTCACCACATTTCTCTCTATCCCATGCATAGCTATTTTTTCAGTTTTTTAGTCACATAAAGATTTGAATTCTAAATTAGTTTTACATTATCATTTTTTTTTTCATTTAAGTTTGACTATATTAGAATATATAACTATTATTTAATAAATTTTCTATATATTTTTATTGCCATGTGTTTTTTGTTTCAATTCATGAGTAGATATTCAATATTACATACAGACAACTCACTTTTCAATTTCTTTCAATCAATAATATGGCTAGGGGACTACATCATTTATGCATTAGTACATTAACATCTAAATAGAATTATATTCAATATTTTCCTTCCAAACCCTTTGCAAATCCATTTTATATTTTTCTAGTTGATTTATATATCATGTTTCTCTATTTCTAATTTTTTTCTATTTTCACACCCAAATCAACTTTCCTTTCTAAGTAATAAATGTTAGATTTAATTAGGCAAAAATATTTTTAGGTAATATTAAGATATTTCTAACATTTGATAAATGCAATAATACTTTTCTATTTCATTTATCTTGTCTAATAAGTGTTAGGTTAAAACTATTAAACTAAATGGATACCAAGTTTATTATATTACAAGAACTTATTTAAAGGCTTCTAGTATCATCTTATGGTCAAAAGAGAAAATTTTGATTTACTAATCTATGTTCAATTATTGAGTCTTATTTATATTGTTTCTTGAGTGAATTTTATGGGGATATTTTATATTACTATTACATTCTACTCTTTCAAGCATATAGAAAATAGTTAAAATAGATGAATGCAAATTTTACATAGATTAAATTTTAGTGTTTTCTTTCTACAAACATGAATATATTTATTAAAATTGTTTTTAGAAAATGAAACATTTTATATGTAATATATATTTTATTTTATTTTCTTGTAATTTAAAGGGGGTGTAATATGAGTCTTAATTGTATAAGTATTAATTATAGTATGTCACAATCTAAATTTTGATTATTGGTAAAGGAGTAATGATTTTTTTTTTATTATTATTTTTTAATTCAAGTGAGTTCCATATTATATGAAATCTTACAATTTCCCTCCTTATTTTTGGGAAGAAATAGAAACAAAAAAATTATGTATATGTATTTTTGGTTTCTATAATTGTCCATGTGAGTCTTGGAGTATGCCTTCTTACCACTAGCCCTTTTTTTTTAATATGTAACTTTATCTTTATTATTAATATAAATAGTTGCCTATTTATCAAAAAAAAAAAAAAAATTGTTACACACACAATTTATTTATATTATTAATTGTTATAAATAGAACCTAAATTTGATAATCAACTTTATTTGTCATACAAATTTCTTATAATTATTATCTATTCAAACTTGTTCTTCAAATAATAAGACACACATATATAAATATTTTTATAAAAAATTAAATAATGTCTAAACACGACCATGGGACCATCCAATTCATTATAAGCTTATATATTTGTAACATTCACTTACACAATAATCTTACATAATAACCTGGAAGGAAAAGTCAACGTTTATTCCCTCGTCAAATCAAGCCTTGCCTGAAAAGGTACCTTGCGAGAGAGGAGCTAAACATTTTAACCGTAATAATGGGCGTAAAACTTAATTAAGAAAACAAAATAAATCAGGTGAGAACAGGAATCTAAGAGAGTTCCAATAGATACTGTAGAGATCTCATGACTTGATGTGGATCAGCGTCCATGTTTCCTTGGAGCATCAGAAGAACTTGAGCCATGCTTGGCCTCTCATTCTCATCCCTTGCAATGCATACGAAGCTTGTAAGAGTAGCTCTTCTCACCTCCTCAACATCCGCATGCATCGCAATTCTTTCGTCCACGATACTCATCAAGTTTCCCTTTTGAATTTGAGTTGCAGCCCATGATGGAAAGTACTGCTTTGTCCGTTCATTCACGCTCATGTCCATATTTCTTCGACCCGATATTATCTCAAGCAACATCATACCGAAGCTATACACATCTGCCTTGGAAGAAATTGCTAAGCCGTCGACCCACTCGGGAGCGATGTACCCTCGAGTTCCTCTCATGCTTGTCAAAACCCTGCTGAAATCTCTTCCCACCAATTTTGCCAGCCCAAAATCAGCTACCTTTGCGCTGAAATCGCTATCCAGCAGAATGTTCTCGGGCTTTATATCGGAGTGAATGATTTGATATCTGCATTCCTCATGGAGATAAACCAAAGCTCGTGCAGTGCCTAATGCGATCTCGAATCGCCTCTTCCACTCAAACAGCTTTTGTGATCCTGCAAATAGAAAGGAATTGAGAGAGCCGTTGGGCATGTACTCGTAAACCAGCAGCCTTTGTAATCCTTCTGTGCAAAACCCGAAAAGCCGGACCAAATTCACATGTTGTATGTTTCCGATGGTGCTTATTTCTGCCCGAAACTGCTTTTCTACCTGTGTAGTACCCTCCAATTTTTTAACGGCCACAAGCGTATTGTCTGGGAGAACTCCTTTGAAGACAGAACCGAATGCTCCTCTGCCTAACTTATCCCTGAAATTGTTGGTTGCGATTCGCAGCTCCTTGTAAGTGAATGTTCTCAGAGAGGCGGACAGGTCATCTTCAGTCTCTCCTCCCTTACCCAGTATTCGACGCCTCCTCCGAAGAAAAAATACAAGGAAAACTAACACAAGAATGAAAACAGCACCTGCAGGAAGTGAAATCGAAAGGACAAGAACTTTGTTACTTCCTCCACTGGATCTCAATTGTGTCAACTCAGAAGCAGCCATACGAAGGAACACGGGCTGGACATTTGATGCATCGAGAATATTGAACAGATCGCCAAACCACATTCTACAAATGGGCGAAGTAGAATTAGTAAGATCGTAGGCGGTGCAGGAGCAATTTCCCAGACATGCAGCTCTACATGTTGGTAGAGTTGCGTATTGAGAATATAAAACAGCATCTTCGTCGGCTAATGATATGTCAGTCTTTTGCAGAAAACCATCGGTAGTGCCGTTGGTGGGAAAGCAGTGGAGAGGGCTAGTACGAACGCATCCGCTTGATCACCATTCTTGTGAATTCCAGGTGTGAATGTCTTTTGGATTGAAGCCGGTCAGACAGCTGCATAATCCAAGATTGTTTTTGTTGCATGCTCCGTATGCCCCGCATATATCATTGACAAGGCACAGGTCTCCCGGCACAGACCATACAAGATTCCAGCTGGTGTTACGAATCAGATAGTACATTCGTACCTCTCCAGTCTTGTGCAGGACTGCACGCTCCATGACAGTATCAAAATCTGATATTTGAATATAGGTAAAGTACATCCTTGTCGGAGAAAACTTTTCAAATTTTGTTATTTGAATATTGCCCTTATTCGACATCTCTGGCATACTGCTGAATTGGTCACCAACCCATTCTCCGCTGTTCCAATAGCTAATATTGTTATTATCTCGTAGCAAAAACCGCGTCTTGCCTGGGGTTGGATCCATTCCCAAAGAGAAGTGTCCGGGTGCGGGATCCAACGAACTCTTCCAAGAAGTTAGCTTCATGCCTTTCCACATCTTCATTCCCGGCAACCATGTGTCCCCTGGATACAAGAAACTCTCCCAGACAATCTCAGAAATGTTATGGACGCTCCACATAACAAAACTACCAGAATCTAGTATTGTAGCTCTTGAGGCTCTAGCTTTCTGGTTCTTCCTTGTCGACCAAATTGATCGTCCCTCTGAATCATACAGTTCGAGATAGCCTTCTGCTGACAGCTTCAAAACGCCTGGCTTGTTTTTAATGGGAGTCTCTCTATTAGCCACCCAAACAATTGTCTTCTCAGAGATTTGGGCATACCGGATGCCAACGTACCAGTTATTAGTTCCATTAAGGCAGAAAAACTCCAATTCGAAGATGCCATTCTTTGAAACTTTGCTCTGATTTCCAGTGAGAGAAGCTCCCAAAGCGATGATGTCCCCACCATCATCTGCTCGGCAATTACAACTGTGACGTAGAACAAGCAAAGAAAGCGCTGAAAGGAAGCAATACCTTGTGAACAGACTATTTGTGGACATATCTATAATGTATATGAAATCCCTAAAGCGCTAGGAACAAAGCCCGGGAAAATATATCTCCTGAATATTACGCACAGGTTTGCCCCTATCTTATACACGGCAAATGCAATCAACTAAGGCCCTATCTTATCACTCCCACCTCCCTTTTTCTTCGAAATATCCAAATTCTCTTTCACAAATTTGCCATAAACGTTCAAACTACGTCTGTGCTTAGGACTATTGACGGTACAAACCTGACTATTACGCACAGGTTTGGTGTTGTCTTATACAGGGCAAATGGAAAAAACGATGGTAAGTCTGACAATCACTTTCATATGCGGGAAACGGCAATCGGTTTTTCCAAACTACAAATTTACCATTCAACTGCATTTGTACAATCACTTTCAGGTCTCTTTTTCTTCGAAACGAAAAAACAAAACAAATTCTTTTGCTAGTCAAAATTTACCCTTCTATACGTTAGTATTTGGGAGAGTTGTCGGTAGACATCGGACTATAGAGAAGCGAGGCAATAGAGTTTTGTTTACCAATCATAGTCAATGCAACGTATTCAAACTAAATACTAAATATCAGGGTAGTCCATGGTATGAAGACGAGTAACGTTGAATTGAACCTGGGGCTACTCATCGTTTCCGCTACGGCTGTCTCATTCCATAAAAAACTTGACATCTTAGGCTATGAGAACCCATGATAAATCTAAAATCTTGGGTTAGAATATGAGAACGCACAGACGTCTTCAAACTAATTCAGTAGGGAGATAACATAATATTTGGAAAATTAGAAAGTAGCAATAGATATTTGTTTATGGAAACTTTATTGTTTATCGAAACTTTTTGTTTTATTGGTGTAACTTTTGTATAACCAAAAAAAAATTATGTATGTATTTATTTATTTATTATAAGTATGATATTGAATATTTTATGTTTTTTTAAGTGTAAATTAATTTGGAATATATATATATATATATATATATATATATATATATATATATATATATATATATATAGATGTATATCATGATTTTTATTAATAAGATTATTTACTTCCATAAATTCAAACTTATTAGTCAATAGTTATTTTGTTTGAAGTTTTCATCGGGAATTTCGTTAGCCCAGCTGTGAATTGGGTTTGTTGGCGCCGGGGACGTCCCGACCAATAGGGACTAGACCAGGTTTTTTTATGAGTGTTTGCTCGCGGGAGTGTTAATGCATTTTGTCGTTGTTATATGATGGAGGTGGGGGCAGTAAATGCAGGTAGATGAAGTAAATGTAATATTGAGTGTTGCATTTGGGAAAGTATACTTTGATTAAGTTGTATTGTCAAAACAGTCATTCTGGTGTTAGTATCATAGCAAAGTATTGTAAAAATCGTCGCCTTGGGCTCCATGGTTGGTTTGATAGCAAACTATTCCAAAAATTGATGAAGTATTGTTTTGTGGAATCTATAAGTCATTTTACATGGGTATTTTGCTTAGATGATTAATTTATTGTTGATGTCTTCTTGTGATATGTTTCTATCTTTGGTGTTATACTGATTTTGGAGATTTCAAAGAGATTATTGCTCTGTATGTATAGAACATGTTATGTCTCTTATATGAATATGTTTCTTGATATCCATTTTCCCCTGGACTGTTTGAAGTTCCCCATAAGAAACTATTCTTCATGGTATTCTTTCTTCCAGTTCACCATGGAAAAATATTAATTATTGTAGTTTGCCTCTTCTATTCCCCATATTTTAAAGTTATACTTAATATAGGTTTTCAAACAATGTGCCATGTTCATGTGATTATTATGTATTTTTGTAATAACTCTTTTCCAATTTCCCTCTTTGTTTGAACTGTTTGAAGTTGCCCATAACAAACTATTCTTCATTATCATAGTTTCCCTGTTCTATTCTCCATATTTTAAATTTCTATTTAGTGTGGGTTTTCAAGCATGTGTCATTTTCCTATGATTGTTAAGTTTTTTTCCAATAGGTCTTTTCCAATTTCCCTTCACTAGAAAATTTTAGAAATAAGACATCTATGTATGTGAAATTCCTTACAAAGAATATTCAAAGTAAAGAACGCAGTTCAAGTCAAATGCATGTATAGATTTGAATTTGCAACATATTCTTGCTTACCTAGAATTCTATCACTATTTAGAGAAGGTGTAACAACAAATTTTATGTAAAAATTGGTTTCTCAATTCAAAATTGAAGCTACATAATTTTCCACTAAATATTATAGGAAAAATAGAAAAATTGTAAAACAACTATTACAAAAAAAATTAAGAATCATACATAAATCAGAGATGATTGAAAATTTACTTTTGTGGAAGGTGGTTATAACAAATTGTTATTTGTCATAGTTATTTTGTTTCTATGGAACATGTTAGGTATCTTATATGAATATGTTTCCTAATATTCATTTTTCCCTAGAATGTTTGAAGTTCCCCATAAGAAAATATTCTTCATGGTATTCCTTTTTCCAGTTCTCCATGGAAAACTATTAATTATCATAGTTTTCCTCTTCTATTCTCGATATTTTAATGTTATACTTACTATAGGTTTTTGAACATGTCTCATGTTCATGTGATTCTTAATTCCTTTTGTAATAACTCTTTTCCAATTTCCCTCTTTGTCTAAACTGTTTGAAGTTGCCCATAACAAACTGGTCTTCATTATCATAGTTTTCCTGTTCTATTCTCCATATTTTGAATTTCTATTTAGTGTGGGTTTTGCAGTATGTGTCATTTTCCTGTGATTGTTAAGTGTTTTCCAATAGGTATTTTCTAGTTTCCCTTCACCAAAAAAGTTTAGAAATGGACATCTATGTATGTGAAATTCCTTCCAAAGAAAATTCAAAGTAAAAAATGCAATTCAAGTCAAATGCATGTATAGATTTGAGTTTGTAGCATATTCCTACTTACCTGGAATTCTATCACTATCTAGAGAAGGTGTAACAAAAAATTGTATGTAACAGTTGGCTTCTCAATTCAAAAATTCAAGCTACATAATTTTCCACTAAATATTATAGGAAAAATAGGAAAATTGTAAAACAACTATTAGAAAAAGACTTAAGAATCATACGTAAATCACAGATGATTGAAAACCCACACTAAAGATATTCATACAAGACAAGCAGTCTATGTAACAGTTGGATTGTCAATTCAAAAATCAATCTACATTCTTTGGCAGCAAACCCAGATTAAATACAACTCAAAACCAATGAGTAGCAATAACCTATACAAAATGTGTATAACACCACACACTCAGTCAAAAAATTGAGCTACATTGCCTAGCAGTAAATATTCTATACAAATAGAGAAATTGTAAAAGAGCTATTAGAGGAAAAATCCTATTCACGGTTGGGCTGACAGAAAAATCCTATTGGGAACTTCGAACAGATAAAAGAGATATTAGAAAGAATAACACTTAACACCCACCAAACTAATGTTATCTCCAACATATTTATGCTTTCATACGAATGCTCTACATATATATACATATGCAATCACTCGTATGTTAATCAAAAATTGGTCCTATGTTAATGGGTGTAACAGCAAAGATGCACAAAGATAACTAAAACAATAAACAGAGGGCCATAAAATTACTAACCCTAATTATATTTTTTTACCAAAGAAAAAAGATTTAACTACAATTGTTCCTATGGTAATGGGTATGAGGCCATATATATAATCACTTCTATGTTAATCTGCAATTGTCCTATGTTTGCATCTTCCATTTTTTGAGATTTTAAAGTACTATTTAATGTGGGTTTTCAAACATCTGTCATTTTTAACACTTATTGGGTATTGAATATTACAGACAAAATGTGAAATTGTATTGAATTTCGACAGATACATAGATACATCTACACATATATATGTATTGAATTTCCTTGATCCATGTTTCCAAAAATATACATATAGGAAGATATATATATGTTGTGAGGGTGTTAATTCATTGTTTCGTTGTTGTACGATGGGGGTGGATGAATTAAATGCAATATTGAGTGTTGCAGTGTGGAAATGAATACTTTGTTTATGTTGTATTATCGAAACAATCATTGTGGTGTTGGTTTCATAATAGACTATTGTAAAAATTGTCGCCATCAGTTGCATGGGCTATTTCATAGCAGGTTGGTGGCTTTTAAAATTCTTGTTCTCCGCAATCTGTAAGTCATTTTACATGGGTGTTTTGCATAAATGGTTTATTTATTGTTTATGTTAAAATTGTTGTTCTT
>VDFB02047230.1:124741092-124787647 GCA_007258455.2 Sequoia sempervirens | reverse complement strand
CACAGGAAAATGACACATGATGGAAAACCCACCCTAAATAGAACTTTAAAATATGGAGAATAGGATAGGAAAAATATGATAATAAAGACTAGTTTGTTATAGGCAACTTCAAACAATTCAAACAAAGAGGGAAATTGGAAAAGAGTTATTACAAAAAGAACTAAGAATCACATGAACATGACACATGTTCAAAAACCTATAGTAAGTATAACATTAAAATATCAGGAATAGAAGAGGAAAACTACGATAATTAATAGTTTTCCATGGAGAACAGGAAAAAAGAATACCATGAAGAATAGTTTCTTATGGGGAACTTCAAACAGTCTAGGGAAAAATGAATATTAGGAAACATATTCATATAAGAGACATAACATGTTTCATACAGAAAAAATAACCACAGAAAATAATAGTTTGTTATAACAACCTTTCGTAGAAATATATTTTCAATCATCTGTGATTTACATATGATTCTTAAGTCTTTTTCTTATAGTTGTTTTACAATTTTCCTATTTTTCCTATAATATTTAGTGGCAAATTATTTAGCTTCAATTTTGAATTGAGAAACCAACTGTTACATACAAGTTTTTGTTACACCTTCTCTAGATAGTGCTAGAATTCCAGGTAAGTAGGAATATGCTACAAACTCAAATCTATACATGCATTTGACTTGAATTGCATTTTTTACTTTGAATTTTCTTTGGAAGGAATTTCACATACATAGATGTCCATTTCTAAACTTTTTTGGTGAAGGGAAACTAGAAAATACCTATTGGAAAACACTTAACAATCACAGGAAAATGACACATACTGCAAAACCCACACTAAATAGAAATTCAAAATATGGAGAATAGAACAGGAAAACTATGATAATGAAGACCAGTTTGTTATGGGCAACTTCAAACAGTTTAGACAAAGAGGGAAATTGGAAAAGAGTTATTACAAAAGGAATTAAGAATCACATGAACATGAGACATGTTCAAAAACCTATAGTAAGTATAACATTAAAATATCGAGAATAGAAGAGGAAAACTATGATAATTAATAGTTTTCCATGGAGAACTGGAAAAAGGAATACCATGAAGAATATTTTCTTATGGGGAACTTCAAACATTCTAGGGAAAAATGAATATTAGGAAACATATTCATATAAGATACCTAACATGTTCCATAGAAACAAAATAACTATGACAAATAACAATTTGTTATAACCACCTTCCACAAAAGTAAATTTTCAATCATCTCTGATTTATGTATGATTCTTAATTTTTTTTGTAATAGTTGTTTTACAATTTTTCTATTTTTCCTATAATATTTAGTGGAAAATTATGTAGCTTCAATTTTGAATTGAGAAACCAATTTTTACATAAAATTTGTTGTTACACCTTCTCTAAATAGTGATAGAATTCTAGGTAAGCAAGAATATGTTGCAAATTCAAATCTATACATGCATTTGACTTGAACTGCGTTCTTTACTTTGAATATTCTTTGTAAGGAATTTCACATACATAGATGTCTTATTTCTAAAATTTTCTAGTGAAGGGAAATTGGAAAAGACCTATTGGAAAAAAACTTAACAATCATAGGAAAATGACACATGCTTGAAAACCCACACTAAATAGAAATTTAAAATATGGAGAATAGAACAGGGAAACTATGATAATGAAGAATAGTTTGTTATGGGCAACTTCAAACAGTTCAAACAAAGAGGGAAATTGGAAAAGAGTTATTACAAAAATACATAATAATCACATGAACATGGCACATTGTTTGAAAACCTATATTAAGTATAACTTTAAAATATGGGGAATAGAAGAGGCAAACTACAATAATTAATATTTTTCCATGGTGAACTGGAAGAAAGAATACCATGAAGAATAGTTTCTTATGGGGAACTTCAAACAGTCCAGGGGAAAATGGATATCAAGAAACATATTCATATAAGAGACATAACATGTTCTATATAGACAAAATAACCACAACAAATAATAGGTTGTTATAACAACCTTCCACATAAATAGATAAATTCTAAAAGAGCTATTACAGTAACACTTAACAACTTTCAAAATAACCCTTTGCATATATATATATATATATGGAATCACTCCTATGTTAATCTATATCAACATGGAGGGAAAAATAGTTCCCTGGATTTTAAGTGTTATTCTAATAGCTCTTTTATTTGTTCAGCTTTATATTTTGAGCTGATAGGCTATTTTGTTTGAATTTTTCATTGGGAATTTTGTCAGCCAAGCCGTGAATACAATTTGTTGTCATGGAAATACTGCCAAAGATGCATAAAGATAACTACAAACAATAAACACACCACCAAAAAATTACTAACCCTAACCATATTTTTTGATGAACGAAAGAAGATTTACCAATAGTAAATACATCCATACAGAGCAATAATGTCTTTCAACTCTCCAAAATGGGAATAACAACAAAGATAGAAACATATAACAAGGAACAATAAGTAGAGAGCAAAAAACCTGAACAATAAATTACTCATTCATGCAAAATACCCATGTAAAACAGCTTACAAATTCTAGAGCACAATAACTACAAACAATAAACAAAACCCAAAAAATTTACTAACCCTCACCATGTTTTTTCATGAAAGAAACAAGACTTAACCACAATAAATCCGTCCATACCCATCTAAAACAACTTACAGATTCTAAAGCACAACACTCTTAAAAGTGTATAGATTCCAGAGCACATCAATGTTAAAACCTTCCATCTTGATATCAAAAGGAACAATGAGCAAAAAGAAAAATACATGAACAATAAATTAATCAGTTAAGAAAAATACCCATGTAAAATGACTTACAGATTCCGTAGCACAATAGTTTTAAAACCCTACAATCTGGTAAAAAATGGAGCTGAAGGCGATGGTTTTAACAAGGGTCTACTATGAAACCAACACCACAATCTGGTAAAAAATGAATTATAGATTTTGGAGCACAACAGTTGATCTACAATTGCTCATAGATGCATAAAGATAACTAAAACAACAAATAGAGGACAATAAAATTACTAACCCTAACCATATTTTTCAATGAAAGAAAGAAGATTTAACTACAATTGCTCCTATGGTAATGGCTACAATGCCAAAGATACACATAGATAACCGAAAACAATAAACTAAAGATCACAATAGTTAATTTGCAATTGCTCATAGATGCATAGAGATAACTAAAACAACAAACAAAGGACAATAAAATTAATAACCCTAACCATATTTTTCAACGAAAGAAAGAAGATTTAACTACAATTAATCCTATGGTAATGGATGCAACAACAAAGATACACATAGATAACCACAAACAATAAATGAAAGATTCAAAAAGAACTCAAACAATAAAAAAGGGCAAAAAAACAATTGCTCCCATGCTACTAGGTATAATGCAAAAAATGCACATAGATAACTAAAACAATAAACCACTAGTGAAAAATTACGAACCCTAACTATAATTTTTGATGAAAGAAAAAAATATTTAACTGCAATTTATTTGTCCATACAGAAATGGGATAACGCCAAAGATAGAAACACATAACAAGAAGACATGAATAGTAAAGTAATCATCTATGCAAAATCCCCATGCAAAATGACTCACCATAAAGATGCACAGAGATAACTAAAACAATAAACCAACAGCGAAAAAATAACCAACCCTAACCATATTTTTTGATGAAAGAAAGAATATTTAACTCCAATTTCTCCATACATACAGAGCAATAATCTCTTTGAAATCTCCAAAATCAGTATAACACCAAAGATAGAAACATATCACAAGAAGACATCAACAATAAATTAATCATCTAAGCAAAATACCCATGTAAAATGACTTATAGATTCCACAAAACAATACTTCATCAATTTTTGGAATAGTCTACTATCAAACCAACCATGGAGTCCAAGGCGACGATTTTTACAATACTTTGCTATGATACCAACACCAGAATGACTGTTTTGACAATACAACTTAATCAAAGTATACTTTCCCAAATGCAACACTCAATATTACATTTACTTCATCTACCTGCATTTACTGCCCCCACCTCCATCATATAACAACGACAAAATGCATTAACACTCCCGCGAGCAAACACTCATAAAAAAAACCTGGTCTAGTCCCTATTGGTCGGGACATCCCCGGCGCCAACAAACCCAATTCACAGCTGGGCTAACGAAATTCCCGATGAAAACTTCAAACAAAATAGCTATCGACTAATAAGTTTGAATTTATGGAAGTAAATAATCTTATTAATAAAAATCATGATATACATCTATATATATATATATATATTCCAAATTAATTTACACTTAAAAAAACATAAAATATTCAATATCATACTTATAATAAATAAATAAATACATACATAATTTTTTTTTGGTTATACAAAAGTTACACCAATAAAATAAAAAGTTTCGATAAACAATAAAGTTTCCATAAACAAATATCTATTGCTACTTTCTAATTTTCCAAATATTGTGTTATCTCCCTACTGAATTAGTTTGAAGACGTCTGTGCGTTCTCATATTCTAACCCAAGATTTTAGATTTATCATGGGTTCTCATAGCCTAAGATGTCAAGTTTTTTATGGAATGAGACAGCCGTAGCGGAAACGATGAGTAGCCCCAGGTTCAATTCAACGTTACTCGTCTTCATACCATGGACTACCCTGATATTTATTATTTAGTTTGAATACGTTGCATTGACTATGATTGGTAAACAAAACTCTATTGCCTCGCTTCTCTATAGTCCGATGTCTACCGACAACTCTCCCAAATACTAACGTATAGAAGGGTAAATTTTGACTAGCAAAAGAATTTGTTTTGTTTTTTCGTTTCGAAGAAAAAGAGACCTGAAAGTGATTGTACAAATGCAGTTGAATGGTAAATTTGTAGTTTGGAAAAACCGATTGCCGTTTCCCGCATATGAAAGTGATTGTCAGACTTACCATCGTTTTTTCCATTTGCCCTGTATAAGACAACACCAAACCTGTGCGTAATAGTCAGGTTTGTACCGTCAATAGTCCTAAGCACAGACGTAGTTTGAACGTTTATAGCACATTTGTGAAAGAGAATTTGGATATTTCGAAGAAAAAGGGAGGTGGGAGTGATAAGATAGGGCCTTAGTTGATTGCATTTGCCGTGTATAAGATAGGGGCAAACCTGTGCGTAATATTCAGGAGATATATTTTCCCGGGCTTTGTTCCTAGCGCTTTAGGGATTTCATATACATTATAGATATGTCCACAAATAGTCTGTTCACAAGGTATTGCTTCCTTTCAGCGCTTTCTTTGCTTGTTCTACGTCACAGTTGTAATTGCCGAGCAGATGATGGTGGGGACATCATCGCTTTGGGAGCTTCTCTCACTGGAAATCAGAGCAAAGTTTCAAAGAATGGCATCTTCGAATTGGAGTTTTTCTGCCTTAATGGAACTAATAACTGGTACGTTGGCATCCGGTATGCCCAAATCTCTGAGAAGACAATTGTTTGGGTGGCTAATAGAGAGACTCCCATTAAAAACAAGCCGGGCGTTTTGAAGCTGTCAGCAGAAGGCTATCTCGAACTGTATGATTCAGAGGGACGATCAATTTGGTCGACAAGGAAGAACCAGAAAGCTAGAGCCTCAAGAGCTACAATACTAGATTCTGGTAGTTTTGTTATGTGGAGCGTCCATAACATTTCTGAGATTGTCTGGGAGAGTTTCTTGTATCCAGGGGACACATGGTTGCCGGGAATGAAGATGTGGAAAGGCATGAAGCTAACTTCTTGGAAGAGTTCGTTGGATCCCGCACCCGGACACTTCTCTTTGGGAATGGATCCAACCCCAGGCAAGACGCAGTTTTTGCTACGAGATAATAACAATATTAGCTATTGGAACAGCGGAGAGTGGGTTGGTGACCAATTCAGCAGTATGCCAGAGATGTCGAATAAGGGCAATATTCAAATAACAAAATTTGAAAAGTTTTCTCCGACAAGGATGTACTTTACCTATATTCAAATATCAGATTTTGATACTGTCATGGAGCGTGCAGTCCTGCACAAGACTGGAGAGGTACGAATGTACTATCTGATTCGTAACACCAGCTGGAATCTTGTATGGTCTGTGCCGGGAGACCTGTGCCTTGTCAATGATATATGCGGGGCATACGGAGCATGCAACAAAAACAATCTTGGATTATGCAGCTGTCTGACCGGCTTCAATCCAAAAGACATTCACACCTGGAATTCACAAGAATGGTGATCAAGCGGATGCGTTCGTACTAGCCCTCTCCACTGCTTTCCCACCAACGGCACTACCGATGGTTTTCTGCAAAAGACTGACATATCATTAGCCGACGAAGATGCTGTTTTATATTCTCAATACGCAACTCTACCAACATGTAGAGCTGCATGTCTGGGAAATTGCTCCTGCACCGCCTACGATCTTACTAATTCTACTTCGCCCATTTGTAGAATGTGGTTTGGCGATCTGTTCAATATTCTCGATGCATCAAATGTCCAGCCCGTGTTCCTTCGTATGGCTGCTTCTGAGTTGACACAATTGAGATCCAGTGAAGGAAGTAACAAAGTTCTTGTCCTTTCGTTTTCACTTCCTGCAGGTGCTGTTTTCATTCTTGTGTTAGTTTTCCTTGTATTTTTTCTTCGGAGGAGGCGTCGAATACTGGGTAAGGGAGGAGAGACTGAAGATGACCTGTCCGCCTCTCTGAGAACATTCACTTACAAGGAGCTGCGAATCGCAACCAACAATTTCAGGGATAAGTTAGGCAGAGGAGCATTCGGTTCTGTCTTCAAAGGAGTTCTCCCAGACAATACGCTTGTGGCCGTTAAAAAATTGGAGGGTACTACACAGGTAGAAAAGCAGTTTCGGGCAGAAATAAGCACCATCGGAAACATACAACATGTGAATTTGGTCCGGCTTTTCGGGTTTTGCACAGAAGGATTACAGAGGCTGCTGGTTTACGAGTACATGCCCAACGGCTCTCTCAATTCCTTTCTATTTGCAGGATCACAAAAGCTGTTTGAGTGGAAGAGGCGATTCGAGATCGCATTAGGCACTGCACGAGCTTTGGTTTATCTCCATGAGGAATGCAGATATCAAATCATTCACTCCGATATAAAGCCCGAGAACATTCTGCTGGATAGCGATTTCAGCGCAAAGGTAGCTGATTTTGGGCTGGCAAAATTGGTGGGAAGAGATTTCAGCAGGGTTTTGACAAGCATGAGAGGAACTCGAGGGTACATCGCTCCCGAGTGGGTCGACGGCTTAGCAATTTCTTCCAAGGCAGATGTGTATAGCTTCGGTATGATGTTGCTTGAGATAATATCGGGTCGAAGAAATATGGACATGAGCGTGAATGAACGGACAAAGCAGTACTTTCCATCATGGGCTGCAACTCAAATTCAAAAGGGAAACTTGATGAGTATCGTGGACGAAAGAATTGCGATGCATGCGGATGTTGAGGAGGTGAGAAGAGCTACTCTTACAAGCTTCGTATGCATTGCAAGGGATGAGAATGAGAGGCCAAGCATGGCTCAAGTTCTTCTGATGCTCCAAGGAAACATGGACGCTGATCCACATCAAGTCATGAGATCTCTACAGTATCTATTGGAACTCTCTTAGATTCCTGTTCTCACCTGATTTATTTTGTTTTCTTAATTAAGTTTTACGCCCATTATTACGGTTAAAATGTTTAGCTCCTCTCTCGCAAGGTTTCAGGCAAGGCTTGATTTGACGAGGGAATAAACGTTGACTTTTCCTTCCAAACTACACGGTTGAATCCTGATAGCAATATCATAATTTTCCTTCCAGGTTATTATGTAAGATTATTGTGTAAGTGAATGTTACAAATATATAAGCTTCTAATGAATTGGATGGTCTCATGGTCGTGTTTAGACATTATTTAATTTTTTATAAAAATATTTATATATGTGTGTCTTATTATTTGAAGAACAAGTTTGAATAGATAATAATTATAAGAAATTTGTATGACAAATTAAATTGATTATCAAATTTAGGTTCTATTTATAACAATTAATAATATAAATAAATTGTGTGTGTAACAATTTTTTATTTTTTTTTGATAAATAGGCAACTATCTATATTAATAATAAAGATAAAGTTATATATTCAAAAAAAAGGGCAGGTAGTAAGAAGACACACTTTGAGAGTCACATGGACAATTATAGAAACCAACAATGCATATACATAATTTTTTTGTTTCTATTTCCTCCCAAAAATAAGGAGGGAAATTATAAGATTTCATATAATATGGAACTCACTTGAATTAAAAAAATAAAAAATCATTACTCCTTTACCAATAATCAAAATTTAGATTGTGACATACTATAATTAATATTTATACAATTAAAACTCATATCACACCCCCTTTAAATTACAAGAAAATAAAATAAAATATGCATTACATATAAAATGTTTCATTTTCTAAAAACAATTTTAATAAATATATTCATGTTTGTAGAAAGAAAACACTAAAATTTAATCTATGTAAAATTTGCATTCATCTATTTTAACTATTTTCTATATGCTTGAAAGAGTAGAATGTAATAGTAATATAAAATATCCCCATAAAACTCACTCAAGAAACAATATAAATAAGACTCAATAATTAAACATAGATTAGTAAGTCAAAATTTTCTCTTTTGACCATAAGATGATACTAGAAGCCTTTAAATAAGTTCTTGTAATATAATAAACTTGGTATCCATTTAGTTTAATACTTTTAACCTAACACTTATTAGACAAGATAAATGAAATAGAAAAGTATTATTGCATTTATCAAATGTTAGAAATATCTTAATATTACCTAAAAATATTTTTGCCTAATTAAATCTAACATTTATTACTTAGAAAGGAAAGATGATTTGGGTGTGAAAATAGAAAAAAAATAAAAATAGAGAAACATGATATATAAATCAACTAGAAAAATATAAAATGGATTTGCAAAGGGTTTGGAAGGAAAATATTGAATATAATTCTATTCAGATGCTAATGTACTAATGCATAAATGACGTAGTCCCCTAGCCATATTATTGATTGAAAGAAATTGAAAAGTGAGTTGTCTATATGCAATATTGAATAGCTACACATGAATTGAAACAAAAAACACATGGCAATAAAAATATATAGAAAATTTATTAAATAATAGTTATATATTCTAATCTAGTCAAACTTAAATGAAAAAAAAAAATGATAATGTAAAACTAATTTAGAATTCAAATCTTTATGTGACTAAAAAATTGAAAAAATAGCTATGCATGGGATAAAGGGAAATGTGGTGACTACTTGGGAGGTAGTCAAAATTGTCAAACACCAATTCGATCTTTTGAACTCCATGGGAAGTCAAATGGAAATAATTGAATAAAGATAATGATATGTGTAACTTAGGATTTCATTTAGGTTTGATTAGGAGTGTTAGCAGTAAATCAATAAAGACAATGAAACCCAAAGATCTATCGAGTACAAAGGAAATTAAATAACAAAATAGTTATACCTGTTTTTTGAAACTTCCATGATTACCTCCATAGTACCTTCTTACTTGCTGGATGATATTGTGCCCTCAAATTCATTGTGCAAGCAATCTGAAAATGTCTAAGTCTTACACCAAGGGATTTGAAGGATTTATGCAATGTCTAAATGCCTATGTCTATGACCATGATTGCCAATGTCTATGCCTAAATAATGCTAAAACTTGATCAAATACAAATAGTGATTGCAATGAGAAGCCTAAGTGTGCAAATGAATAAGTATACAATGCACCTATAATACGTCTACTTGTGTGTGTCTGTGTGTCTATGTAAAATGTCAGCGTGTAAATGAAAAGTGAGAGGAAAATGACATTTTATAGAAAATGCCATTTTGAATGGACAGGCGAGATCGAATTCCAAGAAAGACCTAGAATGAGAGGTCCAAATTAAATATGAGAATCCCTATTTAGGGTTAGGGAAAATTCATTAATCGAACGGCCAAAATAATATCTTAGAAGATCAAATCGGCGATGGAGAATAAATGAGGAATTTAATTAGAAAATAAAGATTTTCGAAAAAAAAGAAGATAAAGACTGAACTGAAGATCATATTTGGAAAATCAAGAATCTGCCCGATTACTTGATTTTTGGAAGATTATTTTCCATTTTGAATTGAGTTAATTCAAATTATGGATTTTATGAGATAAAAAATAATTGATTTTCCAATTATTTACCAAAGTGAACTGTCAGTTAAGATTGTGATGACATTTTAAATAATTTAATTTATTTAAAATGAGAGGAATATTAATTTTGACAATTAAATAATTAAAGATAATTATTTAATTTAGTAGATAAGATTAATTAATTAAATAAATTAATCAATTGATTTAATTAAGACAATTAGTGACGTATTAAATAAATAAATAAAACTTATTTATTTAATAATCAGGAAGAAATATATGACAAAGGGTAATTAAATAAATTAAGAAATTTATTTAATTAAGGGAAGACTTAGACAATTAATGACGTATTTAATAAATAAATGAAATTTATTTATTTAATAATCATGAAGAATCAAAGGACATGAATTAATTAAATAATTATGAATTATTTAATCAATAGTCGAATGTGGACCAAGGACATAATTAAATGTCATAATTATGCTAGGACGAAAGTGGTAAAAATGAAGCTTGCAGGCCTAGGTCATTTTTAGGTGTCTGCATTTTGCCCCTCTTTGTCATAATGTAACATGTCATGTTGTGACAAAGAAAACAAGTCAAAGATATGCCCCAGTAAAGGTAAAGAGTATCATTGCCCGCTCAGGAAAATTTTCAAATTTTGGGTCGACGACAGAAAAATTTGTAAAGGGTCCCGATAAATCAATTTGATGACCAGAAAAACAATGGCATAGTCGGTTTCGAATTCGGACATGTTTAAGACATAATGTAACATGTCACGTTGTGACAAAGAAAACAAGTCAAAGATATGCCCTAGTAAAGGTACGAAGTATCATTGCCCCCTCAGGAAATTTTTCAAATTTTGGGTCGGCGATAGAAATTTTTTTGAAGGGTCCCGATAAATCAATTTGATGACCAGAAAAACAATGGCGCAGTCGGTTTCGAATTCGGACATGTTTAAGACAATCTACGAAGCAGTCAAACCTAGTGAAATGATTGTCCAATATTAACCTTGGTTGAGAAATGTCATTTTGACTTTATAAATAGATTGACAAAGGGGTAAAAGTCAATTCATTTCTACTAATTACCTTACGAATTTTGAGAGCCCAGAGCGAAAAGAAGCGTGACGAGGATGGTGATTCCAGTGTCAGAGCATTGCGGGGAGATTGTGCGGACCTTCAGACGGCCAGAGGGCTCAAAGCCAGAGGTATGTACCCCTAACCCACTTTGTCATTTTTTTGTTTTGCATGTCAATTTTAGCTTTCTAGGACAAACAACAACTGCATCGTGATGCAACTGCATTTACGTAAGCCGCAATCATCTGGGCGTTGGATGCATATGATGCGTCGCGATGTAAGTGCGAAAACAATTTAAGGTAGACCGGTGGTTTGCGCCCCATTTGACAAATACTGCGACGCATTTGACTTATCGAGTTGCAATTGAATGTTTGAATGCCGCAATCGCCAATTTGTAACACATTCGTTGTTTTGATCAACACATTTGTTATTGTGCGACACAATCACCTTAATGCGATGCAATTGTCAAATTTCATGATGCAAACGTGAACATGCGACACATTTGCAATGCTGGACTATAGTTGATGTATGGAACGACGCATTTTCCTTTTTGAGATGCAATTGTCTTAATGCGACTCATTTTCCTTTTACCTTGACCATAGTTGATTTTGATGTTTGCATAACCTTAGATGCTTTCGATGATGCTGACATTTGTACAAAAGATACTGACGACTTGTTTGGCATTTTGCGGAGGTAGCTTGCCCCTATTTACACACGAGAGAGCAGACCGACCACATTTCAGTTTGCCGACCAGTTGAGCCTGTGAGAGCGGCGACGACTGATGCGACTTGGCTTATTCTATGCTGCCTACATGCCCGCCATTCGCGCGAACAAGGGATTACTGACTGCACTGTGCGAGCGGTGGCATTCAAAGACTTGTTCGTTCCACCTGCCGACAGGTGAGGCCACCATTACCTTAGAGGATGTCTACCAGATTTTGTGAGTGCCGATCCGAGGGGAGCGGATCATCTACGACCCTCAGCATGGTGAGCAAACCTTTCGAGCTTACTACCGTGATCAGGGTGCAGGACTGGGCATCCAGGGTTACGAGATCATATGGGAGTTCATGGCAGAGCATTATGGTCGCTTTGATGCCTTCCTTTCAACCTTGATTGCAGGTATTTTGGTTCCCAACCATTAGGGACATGGATTTCCTATTGGTTGGGGTGACGTTCTAGTTGGCATGAGATGAGACAGGACCATTTATGCTTGGGGTCCCTATTTGCTGGGGACACTTTACCATTAGTTGCACGATGTTGCCTACAGGAGGGCAGAGAGTATCTCCTGCGGGACCACTTTGATGATGATCTGGGCTTGGGAGCACATTGCCATATTTTATCCTCCTATTCAGATACCACAGTTGGCTAAGGGGATGCCCTATGCCTATTACTACGCGGGTACCCTACAGCAGACCCGGATGGGTGAGATAGGTTGGTGGCGACATAGAATTGACATAATGGTGACATTTATCTGGAGGCCGTACAGGGACTATGAGCTGTGGGACGATGACGACGAGCACCTTAGCCTGTGTAGACAATATAGGTATTTGATTGGCAGGACCGTGTAGACCTCACTTATCATTGAGATGTATTTGCCAAAGCGTGTCTTAGGCAGTTCAGAGAGCAGCAGGGTGTACCTATAGGGACAACTGAGTATGCCAGGTCTTCCAGAGAGTATGCTTGGGGACCAGCCATCCTAGTGGCCTTCGCTGAGCAGTAGATTAACGGGTTAGTAGCCCAGGCATGGGGATGGAGGGGAGGAGCAGCTGATCCGGGGACCACAACAGACTACGATTTATGGTGGCAGGCACACAGACCAATGCCATTGATAAATGCAGATGGGCCAGCACTAGTGGATAGGCGGTCAGTGATTCCTTGTGTGCCATAGGCCAGGCGAGGTAGCAGGGGTAGAGATGGAGGCAGGGGAGAGGCAAAGGAAAAGACAGAGGCAGGGGTGGAGACGGAGGCAGGGGTGGGGATGATGGCTGAGACAGAGGTAGAGGTGGGGATGATGGTGGAGACGGCCAGAGGCGATGGCGGGATGGGCAGAGTCAGGTCTGGAGGGTGTGCCCACATGTGGTGATGGTAGCATTAGACACTATCCCCGAGGTTAGCAAGGAGGGGGAGAGAGAGGAGCAGCCCAGACAAGAGGGAGAGGGTGAGGAGAGATGGGAGGAGGAGGTGGGTGTGGGAGGGTAGGAGGAGGAGGTGGATGTGGTTGTGGGAGGACAGGAGGAGGAGGCGGAGGAGGAGAGGCATGAGGATGTGGAGGTGGAGGTCGGAGGACAGGGGGAGGAGGTGGGTGACGATGACGATGATGAGGATGATGCTATGGATGAGGCTGACAGACTCCTTAGATTACGGATGGTGGAGGGAGAGGAGGAGATACCATCCTCCTCAAGATTGCCCCAGGATGCCACGGCAGATCAGAGGGTGGCCGATCTACAATAGAGATTGGATGACAGCATGGTGTAGGTCAAGTCACTGTAGTCAACGCTAGAGGTAGCCCAGGTAGAGCGGGATCAGGCGGTGATCCGCCAGTAGGACACAGCTCAGTGGTGCACAGATTTCGCAGCTTTATGCATATGGCACCCGTAAGGGACATGGCTCATGAGTTGGCTAGAGTGAGCACGAGATTGGGACAGTATCGGACATTGTATGAGTAGGCAGTGCCACTGGAGTGACAGGATCCTACTTTGTCTCGGCCACAGTCGAGGACAGGTAGTGGCCACAAATTAGGCAGTGCCAGTGGTAGTAGGAGTCACACCAGCGTCAGAGGATCCACCTCGATAGGGCACACATCAGTGCACAGGTCACATCACTCACGCTGGCATACCCCAAGTCACCATTCAGGTCATAGCCATGGGTCAACTGGTTCAGTGTAGAGGTCGGTATAGGTACGGCCACCAGTGATTGATCCATCTATTTCTCAGAGTCCGGTAGTAGTGACATCACAAATGTTCGTTACTGTGGAGATGACACCTTCATTCTCAGTTCCACTGGTAGTACAGACAGAGGTTGTGACAGGTCTGCCTATTAGTTCAGTCCTAGTTTCAAAGTTGTAGCCACCACATTCTTCACCACGAGGGGATGATGAGAGTCTACCCTAGGGGCATTTTATTAGTATGACACTATGTATAGATTATTGAGCCTACGAGCTCCATTTTTGGGACATCCCCTGACTTTATCCTGTGGCATTGTACATTTTTGAGATGATGTTATATGATGATGCAGTTTTGATGCGGCCTACATGTTTTATGTGATGCTCTTTGATTTAATGTATTATGATATTTATGATGTTGATTTATGATGTAGCATGTATGTCCCATGATGCTTATTTATGATTTTGATGCCATGATTATGCAATGCGTACTTATGATGATAATGATAATGATGTGCATAATGTATTTAGTAAATGGATGTCATGTTGTTGATTATGTTAATGCACTTGTTTGTGATTATGTATATGATTTAATGCTATGGATAATGTATGTATGGATGATGTATGTATGGACGTAATGCAATGTTATATGATCATGTATGCTCTTATCTTTTTGGATGTCACAGGATATCATCGTGAGATGGACGAGAGAAGACGACGAGACTGATGAGAGAAGATGACTAGACTGAAGAAGAGGAAATGAGTAGACTGATGAAAATGCATGTTAATTTTTTAGACCAAATCCTTCAAAGCTTTACTATAGGACCTTAATATTTATTGCTCCTAATCATCATTGGGCAGATTGGTGTAATGGCCAAGAAACACCATGATATGACATAGATCAAGGTGTGCAAGCTCGTACCATCACGTAAGACAAGCAGTCACAGACAAGAATGATCATGACTCATACTAAGAACGTGATTGCCACAGTCTTTTTGTCATACTCAACCACAAGTAGAAAAATACAAGGACAAATCATGAAACGTCATTGCTTCTCTAAATCCTATTTCGAGGACATCCTTGAGAAGTTAGTGGCATGATTGTGAAAAATACAAAAATAGAGCCCTTACCATGATATGTTGTTGTTTTTCTAAATCCCAAAGTCAGGACCTCGCTGAGAAACTAGTAGTCAGGCATGTCAATCGTCATGATACGTCGCTGCTTCTCTAGATCCTGCTTAGTGGGATCTTGCTGAAAAACTAATATCATGATAAAAAGTCAAAAGATAATGTCAAGTGTTTGCCAAGTGCATCTATATATCCATTGTTCTGATGCCAAGATGTCAGGTTTAATGATGATGAGATGCCCAAGTGTTAAATCTTTGATGCTACGCAAACGACAAATGTCAAAATTTTCCAAATTCAGGAAGGACACATCCTGAATAATATGAATGTCAAGAGAATTGATCTCCAAATGCCATGTGACGGTGATGATGATGATGCCTAGGAAGGACACATCCTAAGGCATAGATGACAAAGTTGGTTCTTTAGAAAGACATATATGAAGAAAAAATTATTTTACAAGGAGCGATCCTCAGATGCCAAGAGGATCTCTCGAAATGTCGAATGACACTGACGATGCCTAGGAAGGACACATCCTAAGGCATGAATGACCGAGGCTATCTTTTAGAAGGACACATCTAAAGATTAACCTAAAGTTGACAATGTGACAGGTTATGATGATTTGACCTACTTTGACTGAGTTTGACTTGTGTTTGACTATACGCCGATTTTGTCATGATGATTTGATTGACCTGTTGATGAGATTGTCATATTGAAATAACTAATTGTCATAATTTTTTCTTAGGAGTTTACCCATTTGGGAGTGATTCGTTTTGTCTCGAAGATATTCTAACGTGTGTGCCAGTGTAGTGTCATGAACCCTAATGGACTGACCTAGTGCAGCCTCGGGGGCTCATCAATAGATGGCCTTGCCTACGTCATACACTCAGAGACCTCGTAGTTTGACACGACCAATGACTTTGTCTAAAGGATAGAAGTTTGAATCATGATTTATTTTGACAAACCTAAATGGACTGACCTAATGTTTCGGGGACTCAAATGTGAGTCTTGCCTACGTAGCAGATGCGTAGAGACAACGTAGTTCGGATAATGACATGGACTGATTGATATGATTGACTTTGACAAGAGATGACAATGTGTTTGCACTCTTCGAGTAGTCTAATGTTTTGTTTGTAGTTTTCTTTAGGATGTTTTATGATTTTTAGGTCTTTCTTCAGGACATTTTATGATGTTTTTGTCTTTTTTCAGGACTTTTTGCGATGTTTTTGGTCTTTTTTCAGGACTTTCTGTGATGTTTTTGGTCTTTTTTCAGGACTTTTTGTGATGTTTTTGGTCTTTTTTCAGGATTTTTTGTGATATTTTTGGTCTTTTTTTAGGACTTTTTAAGATGTTTTTGTCTTTTTTCAAGACTTTTTGCAATGTTTTTGGTCCTTTTTCAGGACATTTTATGATGTTTTTGTCTTTTTTTAAGACTTTTTGTGATGTTTTTGGTCTTTTTCCAGGACTTTTTGCCAATTGCCAAGATTATGTGCGACATCCACTGCAGTTTCATGATAAAAATTTTGCCCCCAATCTGGTCCAAGACTTAGCCATTTTTAAGGAACATGGACGACATGTTGCTGATTTACTAGATGGACAGTTGTCAGGACTTGATGTCAATCATTTATCCACTATGACAGGTAGGGTAGAGTGTGGTGGCAATTTGCGTAATAATGGCAGAAACACATTTCATCCTAGGCCAAGGTAGACAAAGTGACAGTAGATGGCAGAGTAATGATTGATTACGCATGTCACCTGTTTGCTAGGTTTTCACCTTGGTACTTGTCCAAAGTGTTTGTTTGCCAGGTTTACACTATTGAATGAATCATTTTTTCTCTTTACTATTTTCTTGACTTTTTTATTTTTTTGGTGTCACCAAGACGCTTGTTTGCCAGGTTTTCATCAAGGCAACAATTTTTTATCATTTTTCAATTTTTTTTTTGTATTTTCGTAGTTTTCAACTCAGTCCTCTGATGCTATGTGTAGAACCTTCAGAGATGTAAACTATTGATGGGCTCTGTTAGTTGTTCTCCATCTGGTGTGGGCAACTGATAAGCTCCAGAACTGAAAGAAGATATGATAATGTAGGGACCCAACCAGTTTGGTTCAAACTTTCCCAGCTTTACTCTGTCGGCTTGGTTCTTGGGGTTCTGCATGAGAACTAGGTCACCAATGTCAAATTTTCTGACCATAACCTTCTTATTGCAGCTGTGACAAAGACAGTTCTGATATGCTTGGAGATGGTTCAGTGAATTTTGCCTTCATTCTTCCAGTATTTCTAGCTCATGCAAGCGCGATTGTTGATACTCTTCTTCATTAGTTACACCCTTAAGGGATACTTGTAACGAAGGAATTTCAACCTCAATGGGAAAGATGGCCTCAGTACCAAAGACTAGGGCAAATGGAGTGGCTCATGTAGGCGTACGAATGCTAGTTCAGTAAGCCCACAGAGCAGGGTTGAGTTGTATGTGCCAGTCACGGCCAGCGTCATTGACAATCTTTTTGAGGATTTTGACAATGGTTTTATTGGATGCCTCAGCTTGACCATTTCCTTGTGGGTAGTAGGGAGATGAAAAATGGTGTTGAATGTGAAATCGCTCACATAACTCTCGAACATCTTGGTTTTTAAATAGACGTTGATTGTCAGTGATGATGGATTGCAGAAGGCCATACCGACAAATGATGTAGTTAAGGATGAACTTTGATATTTGTTTGCTGGTAATATATGTCAATGGGATGGCTTCAATCCACTTCATAAAATACTCAGTGGCAGTGATAATAAATTTGTGGCCGTTGGAGGAGGTTGGATGAATTTTACCCATGAGGTCGAGTCCCCATTGAGCGAAGGGCCAAGGAGAAGTGATAGGTCAAAGTTCCTGTGCTGGAGCATGGATCAAATCGCTGTGAATCTGACATTTGCGACAAGTCCTCACATATTCAATTGCATCATTTTCAATTGTTGGCCAATAATACCCAAGTGTCGTTACTTTCTTAGCTAGAGTAGGACCACTTGAATGAGATCTGCATATACCGTTGTGCACTTCGTGTAAGGTCGTACGCGCTTCGTTGGTGTCAAGACATCTAAGGAGGGTGTCATCAAAACTATGGCGGTATAGGGTGTCATTGACGATGGCATACTTTGCAGATTTTTGGATGATGGACTTCCTTTGGTTATTGGACAGGTTCAGTCAAAGGGTTTGAGATTTTAGGTTGTCATAGATGTCCTTATACCAGGGAGAGTTGGGACCAACAAGTTCGCAAACCATTTCTAATTTTGGGATATCATATGCCTGCATTAAAAGCTGTTCTATTAAGAACTCAAATTGTGACAAATTTTGAGGGATGTCCAAGACAGAACCAATAGTAGCCATTGCATCAGCTACCTTATTCTGTGTCCTGGGGATTTGTTCAAAAGCAATCAATTGGAAGTATGTCAGGGAACTATCCACCATCCTCTTGTAGGGAAGCAACTTCTCATCCTTTGTTTCATAGTCATCATTCACTTGGTTGATAACAAGCTGGGAATCCCTGAATACAAGCAACATTTGAATTTTCCATTTAATTGCCATTTTGAGACCTGTGACTAGTGCTTCATATTCGACAATGTTATTTGTACAAGGGAAAGCGATCCGAAATGCCTTAGGAATTGAATCCCCCTGTGGTGTGATAAACAAGATTCCAGCGCCTGAGCTATGACCAGTATGAGACCCATCAAAATATATCTTCCATGGTACCGCCGGTTCCGCATGAAAAATGGACTCATCGGGAAAATCAGTTACTAGTGGATGAGTGACTTGAATCGGTGCATCTGCCAGTTGATCTGCTATTACCTGTCCTTTTATTGTCTTATGCTCAACATATTGTATGTCATACTCACTTAGTATCATGACCCATTTTGCCAACCGGCCTATTAATGCCGCCCGACTTAAGAGATATTTCAGTGGATCAATCTTGGTGACTAGCTGTGTCTGGTGACTGAGCATATAGTGTCTTAGTTTTTGGGATGCAAAGACAATAGCAATGCATGCACATTCAATGTTTGTATAGTTCAACTCATACCTTATCAATGTGTGGCTGATGTAATAGATGGCTCGTTCTTTTCCTTCATGATCATTTTGTGCCAGTAATGCCCTCAGTGCTGAACTAGTAGTCGAGATGTATAGGATCAATGACTTTCCATGAGTTGGAGGCATGAGGGTTGGTGTTGACAGTAGATAATCTTTGATTTGCTGAAAGACTTCTTGACATTTATCTATCCATACAAAGGGGATACCCTTGCACAACAGATACTGGAATGGGTGACACTTATCTGCCAATTGGGCTATGAAACGCTGAATAGATTGTACTCTGTCTTGTAGAGTTCTTAGTTGACTGATTCCTCTAGGTGGAGGCATGTCTATGATAGCTTTGACCTTTGCTAGATCAACCTCTATGCCTCTTTGGGAAACTATGTATCCCAATATTTTTCCCAATGTGACCCCGAAAACACACTTATTAGGATTTAGCCAGACTTTTTACTCTTCAAGTCTCTTGAAAATTGTGTCGAGTACCTTCAGATGATCTTTCCTGGTTACTGATTTGGCCAATAGGTCATCTACATAATCTTCCATTATTTTGTGCATCATGTCATGGAAGATTGTGGTCATAGCCCTTTGGTATGTGGCACCTGCATTTTTGAGACCGAATGGCATGACATTCCAACAATATGTACCCCATGGGCAAGTAAATTCCATTTTGTACTGGTCTTTAGGAGCAATGCGAA
This sequence comes from Sequoia sempervirens, assembly GCA_007258455.2. Classification (NCBI taxonomy): domain Eukaryota; kingdom Viridiplantae; phylum Streptophyta; class Pinopsida; order Cupressales; family Cupressaceae; genus Sequoia; species Sequoia sempervirens. Next base: position 124,767,629 of record VDFB02047230.1, on the reverse strand, counting down.
TCTGATTATAGCCGGAGAAACCATCCATGAGGGATAGCATCTCATATCCTGTGGTGAGGTCAACTATGATGTCAATGTTTGGCAAAGGAAAGTCATCCTTTGGGCATGCTTTATTTAGGCCTCAAAAGTCTGTACATACGCAGATCTGCCCATTTCGTTTTGACACCGGCACCAGGTTAGAAATCCATTCAATGTAATCAATAGACCGTATGAATCCGGCGTCCAATAATTTCTTTAACTTGGCCTTGACCAATAGAGCAACTTGAGGGTGCATTTTGTGCAACTTCTGCTTGACTAGTTTAGCATTAGGTAATAGCGGAAGATGGTGCAGAACTAGTTCTGGGTCCAATCCTGACATGTCAACATAGGACCATGCGAAGTTGATTTTTCGTTTTGCCAAGAATTTATGAAATTCTAGTCTCTTGTCTTCAGTCAATGATGCAGGAAAGAGGACCATCTTGGGATCTTCTATAGTTGATATGTTATCCTCTATTGTGTCTTCGATAAGCATGGCCGACTTCTCCTGTTGCATGGGGAGAAAGTCCAGTCCTCCATCTTTGGGCGCCTCAGAGAGGTTTTCACCTGCAGATACATCATTTATTTTTACTATTTTATCGTCAAGAGGTGCCTTTCAGTTTTCACCTAGAGACATTTCACTTTTTGTTTTATTCTTATTTTTACTTTTGCGACTAGAGGACGAAGCAGTCTCACCGAAGTATGTCGTGCAGTCTAAATCAATGGTGAATCCTGATTTGTGGTCCCCACTAGGTGTGCCTTCTCGTAATCCCATAAATTCAGCAATTGCCTCATCATTCTAAAATGTATCTAGGGCTGGCGGTCCTTGTTGGTCCCAATCGACTAGGTCAGGGTAAACTAAGGAAATGCCATCGTCAATGTTGGTGAATGGAGGTGAGGATGCAGACAACATGCAGATGGATTCAGTGATGTTGTAGATGATATTATTATCATCTAGCTCTACATCGGACTCTATCCAATATTCTCCTTCACTAGTGTCATATTCATTGTCAAAATAAGGAGTAAAGGTTTTAGAGCCTTGGTTGTCAATGTCGTCTAATATTTCAGATGGATTGCACTAAGGGAGTTTAGATGATGGTTGTTATACTTCATGGGAAGTGGCAACGGGACTTTAACTATTTGGAGCCTGTTCAATTTTGAATGTTTGCCAAAACCATTGTTCAGAGGTCAGTTCCCCTGGTTCGACAAACAAATCATCAAGACAACAGTCACTTAGGGATTGTTCTGAGCCAAATTCCCATTCTTGGGAGTCCGTTTCGGTGAGGGTTTCCCTAGTAGTCTTGACATTATCCGAAGCATGTACTCGCTCATTTGAAAGTCTAGAGGTAAATCGATCATCATTGTCGAGTGATCCAAACCCTAATCCAAGATACTTCAGAATTTGAAAAGTTTTTATGCGTTCCCTTCAGCCAGTTTTATTTCTTCCCAGGCCACTAGTACCATCGTAGCCTTTAGCCTTCATGATGTCATAACCTTTGCCATATTTTTGAACTGGTAACAGGGGTAGTGTAACAGTATCCTTCTAGATCCATCCTGTAATGTCAATAAGGTCTTCCTTACTCATGTCTCCCCACTTGATAAAAACTATTTTCGGTGGAACTTTGAAAGTTTCCTGAGGTTCCCTTCTGAAACATGGTCGGCCATAGTCCTTTGGAGACCTGGGCATTGTTGTTATGTTGTATATTGTGTGCAGTTTGAATTCTCCGCAGCCAAGGTCCTGGATTTTGATAGTGGATTCAGTCTTAGGGCTAGTGGAACGTGGTGGTGTGGCGGAAGACGTGGATGGAGTGGATGTGGAAGATGGCATGAGTGTGGATGGGTCGACGTATTTGGATGTCAAGGAGCTAGGTGCTTCTCGGTTAATAAGTACCTGATTTTCAGAGATACCCCTTAAGTTTGTACAATATTGGAAAGGGTCAGGGTCTCCATATATGGTTATTTCCGTGCCATCAAATGGAAACTTTAGACATTGGTGATATGTGGACAAAACAACTTTTAAGGCATGAATCCATGGACGACCAAGCAAGATGTTATATGGTAGTTCCAACTCCAGGACCTGGTAGGTTGTGTCCACAATGACTGGTCCCACTCTGATAGGGAGAGAGATAACGCCACGTGAAGAGCATTCCTTGTCATTGTATGCTTTGATCACTATACTCTTTGTTGGGTCTATGCACACATCAGAGAACCCTAGAGCCTTAACTAGTTTGAGGGAGCATATGTTCAATCCTGCTCCGCCATCTACTAAAACCCGTCTAACTTTGTGCTTGTGGACAAAAGTTTCTATGTGTAATGCATCATTGTGGTTGGTTTTAGGTGATGAGTAATCTTGATCCAAAAAGGTGACGTGGTGAGGCGTAGTGAGATATCCCACCATGGTTTCAAATTGATTGACATCAATGTCCTTGGGGACCAATTACTCTAGCAAGGTTTTATCTAGGATATCTTTGTGTGTGGGAGAGATACGAAGCATCTCAAATATAGAGATTTGCGCGGGAGTCTTTCCTAGCTGGTCAATGAGGTTGAACTGACTTTTGGGTTTCCATTGCTTTATGGTCGGGACAGGTTGTGACTATTTAGCAGATGGGGCAGGTTGTGTCTGTTTAGCAGATGGGCCCGGTATGGTGATTTTGGATTGTCTAGCGAGAGGTGGACCAGCTATAGTGACCTTGCCACTATGAGTAGTAGCGTTACATTGGGGTGCTCTCTTAACTGTAATGGTATTGATGTATTCATCGTCAGTTCAGACATTGTTTATAATAGGTCCACTAGAATAGTCGTACTTGACTCAGGTGAAGTTAGCTTGATTATTGTGCATCTGTGGACCTAACGTGGAAGTCTTATGAGAACCATGGTCCTACAGTGGATTCTTATGGATATTATGATCTGAATTGGAGGCAAATTGAGATCCACCTACTTCAATGACATGACTTTCGATAAGATCTTGTATTAGGTTTTTTAATTGTCGACAGTTAGAGGTTGTATGTCCTTTTCCTTGATGGTATTCACAAAATGCATTGTCATTCCACCATGCTAGTTTGAATTGTCCTAGGTCATACGATTTTGGTTCTTGGAGTGTAATGACCCCATTCTGGAGACATTTGTTAAGGACTTCTTCAATGGGTTCACCCAAAGGAGTGTATGTGCGACCCCTAGGAAATTGTCTCATTTGACGATATTGTCCCTGATTGTTTTGACCACTTTGGTTGTTTGAAGGAACATTGGGAGGGGGTGTTGATGTCGTTGTTGGTTTGCTTTGTTGTTGAACCCCTTTTAAGGTTAGTACAGGACCTACAATGTTTGCAATCTTGGCATCAACGACACCGTCATTTGTAACGTGTTTATTTTTTACCCAGTATTTATTCTTGTCGGTGGTTGGATTGACATTTGTGGATTTGGGACCGTATCTTAGTTCTCCCTTTGCAATAAGGGCTTTCTCAATTTGGACCCCTTTTTCAACTAAGTCTGTGAAGTTTGTGCAACAATGTACTTGCAATGCATATTTTAGGGGCCCAAGAAGTGTTTGCACGAACATGTCAACCTTTTCCCTTTCAGGTATATCAATATGACATCTACTAGCTAGACTTCTCCATTTCTAAAAGAATTGGATGAAAGTCTCACCAGCATCCTCTTGCGTGAGATTGCACAAGCTAGTGATAGAGGTATCCATTTCAATGTTGTAAGCGTAATTTTTTATGAATTTTCTTTTAAGCTCATCCCATGTCTGGATATCCTTTTGTGTGGAAAACCATTCAAGGTCCTGACCCGCCAGACTTTTAGAAAAAAGTCTCATCAAGTATGCTTGTTCATATGCGATATCCATACAATTGGTTGCAAATTCGTGAACATGGTCAATGGGGTTTGTCTTGCCTCTATATTTTGTGAAGTTGGGTGACACATATCCTGGCAGAAATGGAGGCATGTATAAGCTCATGTCAAATGGGTATACATTTAGATCATATGATATTTTTGATTTGTTGCCTGATGCGTATATGTTTTGGATAGTTTTCTCTAAACCGATCAATCTTGTTTGGAGGGCATCCACAATAGGGTCATTTATGTTTTCGTACATTGGATTGCCTGGTACACCATGTGTTCCTATTTGTTGTGTGTGAATATTGGTGTATTGTGGCAATATGGATTGTTGTGACAGGTATGATGTGTGTGGATTGGCATGTTATTGATATTGGAAATTATGATTGGGTGTATGTTGGTGAGTATGAACGTGGGATGAGTAGGTTGGGATGTGTCCCCCAGTCATGTGTGTCATTATTTGGGGGATATGATGAACATGAATGTTATGATGTATTAATGGTGCCATGGGTTGTGTTATTTGGCCACCTTGTGTAAATTGTTGAGTTTGTCTAAGAGGAATGTTTGTGTTTGTACCTTGGGAGGCAATGACATTTGACTGTGTTGTCATGTTAACGTTTTGTTATTGTCATTGGATAAAGATACGTCCTGTGCCTCCTCCCGAAGGATTTTTTGAAATACCACTGACCGAATATGTTGAAGTTGTGCTCATGGTAGTAGATGTAGCTGTCAAGGGGGGATTGTTGTGACTTGATGATGCCCCCATGGCTTTTACTGTCATGGTATTTATGGTGTTGAAGGTGTTTGGGATGTTGTAGGTAGCATGTACTATCATTGTGGCAGCAAAGGAAGTATTGCTTGTACTGTTTGGAAGTTGACCACTATGTGACATGTTATGTGCGTTGTTGTTATTACGGTCAGGAAGTGTCAAATTTATCGTGTTAATGTCAAATCCTTGAGGTAATTTGGCTCCTTCACTCAAGAGTATAGCCATGAATCTGTCTCTATCATGACAGACCATTGTTTCAATGAAGTGAGAGGCCTCTAGGTCTTGTGCTATTGCCTCTAAGTTTTCCTCAAGTATTTGACCATATTCATCTTTTTGCAAGAAGAGTTCAAATGGACTGTTTGATGAGGATTGTGTTGTCATTGGAGGTGGATTGTTTGAATTAGAAAATAGATCGTAAAAGGTCAAGTTTGGGTTATTTGTAGGATTATCGACAGTGGAAGTGGGGTCTTGTCGAAAGTTTTCTATTTGTCATTATTTTTGGAGTCTAGTTTCCACCATAAATGAGATTGCTCAAATGGGAATGACAACTAATAATGATGATATTATGGGAGATCTAAGTTCAAAATGATGACTAGGATGACTAATGTTTTTGGATTTTTGTGAATAGGATATGCAATGTGTAGACCTTAAGATGCGATTTAAGACAAGGGTACCTAAGCACTTCTAAGCTCAAACTTTGGTTTTAATTTTGGCTACTAAGGGACTTTGTTGAAAATGACAAGGTGACAAGGTCTGAATGACTAGTGAGTTTTCCTAACTAGACTTTTGAGTTGGAAAAATCTCACAAAAGAGGACAATGACTAAAAAGGGGTTTGATAACTTAGTCCAGAAGAGCCTAATTTCAAAAGCAATGATGTTGCAAATTGTGCTGAGATTTGCCTAATCCTAAGTATGCAAAATGTGAACCTAGGGACAACCTAATGCCGAATGTATGCAACTAAAAATAATGAAGGATGAAACCAATGGTGATGAATGCAAACTAATGGTCAAGACTTTGAGCAATTTCAAGTTTGGTTTCTGACAGAATCTTCTTGGAAACAGTGTTTGACAATTGATTGACAAGATGAAGACTTTGGATTTGACTTTGTATGAAGTTTTAAATTGTGAGAGGAAAATGCGTCGTTTGAGGTTTTAGTTGCGTCGGGGTTCAGAAAATGCGACTTAGAATCAGACAAATGTGACTTAGTTTATCATATGTGACTCAATGACATTCAGTTGCATCATGGGTTTGCAAATGCAGCTCAAATTGAGCAAATGTGGCTCAGAATCAGACAAATGGAACTCGGTTTCACATATGTGACTTGATGACAATTAGGTACATCACGACGCATTCATATGCAGTATTTGAAAGGTCGAATGTGATTGAACAGAGTGATTACGGTTCATAAATTTAAATGTGGTTTGATAGATGCGACACAGTTTGTAAAAAAAAGTTTATTTTATCATTTTTTATGGCAAATTTGATCTGTTTGATATTGAGCGTTTTGTTTGGGGCTGTTAATGTGATAAGTCTAGAAAGAAATTGACAAGCACAGTGTTTTAAAAGTAACCAAACACACATCAGATAAGCACAATCCTAGGTTAGGCCATGACAGTATTCACTAGATTCCACGCGGGTTTCCCCAACCGCATATCTATAGCGTGTAAATTCAGAAGCTTGGCTACATGGGCTCCCCCTTACAGTGCACTCTCTTCTCAGGCCAACCAAGCTTCCAACCCCCATGAAACTCCCATGGTGAGCTGATCACCTCTACTAAAAACTGTGAAAGTGTGGATGCCTTCACACTAACCGGTGTTGCGCTAGCAAATAGAGGGTTTTTGGCTTTCTATACAATTTTTTTAGTTTGGGACCCCCATTCGAGTGGCCATACATGGGACAAGAGATTAATCACCATTAAGGTGGCACTCTAGCCTGATGAGGTTAAGCTCAACAGGGTTTAAGGGAGTACAACTTCGTCCGTATGACACATCCACACTCGCAATCTTAGGTTTTCCCTTAAGATTTACATTTATATACTGGTCAGGGGTAGCTTGGCTTTAGCTTCGTTGCCGGTTTGAGTCGTGTTTGGGTGATGAAATCCCCAGGCAGGCCCAATTTCTAGAGTTGGTAATCGTTTCTCTTACACCCAAGATCGCTCGAAAGCGCGAGGGGAGAGGATACTCTGATATACCAAATCGTGGGTAAGAACAGATAAAAACGGGTCTGGGTTTTTGATCACCAATTTTTCACAAGGTGAGAGCATACTCCCCTACCGCTTTGCAAACACATTCAAACACATAAAACATAGGTTCATTTTAATTGCACTAAAAATAAAATGTGAGTTACACTACTAAAAATGCAAACACATTGTTTTAGTATTTGGCCTTTGACAATCGAACCTACAAGACAATCCGTTAGTAGTTTTATCGTTTTCCTTCAACCCACGAAGAGTAACCGCCAACAAGCTACAAATCCTGATTAGTAACAGAAACCCTATGCTAGGCAGAATGTAGGAAATAAACAGGATAAAAAAAAATGTAGAAAACATAAAAAAACCAAATGCAAAATGACAGAAAATTTTACCAGACGATTGCGTCGCGATAGAGCGATTGCGTCTCTCTGCATATCAGATGCATTTCAATGCTTCAAATGCGCCTTTCCCATGGTTGATTGCATTGTGATAGAGCGATTATGGCTTTTATGTTGTCGGATGCATCGCAACGCATCAGATGCATCGTGATTTAAAAAAAACGGTTGTGTCACTTCGTACCTGTACCTCCAAAATAGTAGAAAACACAAAAAAAAAAAGTACAGAAATAACCAAAAAAATGGAGTCTGGTTCACCAATGTAACTAAGGATTTCTTTTAGGTTTTACTAGGAGTGTTAGTAGTAAATCAATAAAGACAATGAAACCCAAAGATCTATCAAGTACAAAGGAAATTAAATAACAAAAATATTATACCTATTTCTCGAAACTTCCATGATTACCTCCATAGTACCGTCTTACTTGCTGGATGATATTGTGCCCTCAGATTCATTGTACGAGCAATTTGCAAATGTCTAAGTCCTACACCAAGCTTTGAAGGATTTATGCAATGTCTAAATGCCTATGTCTATGACCATGATTGCCAATGTCTATGCCTAAACAATGCTAAAACTTGATCAAATACAAATAGTGATTGCAATGAGAAGCCTAAGTGTGCAAATGAATAAGTATGCAATGCGCCTATAATACGTCTACTTGTGTGTGTCTGTGTGTTTATGTAAAATGTCAACGTGTAAATGAAAAGTGAGAGGAAATTGGCATTTTATAGAAAATGCCATTTTGAATGGACGGGCGAGATCGAATTCCAAGAAAGACCTAGAATGAGAGGTCCAGATTAAATATGAGAATCCCTAATTAGGGTTAGGGAAAATTCATTAATCGAATGGCCAAAATAATATCTCAGAAGATCAAATCGGTGGTGGAGAATAAATGAGGAATTTAATTAGAAAATAAAGATTTTCGAAAAAGAAGAAGATAAAGACTGAACTGAAGATTAGATTTGGAAAATCAAGAATCTGCCCGATTACTTGATTTTTGGAAGATTAGTTTCCATTTTGATCTGAGTTAATTCAAATTATGGATTTTATGAGATAATAAATAATTGATTTTCCAATTATTTACCAAAGTGAACTGTCAGTTAAGATTGTGATGACATTTTAAATAATTTAATTTATTTAAAATGAGAGGAATATTAATTTTGATAATTAAATAATTAAAGATAATTATTTAATTTAGAAGATAAGATTAATTAATTAAATAAATTAATCAATTCATTTAATTAAGACAATTAGTGACGTATTAAATAAATAAATAAAACTTATTTATTTAATAATCAGGAAGAAATATATGACAAAGGGTAATTAAATAAATTAAGAAATTTATTTAATTAAGGGAAGACTTAGACAATTAATGATGTATTTAATAAATAAATGAAATTTATTTATTTAATAATCATGAAGAATCAAAGGACATGAATTAATTAAATAATTATGAATTATTTAATCAATAGTCGAATGTGGACCAAGGACATAATTAAATGTCATAATTATGCTAGGACGAAAGTGGTAAAAATGAAGCTTGCAGGCCTAGGTCATTTTTAGGTGTCTACAATATGTATTCCCTTAATTACAAGTCCTTCTATAGTGTAAGCAAAATAAGATTAAAAGTAAATCAATTCTACAACCTCAATTCTATGGAGATTTGAGCACCCTAGTGTGAATCAAGGGAAATATTTGAGATGAAATTTTATTGTACCAACAATAAAAACTCATAATACCAAAAATAAAATTATTTGATTTAATCTTGTTCAAGAGGAAGGATAGAGTGACAATAATAACAAGACCAATGAGACTCATGTAAAAAAAATTAAATAAGATATGCAATATTAAAAACCTTGAAGTAGAGATTAAGGGTTAGAAGCAATGAGAGGATTAAAATAAACAAAAAATACAAATATTTCCTATCTCGAGAAAGCTATGAAAATTATACCTTTCTTCTTGGTAAAAAAACCACTCACAAATATTCTAAGTTATCATGTAATGTAGAAAACTCCTACAATAAGAAATAAATACCTTTTTCATGAAAATGAAATGGTATAATAAACAAATATTTATACCAATAAATCCAAGCACATGAATAATCTCATAAAATATTCTATAATTAGATTATTGAACTCATAAATAAAACATTGTCAAGGTCCAAGAGAAATAAATTATACATTACATAAAATATTCAAGACTATGGAAAGAGTGTTATGGAAGCTCAAAATTGGAGACTATGTAATAGAAATACACTCCACACTATAGTCATATTCTCTAGTGTAGCTAGTGGTAAGATCAAAATTGGATTGTAGAGAATAACAATACATTCCTTTTTGTAGAGAATTCATTTCTACATCACTATGAACATCCCTCAACAATAAAATAGATAGGTGATTCCAAGCTAGTATAGAGGTCAAGGAGAAAGATAGCCCAATTAGATAATATTCCCAATAGGATATTTCCACTTGATTTAATTTTGATCAACACAACACCTTTATTTATTACAATATTAGATCGAACACAAGAAATATTATTGTTAATAAAATTGGAAACATTAGATAAAAATTTCCTTTAAATTTTTAAAATAGCCACGGTAAGTAATGTAATCCTTATTAATTCAAAGTGATTTCAAATTACAATTAATTTAGGTTGGAATTGATTCTATAAAACAAGTATATTAGTTATTATTATTAAAAAAATGAATAAATTAACAAAAAATGGTTCTAAAGAAGCCATCATAGATTTACAAACACTAGGTGCTAACAAAGCCTCCTATCACCCAATCTAATAGGTATTGTAGAAAATATTGAAATGGTAGGTCATTGAATCTCAAATAAATTCCTTGTGTGGAATTCTACAATATTGGATAAGAGATTTTCCATCCACTAACTAGATATGAGAATTAGGGGGCTTTCATCATTCAATCTCTAGTAAAAAATAAATAGGATGTATGATATATTTCAAGGAATGAATTCATAAAACAAGCATGTCATAACTAATATTTCATTTAAATTAAATAGGAACTGAAGAACCAACTTTACCTCTAACATACAATTTCAAACTCCTTCCCTTTCTCTCAAAAAATACCCCACATAGAAACCCTTATCCAGAAAACTTGAAGAAATATAATTGATTACAAAACATCCCTATAATAATCTACCCATAAAATAGAGCACACTTAACACTTAGAAATCAATTTTGTTAATGTATTTCCCAAAGTCTATAAGAAATGGAAAATAGGCTTAATGAATAAGCCAAAATCTTATGAAAAAATGGAGCATGATAGTTTTCCCTTTGTGAAATTTCTTGACCTCAACTAAGTCTTATTTTTATGAATCAAGATATATTTTGATTAATTGTAAAAGATCTCTATAATTTGGCATTGATAAAATATGACACGGTTAAGTATGGTAAAGTCAATTTTCTAATTTATTTCCCTAATTTTATGATAAATAGAAAATAGTCTCAAGGAACATCCTTAAATATTATACGAAAAAGAAACATGATATTTTTATCTTTCTATAATATCATGACTTCCATTATTTCATATTTGGATGATTCAAGATATTGAATCCTTCCTATATAGCATTGTCAAGTGATAGGTTCTTCACACCAAATACTCAATAATGGTTGTATTATTTAATTCCTTTTATGAGTATTCAAGGTAACCTTTGGTATAAGAATTATTATTCCTTAATTATCTTAAGGTGGCAAGTCTTTGAAATGTGTAACATTCTAATGTAATCCACTTTTAAGGAAAGAAACAAGGAAGATGTTGTGAATACTACTATTTTGAAGTAGCTCGAGGTCAAATGCAACTTGTCCAACTTTTTGTCTAATCTTATAGGGATCATAAATTTGAGCTTCTTAATTTTTGTTCCTTTCTTCTTTACTAAATACTTACTATAAGGTTGTAGACTTAAGTAAACCATGTTGAACCATATTTATATACTCTTTTGATATGTTTCTTATTTGCATAGAGATTATACTATTTTTTAGCATGTTTAATATGGTTCTTAACGTATTTCAATATCTCTTGGCTCTCCTTGATCATGCCTATGGGTCTAGGTGCCCTATTTTATGTGATTGTAAGATCCATAAAAGTTAGAGAATTATATCTATAGCATCATAAATTGTCACCCTTGACAATATCGCACTAGATTTAGCTGCCCCATATATGCCTAGACTCCATTGTGCTCTTAAATTGGTTTTTAATGATCATATTCATAAAATAATATTTAAATTATAAATTATGATTTAATATTTATTTAACACTTACAAACCTAAAATAGGCTTAGATTAGGGTGCTAACACCCATATCCATCCTATTTTGGCCCTAATTTAAATATTTTATTGTCAGTATTTTTACATTTATAAATTTAAATTCATTTATTGGTTTTTGATAACTAATTTAGTGAGAATTAAAGACATGCATATAAATACAAGTCTTTTTCCGCATGTAAAATCCTATGGCAATAACTATCAATTTGAATTGAGCTATTACATAAAATTTTCTTTCTTTGTACTTTTTATCACTTTTTGTTATGAGGCTTCTCTTTTGTTTTGGCCTCCATGCGTAAAGTATCGGGTATATGGGGAATTTTATTTTGGTCCCTAGGCCATCTTTATTTTGTAACATTTTATGCCATTCTTATGTAATTTTAGAACTTTTATATAATTAATAATAATTCAAGGTTTTTTTCCTTTTATCTTAAAAAAAATAAAATTTGAATTGAGCTAGATTGGGAATCCTAAAAATAAGTCAAGAGCACAATTAGTGGAGTTTACACCAATTATTCTCAATCAAGATTCATAATGACAATGCTTCAAGTTTTTATGGGACTTTATTAATGTTCCATGTCCATTTGTTTTGTCAGCACGAACACTTACATAAATTTAAATTATCAAATATCCAATTATCCTTGAAGGTGATGAGTACAATGACTTTAGTCCATCAAGGAAACTAAATATTAGTGGTAAGTTGCAACACTTGTCAACTTATCATTATTTCATACATTTTCATTTTCTTGACATAGTTTAAGCACTCTTTTATATCAATATAGCCATTGTAGAGGTAGAGACACCAAAGTTCGTTTTGACTTAGGAAAGCCCCTATATGGCACAACCATTTCTCTCTCTTGTGTATAGGTGACAAATCTGAAGTTGGTTTAGGAAAGGATTGAAGGCCTAATTGCAAGATCAAGCAGTCAAGCTTCACATGCCAACAAATTAGGGAAAGTCTAAAATTAATCATCAACAAATGAAGTTTTGACATTGATACCATAGAAGAAGAACCTACACATAGTGGCCATATGAGATCTATTTTTTTATTCTAAATATCTACAGTTTTATGTCTAGGGTACAAGCACCACTGTCCACCCAACTTGAGATTAAATTTATATTCTTGGTTTTTCTACTCTACACTCTACTATTATATAACTATTCTTTTTTTGTTTCTACTATGTACTTCTTTAAAATCATAATATTTTATTATAGCTGCATAGTTAACCTAGGCACACATTTGTACCATCAAATTTAATCCATTATTAATCAATCAATCAACCCCAAAGAAAGAATCAAAACCTTGATCCATTATTCTAGTTATTTCATAGCAATTAGTAGCCAAGTGGGTATTTGTGATCATTTTTGGTTCCTTCCATTGTGATGTAGGAGAAATATGATTTAGAACCTAGATCCCCTTTACCCACATTACAATATCTATAAAAATCCATAAAGGGAAACATACATATGGAAATATGGTGGGATGTGTTGTAGAAATGTTCTCCCACATGTAGCCACTTCACCAAAGATTTTTTTACCCAAAAACATAATTTATTAGGCATCCTTTGAACCATTTGTTGACAATATTAAATTTACCATTTATTTGGGGATAGTAACTTATGTTAATGGTAAGTTATACTCTTAAAAAAAAAATTCTTACAAAAAATGGCTCAAAACTATACAACCTTTATCACTAATAATGCTCTTTCACAAATTTTGTAATTTGAATACCTCTTAAAGAATAAATAATTTATTTAGTAAGCCTTGAAATTAGTGGATATGGAATTAAAGTGCACCTAATTAATCTATCTACTACAACAAAAGGAAACTCTTTACAATTTATTCTGGATAACCTAGTGAAAAATCTCATAGATACGCTTCCCTACTTTTTTTAAGGATGAGAAAGGGTTAGCCTCATTTTCTTGGAAATATGAGAACTCGTTAATGTTCTTGAGTGCATCCCCTTCCATTCCTTTCTAGAAAATATCTTTTCTATTTGTATATTTTAAAATACCTTGGAATCCTAGCCAATGGAGTATTAGGTATGGCTCTTGAAATCTTCTTCATCTTTGATTTCTAGACTAAATAAATCCTTTTCATTTATAATTATATCTCTCACCAATTTTAAATTAATATCATGTATCACTCAATCTAAAATTCTAGTACTATAATCATTCTTCACATATTTTGATATAATGGTGGTGACCCAATCAACAAAGATATTAGAAATGGAGCATAAAGTAAGCATCACAAATAATAAATCATTAGCTAAATTGTGCTTCCCTTCACATATTAATTATCTTGAAATCATATTCCTACAAATTTATTACCCATTTATATTATCTATCGTTTAATCATTTTGAATTAAGAATGTACTTAAGACTATTATGATTTATCTTGACCATAAACTTACCAAGCACTAAATATTATTTAAATTTCACTAAGGAATGTGTTGGTTATTTTTTGAGAACCAAACTTAGTCTTATCATTTACTTATGAATCTGCTAGAATCTAATGATAAGTAAAGGCAAGGATTTTCCAACAAACTAGTAAAGATTCTTAGGCCCTTACTTCTACACTTCGGGCTCTGTGAAACCAAGGAGAGTAATCCTAGAAATTTTCACATAATATTCATGTGCCATTTATATCAATAACACTACAACATAGATAGATAATTCTCATATAAAGGCTCAACTAGTAGAACATATCAAAGAGGTTGCCTGCTTCTTAATAATAGTTCACATTCAAAGCATGAGAATGGTAAAACCTCATATCTTTGTCACCAATTTTTGAGAATTTGATTTAATGAATAGTTAGTTAGTGAATTAATCAATAGAATGCAATATGATTATCTCACTTAGACCAGTGCCTCATCCTTGGAACAAAGTCAATACTAATACCCACAAAATTAGATAACAAGTTTTACACATGACAATATTCAAAGCTTTGAGAATACTACCTTATAGTATTTCAACATTATATCTTAGCTATCCTTCTTATTAGCATCCTAGCACCTAATTTAATATAAACCTATAGTTGTATTCAAGAATTTATATTAGTTCTTTAAATTAATAAGCAAGAACAAAACCATACACCCAATGGAAATCAATAGAGTCAAATAAGATAACCCTTAATTATATTATTCATAGTTTATAAAACCAATACATAGGAGAGAAAATGGTGTCGAACTTGCACTATTCCATTCTATTTATGTCAATATTACTATTAGAGCTTCATATACATATTAGCAGACCCAAACCTAAGAATTATACCAAAATGTTTAGTATCTTTTACAATTTTATGTGTGTTCAATTCTAGAATGGCCAACCACCCAACAACCCTTGTCACCAACGGGTTGAAATACCACTTATAGAGATATGGGAGCAACAAGCATCAACCCAAAATTACAATTACAATTACACTTGCATTTGAAAGTTAATTTTACTTTAATTTCAAAGATTCCCCAAACAGTTAAACATTAAATCATTGCAAAATATGGGGAAAACCAAAAACAAAACTCCATGAAGGAGATTGAAGATGACCATCCAAACTTCCAAAAGGCATCATTTGTTGTTGCAATAGTGCAAAAATCCTTTGTCCGCGTCAATCAAAGAAGATTCTCCATAAACACCCAAGGAAAAAACAACATATTAAATGGAAAAGGGAATATTTTCCATTAAAGCAAGAGAGTCCAACACCTCTACTTCACACCACCCAAAAGAGTTTCCACTTCAACATTAAAGAAAAAAACCCATATACTTGTTGAAGAGGAAAAGTTCATTTTCGTGGCCATGGTGTTATCGAAAACAAAAATAGAACTGGGGCATTACTATTATTTGTTAGCATCAAAGTATGACTGCCTACTCTGCATTCATGCTAAAACTAGAGAAGCTACTACTCCTCCCTCATCAAAATCCTCATCTTGCACCAGAGTGAGAATTAATGGCCATACTCTAGGTTAGTATCTCCTTCATCACCTAAAGGGTTGTCTGAAGCCTCTATGGGGGAGTCATGCCTCCCCATATAAGCCTTGTGGTACTTATTCTTCTTCCTCACTTCCCTCATAGGCTTGTCAAACTCTTTCTTTCTAAACTTGACCAATTCTTCTAAAAAAATCCTACTCCTCAAATTATAGGTGCTCTTGACACCACCCTTCTTATTTTTACCATAGGAAATCCTCCTACCCTTTGGTATTACAAGAGCTCCCAATATTCCAAGTTCAATTTCAAGTGCATGGTCTTGATATTCCTGCAGACTAAGTCTCCTAGACCTTTAGACTGGGTGGGTAGATATGCTAGGTTTACTCATTTTCATAGAGAAAAAAACAAGAACAAGGCGACTCTTAATTGCAAGTAGGCTTTTTACTAGTTTGTTGTTAAAAATATTTCTGCAGAACAAAACACTAAAACACTCGCAGTTATTATCATCTTAAAAGGATATTGCAAACTACAAAACCATCACCAGCCTAGGACTTTAAGGTTAACAAACTAACTTATAAGTAATGGAAACAAGTGGTTATGAGTACCTACTTACCAAGGAAAAGGCTACCACAATATCTTTGTAACTTCTTATGCCATCTTCTTCATGAACTCAAACTTGATTTCTCAGCTTTTGATTGTAAATTGTGAAGAAAAATATGGTTGTCGATCCTCATTATATTGAGCAACTTGAGCATGCTTACCATTAATTCTCGAGGAGGTCTTGTGCAAGCAAGATTACAATTAGTTATTTATTTTTGAACCTCATCCATTGATCACATGTTGAGATAAATCAATTGATAATTACAATCAGGGTAATTAATTATGAAAAAGCTAATTGCATGCACTTGCTACCTTTTTCTAAATTAGAAAAGCCTAAGTGGGTAGACATCCATTGTGTTTGCACACTTAATTACCCACTTAACATTTAAGAAAAGCCTATCATGTCATGTTTTCCCGCTTGCCCATGGGAAATAACCCACTTGTGCCTTTGATCAATAGGATGACAAGGAATGACCATTATTCTATCTCAAACCATCAACCCGTACCCTACGTTATTTCAATGTCACCTTCTTGCATGTACCATTATCTAATAGAATTGATGGTCGTAATCAAAAGTAATCCTCAAATCTTAAACACATGCCAGAAAAAATTAATTTAAAAATGACACCATTTTATCCCATATGTTCTCCAGGCAAGTAAATTTATTAATATTTTTCCCTTACTAATTTCCATCTAGTCTTTTAGATCATTCCATGTGTTCATCTCTCACTCCCTCACTAAAAAGAAAAATGTACAAGTGGGCCTCTCACGGGATGGCAAGGTCTAGTCAACATTTACCCACAACACTCACCATCAACTGACGATCCTTGCTCTACAAAGAATTCATCATCTCCAAAGCTGGGAGGGTCCCTCCAAAAAGCAGTAGGTGTCAATTCGACCGCTAGCCCATGACATTTCTTTAATATAAAATAAAATTGGATGGATTGGCAGGGAGAGGCCAAGATGAAGCCACATCATCCAACAACCACTGTCAATTTCATTTTAATACCGCTCATAGATCATTCAAAGGTAATGGGCCCACCAATGTAGAAGACATGTGGCTTGTGCCCACTAGCCCATGTGATTATTTTAATAAGGAATAAAATGAGATGGGGAAGCGGGGAACGGTGGAGATTTTCCCATAATGATCAAATGGTCAACATAGAATCTAACATCTACACATGCCAAAAAATATTAGTTTTAAGAAGGGGCCATCACTAGGTAGATGATAGTCAAGGACATAACAATTATGGTTAAAACCTTAAGCAAAAAAATTAGAAACCTAAACCTAGACTTAGACAAAATATTTTGAAATACATCGACCTTGATTACAATAAGGTAATAAGTTTAATATGACTACGGGCATCGACCAAGACCACTAGGATCAAGAGGCCAGTAAAAGCTTGAACTTGACAACATAAGTCACAACTTAGACAATTGGGAACCTGTTACAAAAGGTCAACAATGAATTAGAACATCGGCAAGGATGCAAGCTTAGGGATTATTTAGGAAGGTTTTTAACAACATAAACCTAAAACATTGATGGTGAACAAAACCCTAAGCCTAAGGACATGGAAACAACCAAATTATACAAGATTTGAAATGGAACCAAAGCATTTTAGGGGTTCCATGTCTCTTGTTGCAGACACATACCTCTCATAGGCATGGTGAGATCCAAGAATCTCATATTAAAGCAGAACATGCACAAAAAACCAAAGCCAGGACTTACCCAGACAAGGCAAGAGAACCAAACCAAAGCAACCAACATATGTACAAAATTTACATAATTATACAAAATGATCCACTTTAAAAAAAAATCGAAAGCCCTTTCCTGATGTCCAAGATTTCAACCTACATTTTGCAATTCATAGGATTCAACTTTCAAATAGGTGGCCCTAGGCCCCCAAAACATAGGACAAGTATTTTCCCCTATCAAAAACCTTGCTTTCTACTATCTGTATTATGCCAATACCAGGAAAATTTCCATGATCTATCCACAAACTAATATTTCTATGGTTCTTACCATCAACCATTCTGACCATATGTCCAATTTTTCCAATATCATCATGAATTTTTCCTGACTGAGAATTGAAATTAGATAATACTTGAAACCCACACTCTTTGTAAAATATGACCCCAACCTGCTCATTAGCATTCCCTAGTAAAGCCTTATCTAATTGAATTGAGAAAGTGAAACATTTATAATCCACTTCATCATTAAGGTCATATGAGTTGACACCAACTTCAATTTTCACATTGAACAAAAACCCTAACAAATAATGGGATTTAGATCTTTATCCAAGAGCATATACTATAAATTCTTGGAGTCACATTGCAATTACCCCTCTAATGAGTCAAAATCCATAGGAGGATTATATGAAACCTTAAAATCATCCCTTGGCTTCTGTCTCATTCCATGCAAACATTTATCATGTGTGATGAATAAGAATTTTTCATATGTAGGTATATTTTTAAGCTGATGTTTACATTTTGTGGACAATGATTTTGGCACCTTGATGCTCTCTAACTCTTCTAGGGTTTTTCACCTAAAAGGAGAGAGATGGGCCAAAATGGGCAAATGTCTACTCTCAAAGTTAATGTAAATGAGATGTAATATGCCTGATTATGATGTACTAATGCACTGATTTGAAAAGAAAATGATTTAATGATGCAAGACCTAAGAAATGTGAAGTGCTGGAAAACACATTGTGATATGCAACAACACCTAAAAATGCAAGTAAATGATGAAATAAGTGAACAAAATTGGAGAGGTGCACCTGGAATCTAAAACTTGATATGGAGAGATTCTAGAATCTTGAAAAATTCACTAAAAATGTTGACTAGGACAATTATGCCAGCCTGGGCGACTTAGTCCTAGTTTTGGGAAAAACTTGTTAGAACAGGAATCTGCCAAATGGTTATCCAAAAATGTAGAAACCACTTTTCAAACCTAGTAGTGGGACTAATCCACCAGTAGTGGCAACTTAGTCCACCTACAAATTTGAGGAATCTCTGGAAAAAATCTTGTAGCTTTGAGTCTGTACTTACTTTTCTGATAGGTGTCCTCTATTGACTCTATAGAAAACGAGATAAAAAGTGTCTCCAATATTGAATTAGGCTTATGTTGACTTGAGTTACTTTAATAACTTCTTGAACACTTTTCAACACTTATTTCTTTGATAAATTTTCTTACAAAGTTTACAAACACACATGTAAAGAGGGAAAAATGGTTAAGGGTTAGAGTATAGGGGTTTTCCTTGGTCAAACCCCACTTTGGTAATCAAATCCTAGATAATGAAAGGAAATGGAAAGAAAATGATAAATAAAAAACATGCAATTTCATAAACATAACAAACCCTTGATGTAAAAATATGAAGATATGCAATGAAGTGCCCGAATGGATGACTTGATTATGCTTGATTGCTTGAATACTTATAAGATTGAATGCTTAATGAGTGCAAGAGATTAGGAGATTGTAGGAGATGAAAATTGAGGAGAAAAACCCTTATTTATACTTGATTTTACTAAATTTCCCTAAAATAACACATCACAAGCTCACCTCAACAGTTATAGGACAAAATCCTGCCAGAAATTCAAAATTATAAGTTTGAGTTTTGTGCCAAAAAAGACTAAGTAGCCCATATTGGAAACTTAGTCCCACTTAAGAAAATTAAGTGGGTCTCAGGAATTAAAAGGAATTAATTGTTGTCCAACAAGAATATCCTCTAAAACACACTTAAAAATGACCATAAAGTGGATTAAGCGGCCATTTAAACATGAGAAAGGGTTGAATTAGTGATGACAAGTCTAGAAAAACATGAAAGTGGGTTATAACACTTTACAACACTTTGAAATAAGACTTGGCAAGTGATAAGAAGGGGTTATTTAAGTGAATTATGATGAAAGGGTCCTAGAAAAGTGTGAAAGTGGGTTACAACACTTCACAACACTTTTACAAGACATCCTAAAAGTCTTAATGATTTACAAGGGTCTAAGACCTAATGTGAGTGTGTTGATCACATTACAACACTAAATCTAGGCAAAAATCAAGCCAAAATCCACTAGAAGGGCTTGAACATGAAAAAGTAGAAGGATTACTTTTTCTGTCCACAGTTAGCCCCCACTTTAGTGAGAGGATGAACTTGCTTCAAATTCACACTAATTTAGCCGATCAAGTGCTGCCACAATAGTGGTTTACACTTTCTAGGAGATCCTATTTTTTGTTGAGATCACTTATTTTTAGAAAATATAATGATTTAAGCCTTGAAAAGTTCCATTTAAAGGATTCCAATTGAATAGGGTTAGATCAAACCACCTTATACCAAGCCCCCTTGGATAGAACCCCACTAATTTTAAAACATACCTATAACGAAGTCTCCTTTACACCTATCAAAATGTTGATAAAAAACCACTTTTGATTTATCTTTTGGGGATCAAAATAAATTCACTTTAAAATTTATTTTTCTGTGGCATAGTCCTTATTATAAAGCTTCCAAGTATAATTTTTAATTAAATTAAATTTAGTTATTATTTTATTTTTATTTCTTATGAATGTGGTTTTTCACCAAAATCAAACTCTTTGTTTTGCACATGTGGAAAAATAGAAGATTATCAAAAAAAAATTTGAAAAATATGAGGCACCGGGATATTGAGTCCTTGATCCAACAAAAAAATTGAGTTTTGATAAATACAAAAAAATTTACGCGTTATATAGTTGCACTGTCTAAATTGTAATTGGTTTGACTTCAAAACTTGATTAAAGAAAAAATATTCAATAAAAAACTATCTAACCAAGCCTAAGCACTAGATATCAGAGTTACAAATCTAAATTCGAAAGAATTATAACTTTATCCTTCATGGAAAAAAATTATATGTTATACAGTGAGCGTCACTTTTTAAAAATGTTGTTTTCTGAAAAAAACTAGTTTTTGAGGAAGATGGAAAAAGAAGTGCAATCTGATTCCAAAAAATTGAAAAAAATATATTTAGAATTTACAGATAAAATTTCACAAAACTCTAGTTTGCATCATCTTCAAATTCCTCACAGTTTAGCCACTATAGGTGCTCGAAAGTGAAGCTTTAGTTAAAAAAAATTATTTCAATGTCTAGTTTGGCCAAAAATTGTAAACCACTATTGTGGGATCACAATGCAACACAGAAAGGTACGAATGCACTAATTCTTGATGAGATGAGATAACAATAATGAAGAGGGATGATCAAGCCCCTAGGATCATGATCCCATGGAAAATCAAACATAAACACAAAGGAAGACACATGGTCATGAGAAAAGATGGAAGAAAGCTTCAATTGTTTGTCCAACTCATTGTGGATTAGATCTAAGCTATTTTTTTGAAAAAAGAAATGTGTACTCACTCTGGATCAATAGAACTCATAGTTGTCCACCAAGTGAGAAAGCCTAAGTATACTCACTCTAGGGCCACAAAACTTCTGGTTTTTTGTGGGGTGAGAAATCCCAAGAGGTGAGAAACATACCCTCAGTTGGTATGCACTCACACATGCAGGTGGCTATGGGGAAAATTTGTGCCATAGAATAGGATTTTCCACTCAACCATATTAAAGTTATACCTATTGATAACTTTAATAAGGTGCCACAAAGGACAATGTTGTTTTGTGCTTCATGAGACAAGCAAAGCTTGTATGCTTAGAACTCATGAAAAAATGCAATGGTACCATAGGCATGCAAGCTATGTTATGCAAGGCGGTTGTGTAAATTTAAAATGTAACATGCAAAAGATGTTCAAATGATTCTTGTTAAGATTATGTGAGTTCTATAACTTAGGGAACATTGTGACTAATGTCTCCAAGAGAGGACTGATCAAACAATAGAATATTCACCTTAGGGGATGCAATAAGTCACATCAGGCCACTAAGAGGAATATAATATGCTACAATAGATCATGCTTATGAAGGACATCACACCCAATTTCATCCAGAAAGTGACAAACACATCATATGAAGTAACAAGGCTGGACTAAGAATCAAGAAAAAGAAAAAAATACAAATGAGTAATTCCAATGTATGCCCCCACTTTAAAGGAATTGCTACACATCATTCTGCGAGTAATTACTTTAAAGTAGTGAAAGGAAAAAAGAAAAAATACATGAGAGCCAACTTGGAAACACTCTATTCCAAGTCATATGTTTGCAAGTAAGGTTGCTTCATGTGAAGGAAAATGAACAAAAGAAAAAGAAAAGGGTTTGTCCCCAAAAGCAACACACCAAACACATAAGGGATATATGGATTTGGGGTTAGTATGTTCATTACTACAATATTTTGATTAAAGAGCTCAAAATTGTCATCATTACCCAAATACATAAAAATCGAAGAATGACACAAAGAGAGTGAAAATAAAAGAAAAATAAAGTCCATTTTGGGTCAACATGGAAGAGACTTTGTAGTCTCAAGACTTTACATCGTCCACAAAAGGAAAACACAAGTGAAAAGAAACAAAAAGGAAAAATAAAATGAAAATATTTTGGGTCAACATGAAGGAGACATTTCAGTCTCAATGCCTTGCGTCATCTCCAAAAGGAAAAACACAAAAAAAAGGACCGTTTGGGTCACCATGGAAGAGACATAGGGTGTCTCAATGCTTTGTGTCATCCCCAAAAGGTTAAACACAAAAAAAAAGTGAAAAAGAAAGTAAAAGGAGCATTTTGGTCAACATGGAAGAGACATAGGGTTTCTCAATGCTTTGCTTCATCCCCAAAATGAAAAACACAAAACAAAAGTGAACAATGTACGACATATAGAAGAATAGAGGTACAAATAGAAGAATGTCACAAGAGAGGGGGAACATCAAATATCACATTATGGGGGAACACGATACACACATAAAAGTTCAAAAAAGAAAGCAAATAAAAGAATACAAAAAACTAGCAAGGAGAATGCAAGGTGAATGCAAATCAACCATCTAACAAGTCATCCACCTCCCAATCATGTTCAGTGTATTGCGAGGGTGGTTGACTATCCAAAGGGAGAATTGCAAGTGGCGAAATAGGAGAAGTACCAGGTTCTTCACTTGGTGTGAGAGATTTATCATTTAAGCTCATGGAAGATGAAAATAAAGAATTTAGATCGCTATGCACCTCTTCACTATTTTAGATATCTCCCCCTCCTCCTCATCATCTAGATTAATCATGACAAGAGGATGGATGGTAATTTCTAGGGAAGGGGTGTATTAGGAGTTGGGGTTGTTGTATTGGATCATTTTCTTGTGATGGTGGTATCGTACTATCTTGTCACGGTTTAGAAGGAGGAGGGTGGTAAGATATGGCTTCTATCAAACGCAGAGGTTGATTTTCCTTGTTTTTGTCTATTTGTAACTGACGAGCAAGTAGATGATGATAAGGCCTACACTCCCTAGCACCACAATTTCATTTGATTCTATGTTGAAGTTGTTGAGGTGTAAGAGTAGGTTGAACCACCATAGGCTCCTTTTCTTCCTAAGGGGGAAGAATGGAAGGAAAAAAAAGGAGATGGGTCAATCACTTTCTCCTTTTGCTTTATATACTTGTTTTAAATGTGAGAAGGTATGATGAGGTTGGTTTCATTATCTTGTGGATGTTTTGATGAGGAAGGTGAAGTGTTCATGTTTGTTTGTTCCAAAGTTGGTGGCTCAAGTTTACGTTGTAGCATTGTCTCATCTAGGATTGGGATAGTGGAAGTGGAGGGGGATTGGTTATGGAGGGACAAGTCAGCAATTTTCTTTGCTTTAAAATTTTGATAAGCAATGAACAATAAATGTTTTCGAGGTGTGATGGGCTCCATGGGCTCTAGCCAAAAGGATTCTAAGGTGAAATTTCCTTTAGAAGACAAAGGGTTAAAACCACTATGGTGGATAGTGAATATTTCATTGTTATGCATAAACTTTAAACATTTTTGTATGACTAAAGGAACAACTTTCATTGAGTGAAGCCATGGATAGCCTAGCTGCAAACACAACTAATCTGATTGTGCAATGATAGAGAATGTAACATCCACTGTCTTAGATACTATTTGTAATGGAAGAAAGATCAATCCAATTGTAGGGCATGCGAAACCATTGTGTGTTTTTATCCATAATCTTGGTTGGTCATAGTTATCTTGATATAGCTCATGTTATAACATAAATTCCTCAATGATCACATTCTCACCACAGGAGGGATCTATGAGTATCCCATTAGTGGGACTATCATAAATATGTCTGGCTATGTAGAGAGGACCATCGAGAAGATTCAAAAGAATATCTTTAGAAGTGAAAGAATATCAATATTTTAATTAGGTTGGCCCTTACAAGGGATAACGTCTATTGCTCCTACCATTTCATCCATAGGATTAATAGTGGTTGTATCAGGATGTTCAGTCTCTTTATGAACAATCATCACATCATTTTTTTTATTTTCATTGGCTTTCACGAATGACACATTATGTTTATGCATGGGATTGGTAAACAATTGCAAATTTTGATTGGGTGGGGCAACAAATGTATTGCCTTTTGTATTAGCATTTGAAACGAATAGATGTCTAGAATCAATGAGGTATTGAACTATGTGTTTAAGACACTTACATTTTTTTGTGTCATGTCAATTTTTTCCATGATAATGGCAATAGGTGTTAGGTTGAAAGGTTGGAGGCAAAGGTTTAGTTGTATCTAATGTTTAACAAGAGGTAAGGAAATCATTTTTTTTTGTATATGTTGGGTCATGGTGTTATGAAGAGTGTCTGGTAATGGTGTAAATTGTCATGTTGGATCTCCATAACTGTAAGATATCATGGTTTTAACAAGTGCTACTTGGTTGTTGATGGGTTGAGGTGATTTTTTAGGAGGGGGAATTGTAAAAAAACATATTTTTGGTTTTCAAAATGGTTGCAAGTTGTTTTAAGTGCTAGGTTTATATTTCTCAGCTTGGCTAGAAGTGGATTTGGCATCACGACTAGTAACTGAGTTGTGATAGTCACAAAGGGTTGTGTGTAAATGCATGAAAGAAGGAAATTTCATCATGGTCAATTTATCCTAAAGTTGAGTTTGTAAATTTTTGATAAACATCTTTTGGAGATGTGAATCAGGAATCTTGACATCTGCTTGAGCATACAGTGACTAATAGCATGAAATGAAATCAGTTACTTTTGAATCCACACTTTGTTTACATCACATTAAATTAGCCATTTTATTTTTGGGAGTCATATGGACTTGGAAATGACTTATAAAGGAATCCACAAGTTCATTAAATGATCGAATTGAATGATTAGGTAAGTTTGAAAACCACTCCAAGGCATTGTCCTTTAAAGTCCTACACCAGTTTGGTTAACAATTTATCATTAAGGAAAAAATCACTGCATAAGGCTATATAGGAATTGACATGTTTAGCAAGGTCTCCTTTAACTCCATACTTCTCAAACCTAGGCATCTCAATTCCTTGTGGCATTGGTGTTCTTAATATTTCCAAAGATAATGGGCTACTACGGACAGAGTAGGTGGGTGGTGTGGTTTGGTTTTCTTTTATGGTAGATATTTGTTGTTGCATGGAAGAAATAGTTTGAAAGAGTTGTGTAATGAGAGGGTCAGTGTAAGTGGTATGAGGTGGAAGAGAGAATGGTGATAGAGTATAGGTAATGTTGGGACAAGTGAATGAGACACTAAGATGGGTGAAGGTGGTGGAGGATGGAATATTCGATACCACAAAAGAACTAGAAATGCTAGTTGGAATAGTGAAAGGAGTCACATGACTAACATGTTGCATGGTTGTTATAACTTGAGGAGTGGTATAGGTAGGTATGGACGCTACTTTCGAAGGAGGAGGAATGTGAGATCCTCCTTGGCCAACCATAGTGTTTGTTGGTTGAGATATGTTAGAGGCATGTTTTGGGCATATCTCAACAATTTGTTACATAACATTAAGCCCTCATCACTTTCAAGAATTCTATGGATGTTGTCTATAACATAAATTGTAGTGATTGAAATTTTTTCAAGACATAAGTTTTGTTGCAAATGTGTTAAATCCTCATGAATGTTAATGACTTTATCTTGCAGAATGGAATTAGTTTGTGTGTCAACATGCATTGTATGTGAAGGTAAAGGTGTACTAGTAGTAGTATCAATTCTTAATGCACCATTTTCCATACTAGGAGCAGGAGCTCGAGACAACCCAAGGTCCACAATGAGTGTGTCATCACAGGATGCCATGAGTCAGGAACTTATTCTCACTGAAGTATTATCAATACCAGCACCAAACACTCATACAAATACCACAAGAGGTGGATGAAAATGCAATGCAATCTAGAACTAATAAAATGAAAATAACAAGAATTATGTAAACTGAAACATGAATGTAGTACCAAAAAACAAAAGTACAAAAAAATACCTAGAAAATATCAAAAATTACAATGCAAAAAGCATAGGAGGATTAAGTTGCCCAGTGTGGTGAATTAGTCCCAATGATGATTTTTTGAGATTTTTCAAAAAAATTGAATGCAATTTTATGTCTTTTAGATGCACAGATGAAACTACAATATGAAATGAAATTTTTT
>VDFB02047230.1:124632419-124740992 GCA_007258455.2 Sequoia sempervirens | reverse complement strand
TTTTGTCCCAGAAAGCTAAAATTGACACGCAAAACAAAAAAATGACAAAGTGGGTTAGGGGTACATACTGCTGGCTTTGAGCCCTCTGGCTGTCTGAAGGTCCGCATGATCTCCCCGCGATGCTCTGACATTGGAATCACCATCCTCTTCGCGCTCCTTTTCGCTCTGGGCTCTCAAAATTCATAAGGTAATTAGTAGAAATGAATTGACTTTTACCCCTTTATCAACCTATTTATAAAGTCAAAATGACATTTCTCAACCAAGGTTAATACAGGATGATCATTTCACCAGGTTTGACTACTTCGTAGGTTGTCTTAAACATGTCTAAATTCGAAACCGACTGCGCCATTGTTTTTCTAGTCATCAAATTGATTTATCGAGACCCTTTACAAATTTTTCTGTCGCCAACCCAAAATTTGAAAAATTTCCTAAGGGGGCAATGATACTCCGTACCTTTATTGGGGCATATCTTTGCCTTGTTTTCTTTATCACAACGCGACATGTTACATTATGACAAAGAGTGGAAAAATGCAAACACCTAAAAATGACCTAGGCCTGCAAGCTTCATTTTTACCACTTTTGTCCTAGCATAATTATGACATTTAATTATGTCCTTGGTCCACATTCGACTGTTGATTAAATAATTCATAATTATATAATTAATTCATGTCCTTTGATTCTTCATGATTATTAAATAAATAAATTTCATTTTTTTATTAAATACGTCATTAATTGTCTAAGTCTTCCCTTAATTAAATAAATTTCTTAATTTATTTAATTACCCTTTGTTATATATTTCTTCCTGATTATTAAATAAATAAGTTTTATTTATTTATTTAATACGTCACTAATTGTCTTAATTAAATGAATTGATTAATTTATTTAATTAATTAATCTTATATGCTAAATTAAATAATTATCTTTAATTATTTAATTGTCAAAATTAATATTCCTCTCATTTTAAATAAATTAAATTATTTAAAATGTCATCACAATCTTAACTGACATTTCACTTTGGTAAATAATTGGAAAATCAATTATTTATTATCTCATAAAATCCATAATTTGAATTAACTCAATTCAAAATGGAAAATAATCTTCCAAAAATCAAGTAATTTGACAGATTCTTGATTTTCCAAATCTGATCTTCAGTTTAGTCTTTATCTTCTTCTTTTTCGAAAATCTTTATTTTCTAATTAAATTCCTCATTTATTCTCCATCGCCGATTCGATCTTTTTAGATATTATTTTGGCCATTCGATTAATGAATTTTCCCTAACCCTAATTAGGGATTCTCAGATTTAATCTGGACCTCTCATTCTAGGTCTTTCTTGGAATTTGATCTCGCCTGTCCATTCAAAATGGCATTTTCTATAAAATGTCATTTTCCTCTCACTTTTCATTTATACGCTGACATTTTACATAGACACACAGACACACACAAGTAGACGTATTATAGGCACATTGCATACTTATTCATTTGCACACATAGGCTTCTCATTGCAATCACTATTTGTATTTGATCAAGTTTTAGCATTGTTTAGGCATAGACATTGGCAATCATGGTCATAGACATAGGCATTTAGACATTGCATAAATCCTTCAAAGCTTGGTGTAGGACTTAGACATTTGCAGATTGCTCGCACAATGAATCTGAGGGCACAATATCATCTAGCAAGTAAGAAGGTACTATGGAGGTAATCATGGAAGTTTCAAAAAATAGGTATAACTGTTTTGTTATTTAATTTCCTTTGTACTCGATAGATCTTTGGGTTTCATTGTCTTTATTGATTTACTGCTAACACTCCTAATCAAACCTAAAATAAATCCTCAATTACACATATCATTATCTTTATTCAATTATTTCCATTTGATTTCCCATGGAGTTCAAAAGATCGAATTGGTGCTTGACCATTTTGACTACCTCCCAAGTAGTCACCACATTTCCCTTTATCCCATGCATAGCTATTTTTTCAATTTTTCAATCACATAAAGATTTGAATTCTAAATTAGTTTTACATTATCATTTTTTTTTTCATTTAAGTTTGACTAGATTAGAATATATAACTATTATTTAATAAATTTTCTATATATTTTTATTGCCATGTGTTTTTTGTTTCAATTCATGTGTAGATATTCAATATTACATATAGACAACTCACTTTTCAATTTCTTTCAATCAATAATATGGCTAGGGGACTACGTCATTTATGCATTAGTACATTAGTATCTGAATAGAATTATATTCAATATTTTCCTTCCAAACCCTTTGCAAATCCATTTTATATTTTTCTAGTTGATTTATATATCATGTTTCTCTATTTTTATTTTTTTTCTATTTTCACACCCAAATCATCTTTCCTTTCTAAGTAATAAATGTTAGATTTAATTAGGCAAAAATATTTTTAGGTCATATTAAGATATTTCTAATATTTGATAAATGCAATAATACTTTTCTATTTCATTTATCTTGTCTAATAAGTGTTAGGTTAAAACTATTAAACTAAATGGATACCAAGTTTATTATATTACAAGAACTTATTTAAAGGCTTCTAGTATCATCTTATGGTCAAAAGAGAAAATTTTAATTTACTAATATATGTTTAATTATTGAGTCTTATTTATATTGTTTCTTGAGTGAGTTTTATGGGGATATTTTATATTACTATTACATTCTACTCTTTCAAGCATATAGAAAATAGTGAAAATAGATGAATGCAAATTTTACATAGATTAAATTTTAGTGTTTTCTTTCTACAAACATGAATATATTTATTAAAATTGTTTTTAGAAAATGAAACATTTTATATGTAATGTATATTTTATTTTATTTTCTTGTAATTTAAAGGGGGTGTAATATGAGTCTTAATTGTATAAATATTAATTATAGTATGTTACAATCTAAATTTTGATTATTGGTAAAGGAGTAATGATTTTTATTTTTTAATTCAAGTGAGTTCCATATTATATGAAATCTTATAATTTCCCTCCTTATTTTTGGGAGGAAATAGAAACAAAAAAATTATGTATATGCATTGTTGGTTTCTATAATTGTCCATGTGACTCTCAAAGTGTGCCTTCTTACTACCCACCCTTTTTTTTGAATATATAACTTTATCTTTATTATTAATATAGATAGTTGTCTATTTATCAAAAATAAATAAAAAAATTGTTACACACACAATTTATTTATATTATTAATTGTTATAAATAGAACCTAAATTTGATAATCAATTTAATTTGTCATACAAATTTCTTATAATTATTATCTATTCAAACTTGTTCTTCAAATAATAAGACACACATATATAAATATTTTTATAAAAAATTAAATAATGTCTAAACACGACCATGGGACCATCCAATTCATTATAAGCTTATATATTTGTAACATTCACTTACACAATAATCTTACATAATAACCTGGAAGGAAAAGTCAACGTTTATTCCCTCGTCAAATCAAGCCTTGCCTGAAAAGGTGCCTTGCGAGAGAGGAGCTAAACATTTTAACCGTAATAATGGGCGTAAAACTTAATTAAGAAAACAAAATAAATCAGGTGAGAACAGGAATCTAAGAGAGTTCCAATAGATACTGTAGAGATCTCATGACTTGATGTGGATCAGCGTCCATGTTTCCTTGGAGCATCAGAAGAACTTGAGCCATGCTTGGCCTCTCATTCTCATCCCTTGCAATGCATACGAAGCTTGTAAGAGTAGCTCTTCTCACCTCCTCAACATCCGCATGCATCGCAATTCTTTCGTCCACGATACTCATCAAGTTTCCCTTTTGAATTTGAGTTGCAGCCCATGATGGAAAGTACTGCTTTGTCCGTTCATTCACGCTCATGTCCATATTTCTTCGACCCGATATTATCTCAAGCAACATCATACCGAAGCTATACACATCTGCCTTGGAAGAAATTGCTAAGCCGTCGACCCACTCGGGAGCGATGTACCCTCGAGTTCCTCTCATGCTTGTCAAAACCCTGCTGAAATCTCTTCCCACCAATTTTGCCAGCCCAAAATCAGCTACCTTTGCGCTGAAATCGCTATCCAGCAGAATGTTCTCGGGCTTTATATCGGAGTGAATGATTTGATATCTGCATTCCTCATGGAGATAAACCAAAGCTCGTGCAGTGCCTAATGCGATCTCGAATCGCCTCTTCCACTCAAACAGCTTTTGTGATCCTGCAAATAGAAAGGAATTGAGAGAGCCGTTGGGCATGTACTCGTAAACCAGCAGCCTCTGTAATCCTTCTGTGCAAAACCCGAAAAGCCGGACCAAATTCACATGTTGTATGTTTCCGATGGTGCTTATTTCTGCCCGAAACTGCTTTTCTACCTGTGTAGTACCCTCCAATTTTTTAACGGCCACAAGCGTATTGTCTGGGAGAACTCCTTTGAAGACAGAACCGAATGCTCCTCTGCCTAACTTATCCCTGAAATTGTTGGTTGCGATTCGCAGCTCCTTGTAAGTGAATGTTCTCAGAGAGGCGGACAGGTCATCTTCAGTCTCTCCTCCCTTACCCAGTATTCGACGCCTCCTCCGAAGAAAAAATACAAGGAAAACTAACACAAGAATGAAAACAGCACCTGCAGGAAGTGAAATCGAAAGGACAAGAACTTTGTTACTTCCTCCACTGGATCTCAATTGTGTCAACTCAGAAGCAGCCATACGAAGGAACACGGGCTGGACATTTGATGCATCGAGAATATTGAACAGATCGCCAAACCACATTCTACAAATGGGCGAAGTAGAATTAGTAAGATCGTAGGCGGTGCAGGAGCAATTTCCCAGACATGCAGCTCTACATGTTGGTAGAGTTGCGTATTGAGAATATAAAACAGCATCTTCGTCGGCTAATGATATGTCAGTCTTTTGCAGAAAACCATCGGTAGTGCCGTTGGTGGGAAAGCAGTGGAGAGGGCTAGTACGAACGCATCCGCTTGATCACCATTCTTGTGAATTCCAGGTGTGAATGTCTTTTGGATTGAAGCCGGTCAGACAGCTGCATAATCCAAGATTGTTTTTGTTGCATGCTCCGTATGCCCCGCATATATCATTGACAAGGCACAGGTCTCCCGGCACAGACCATACAAGATTCCAGCTGGTGTTACGAATCAGATAGTACATTCGTACCTCTCCAGTCTTGTGCAGGACTGCACGCTCCATGACAGTATCAAAATCTGATATTTGAATATAGGTAAAGTACATCCTTGTCGGAGAAAACTTTTCAAATTTTGTTATTTGAATATTGCCCTTATTCGACATCTCTGGCATACTGCTGAATTGGTCACCAACCCACTCTCCGCTGTTCCAATAGCTAATATTGTTATTATCTCGTAGCAAAAACTGCGTCTTGCCTGGGGTTGGATCCATTCCCAAAGAGAAGTGTCCGGGTGCGGGATCCAACGAACTCTTCCAAGAAGTTAGCTTCATGCCTTTCCACATCTTCATTCCCGGCAACCATGTGTCCCCTGGATACAAGAAACTCTCCCAGACAATCTCAGAAATGTTATGGACGCTCCACATAACAAAACTACCAGAATCTAGTATTGTAGCTCTTGAGGCTCTAGCTTTCTGGTTCTTCCTTGTCGACCAAATTGATCGTCCCTCTGAATCATACAGTTCGAGATAGCCTTCTGCTGACAGCTTCAAAACGCCTGGCTTGTTTTTAATGGGAGTCTCTCTATTAGCCACCCAAACAATTGTCTTCTCAGAGATTTGGGCATACCGGATGCCAACGTACCAGTTATTAGTTCCATTAAGGCAGAAAAACTCCAATTCGAAGATGCCATTCTTTGAAACTTTGCTCTGATTTCCAGTGAGAGAAGCTCCCAAAGCGATGATGTCCCCACCATCATCTGCTCGGCAATTACCACTGTGAGGTAGAACAAGGAAAGAAAGCGCTGAAAGGAAGCAATACCTTGTGAACAGACTATTTGTGGACATATCTATAATGCATATGAAATCCCTAAAGCGCTAGGAACAAAGCCCGGGAAAATATATCTCCTGAATATTACGCACAGGTTTGCCCCTATCTTATACACGGCAAATGCAATCAACTAAGGCCCTATCTTATCACTCCCACCTCCCTTTTTCTTCGAAATATCCAAATTCTCTTTCACAAATTTGCCATAAACGTTCAAACTACGTCTGTGCTTAGGACTATTGGCGGTACAAACCTGACTATTACGCACAGGTTTGGTGTTGTCTTATACAGGGCAAATGGAAAAAACGATGGTAAGTCTGACAATCACTTTCATATGCGGGAAACGGCAATCGGTTTTTCCAAACTACAAATTTACCATTGAACTGCATTTGTACAATCACTTTCAGGTCTCTTTTTCTTCGAAACGAAAAAACAAAACAAATTCTTTTGCTAGTCAAAATTTACCCTTCTATACTTTAGTATTTGGGACAGTTGTCGGTAGACATCGGACTATAGAGAAGCGAGGCAATAGAGTTTTGTTTACCAATCCTAGTCAATGTAACGTATTCAAACTAAATAATAAATATCAGGGTAGTCCATGCAGGTATGAAGACAAGTAACGTTGAATTAAACCTGGGGGTACTCATCGTTTCCACTACGGCTATCTCATTCCATAAAAACTTAAGACATCTTAGGCTATGGGAAACCATGATAAATCTAAAATCTTTGGTTAGAATATGAGAACGCACATATCTCATCAAACTAATTGCGTAGAGAGATAACATAATATTTGGAAAATTAGAAAGTAGCAATAGATATTTGTTTATGGAAACTTTATTGTTTATCGAAACTTTTTATTTTATTGGTGTAACTTTTATATAACTACTTAAAAAATTATTTATGTATTTATATTTTTATAATAAGTATGATATTGATTATCTTAATTTTTTGGAAGTGTAAAGTAATTAGGAATAAATGTATATATTTTTATTTATTTATTTATTTATTTTGATGTATATCACGATTTTGTTTTCTGAATAAGATTGTGTACTCTTAGAAATTTAAATTTATATATTTTTGTTTGGTCATTTGATTTTTCATAAATCATAATTCATAGTTTTTTCATGGGTTCATGAATTGCTTTGAAATGGAAGCTAACACACACTCACCTAGCATTGGAGAGCACAATTTCACTACCCAAGGATTCCCCAATTACCCCACACATCACCTACCCCTATAGCTACGTTCACTCACACTCACACCTAGAGCTACACACTCAAATGTTGCCTCAACCTGACTCTTGTTGACTCAACCTAGGGACCTTAAGGAAAGTCCCTACATATTCTATAGATACCATTTTTCTCATTTTAGAGACTTGCAATTATTGGAGCAAGAACTGTATTTACTAGCAAGAATAGAGAGTTTCATAAAAATGCAAAAATGATAAAACAAATACAATACAAGACAATAATATTTGAAAGAAACTATAGATGCAGTGAATTTGGTCTTTGATGAGACTCTATGACAAAAAGTTGAATCTATCAACTTAGGTCTACTAAATTAGTATCATTTTATTTATTTATTTTCTAGTAGACCAAATGATAATAGAAAATGAAACATGTCTCTACCCCTTTTTGTCTTCTATATTGGAACCTTTTAAAATGTTGGGTGGTGAGGGATGATGTGTTCACACCCACTTTCAAAGAGATTCCACTCAAAGATAACCCTAGAGATCTCAATGCAAAGGAGAAAGAGATCTTGTAATAAGGTTGTCCTAGGAAATGAATATGATCTAATGAGGGGTTCACTGCCATGTTTAAACTTGGAAAAGACAATACAATGCAATGCAAGTTGTAAGACAAAACCATAATTGAATGGAAACTAACTCTAAATAACCTAAAAAAGTGAACAAAATGCAACAAAAAGTTATGAAATGGAAATTGTAAACTTGGGAGACCGAAGAAGGAAAAATGGAGGTCTGGAATTCTAGAAAATATACTGCCAATGCTAACTGGGACTCATTTGGCAAGCTTGGTGAATCATTCTTGCTTCTGGGAAAATGTGCAAATATAGGTTTCAGTCAAAAGGGTATCTGGATCTGTAAAAATCTCTGTCAGACCTGTATAGTGGGACTCATTCGCCACTTGTGGTGAATCAATTCTCTTCTGCTTGTTTGAAAGTTTGAGACCTGATTCTATTCCTCTTAGTTTGCTATGCTCTTTTTTACTAGTTTCTAGATCCGAAACTATAAATTACCACCTATAGACCTTCTCCAAGCTTCTCCAAGGCTTGATTACAACTTTAAGGATTTGATAAATCTACAACCTATCCCTACAAATCACATGCAAAAGAGAGGGAAAAATGTTGTGGGGTTAGTGAATAGGGGTTTTCCTTGGTCAAACCCCTTGTTGGTAATTAAACCTTGAAATAAAAGCCAATATGAATGGAGAATGATGAATGAACAAATAACAATGTTGCAGCTCACCAAACCCTAGCAATAAGGTGCTACAAATATGCTTGAAATTGCTGCAATGGATGTGGTCCTTGACTCTTGCTTGAATGATGTTGATCTTGAATGCAATGCTTACTTGAATCATAAACCCTACATCACAATTGTTAGCACAATAAAAAATATGATGAATGCAATATCTGACATGATGATTAGCACTTGAAGAATGCTCTAAAATGCTTGATAACTTTCCCTTGAATGCTCTTGTGAACTCTCTTCAATGCTAGGTGTTGAATATAAGTGAAAGAACCTTGTATTTATACTCAGTTATGCAAGAATTGCTAAAATTACAACACTACATGTCGACATCAGATTTAGGAGAATAAAATACTATCA
Organism: Sequoia sempervirens; assembly: GCA_007258455.2. Classification (NCBI taxonomy): domain Eukaryota; kingdom Viridiplantae; phylum Streptophyta; class Pinopsida; order Cupressales; family Cupressaceae; genus Sequoia; species Sequoia sempervirens. The sequence goes on along the minus strand of VDFB02047230.1, from coordinate 124,732,215 downwards.
AAAATTTGAATTAAATTTGAATTTGGGCCACACTAGACTCATTCTCCCAATGTGAAGAATGAGTCCCATTAGGCATAATCTATGGGATGAAAAATAAAAAGTGCTTAGAAATGTGTAAAAACTGGTTCGAGACTAAAAGATCTAGGTGGGACCCATTCACCCAAAGTGGCGAATGAGTCCTAAACACTAAATCTAGGCCACATAAGCCAGGAACACTTGAATTATGATTGGTTACTGATTGGTGTCAGGATTATCCTTGAAAAGATGCCATTAATGAGGCTTGTGGATGCAAAATAGGGGCAATTAAAGCATAATAAATTCCAATTATTAATGACAAGCCTAGATAAATATGAAAGTGTGTAACAACACTTTACAACACTCCAAATAAGGCAAGATTAAGGTTGATTATGTTTATGATGCTTTGTTATTTGATAAAACCCTAGAAAACTATGAACATGTGTTACAACACTTCACAACACTTTTGCAAGGTACCATTCAAATTTCATTAGTTCACAAGGGCCTAAGACCTAATGTGAATGTGTTATCCACATTACAACATTAAATCAAGGCAACATTAAGCGAAAACCACAAGGAGGGCTCGAACAAGTCAGAAAAAATAAAAGGGTTACTTTTTCAGTGACTCTATATACAAATTCCAATGATAATTAAACCAACTACATGGTTATTTATCTAAAATAATTTTGAAATATGGTTTTATGTTTTATTTAATATTTTAAATTGTAATTTATATTAATAATCATAATTAATAATTAACATCAAAACATAAACATTAGTCTTTTTCTAGTTACTATTTGGTGACCCCAAATATCTTTCTCACAACCTTCTTGCATAATTTTCACACTTACAACAAAAAAAATATAAAGATCAACAAAAAATCAATCCTACATATAAATGCAAACACAACTGTAACCCAAAACACCTCACTCGAATAGGTTTCCAAAAATCCTCAACATAGATCAAAGTAAACCTCTTGTAATTGGGTATCATCTTTCTCTTAAACTAGTGTGCTTCACACATCCTCTTGTTTACATTTCTTAATTTTTAACAAATCAATACCAACTTCATACCCACCCTATTATAATAATTATTATTATCCATAAATTCACTTGAGTGCATGGAACTTCCTTTCACTTTGTATCCCCAATGTCATAGCCCTCAACTCAACCCCTCATGTACTGTGGCGGACACAATTGTCCCTATCATGGAAGATGCATGAGTCATTCACTATTTCATCATAGCTATAATAACATTGAACATGATGGAATTATGGGAAGATTGAAATATAAAAATTGTATATGGTTACTTCAAAATTCTAACACCTAAGGGATGAAGGAGGATGGGACATGGAACCAATCATCCTCTTTACTTGTGACCCTTATATATTTTATAATTGACCTTTTTTCAACTACACAACCCTATTATTTCATGTTTGGGTAGCTGTCTGACATAAATTGGAGGTTGCTTGTTAATAGGGTTACTGGGAGTTCTTAACTCATTTTTTTCCTTTCTATCTTTTGATAAAATTGGCATCATCACTTCACATTGTTGTTGTGAAGCAAAGAAGTTGGGTGATAAACGATTGAGATACATGGCACATGCCCACCAGCACACGAAGATCTTGTGGGCATGTTGTTAGTACCTATGGGATAATGGGGGATGGTATAGATTAATTGATAGCTAATCTAACCATGATTTCTACATCGAGGAAATTGATGTGAATGTTCTTGAAGGACATGATCAACGAATGAGATTTATATGACCACTTATTAGACAATCACAATTGAAAGTTGTGATGATGAATGAAGAACATAGGTTTATGGCATGAAGGGAAGAGATCAATGACCCAGATTTAAACAAGGTTATCATGAATGGCTAATTACGTGTAAATAGAGTTTTTCCTACTAATTGACATGGTTATGAAGGTTTAATTGGTCTACCTACTTTAACAACATGTGTAATGTGATTGGATGCACATAACAACAATATAGATGGCCTTAGAGACAAAATCAAGATTAGAAGAGAGCATTAACTACATATTCAATCTTAAGGTTTGGAATCATGGAAAGGACGAGAAATTCTCTACACTAGGAATTAATGTGGTGCAACTCAGTGCAACTAGAGGAAAGTGAAAAATATATTCATCTTAACAAAAGATCCCATCATAGTAGAAGATCTTGAGGCAAACGTCATTGATAAAAACTACACAAAACATATGTGAAGTGTGTCTAGAAGTAAGTGAAGAGATAGAGGAGAGAAGTGAAGTGTAGTCTAGAGCTCCTTAATCAATTAGAGAATACACAAAAATAGAAAAGGAGAGCTACAAAAGAGTATAGTGGTGTATTAAGGTGGACAAAAAATGCACTAAAGAAGGAGATAAACAAAGCTAAAGTTGTGGGGTGTAGAGCAGTGAATAGAGTTCTTGTGACATCAACAAAGAGTTGAGCTATTATAGAGTTAGTTATAACATTGATAAGAGTTCATTAGGAACAAATTGTAACCATCTTATATGTTGTATATTTGATTGGTTGGTGCCATCAGATAATTGAGTTGGTGCTCAATTCAAGGGATAGGTGTCTCCTTAGGGTTGGTGCCCTTACAAATTGTAACAAATAATTTTTTAGGCTAGATTAGGACAATAGCTCCTAGCTGTATTTTCTCACCATGGGTTTTCCCATCTTGGGTTTTCCACGCATATCTATTGTTATGTGTTGATCTTTTATGTGCATGTGTTTTTCATATCTTTAAGCTTTAGTCTGCACAACTAGTTTTTAAGTAGTGTGTCTGCTCTTTAGAAAATAAGGCTAAAATTTTAGTATCTATTGATTCACCCCCCCTCCTAGTAGATTGTTGTGTTCCAAAAATTGGTATCAGAGCCCTAGGTTCCCTAGGAGAAGTTTAATCAGCTCAGGAAAATCCATTACTTTGTGAACAAAAATGGCCAACCAAGAAAGCTCTTCCTCAACCAAGCCACCTAAGTTTGACATAACAAATCATGCCTGTTGGAGCTAATTAATGAAAGGATAGTTGGGATCTTTAGGTTTTGATGTATGGATGTCAGTTATAACCAGATACACACCACTTACCACACCACCTACTGATGTTGCAGCCAAAAAGGACTTTAAGAAGAATCAAAAAGCTTGGTTCGCCATCATGAATAGTCTATCTAGGTCTATGAACATAAAATTTATGTATTATAAGAGTGCACAAGATGTCTGAGATACATTAAAGAAGATTTATGAAGGAGATGACAAGGTAAAGTTTGCAAAGGTACAAATATTGAAAGCTAGATTTGAAGGCCTAAAAATGTCAGAGGAAGAAAAGATTGCAGACTATCTTTTGAGAGTCAATGATATTATAAACTCTATCAAAGGATATGGAGAAGAGTTGAAAGAGGATGTAGTCATATTGAAAGTCCTCAGATCAATGACATACAAGTATGACTCTAAGATCTCGACTATAGAAGAAGGGAGAGAAATAGACAAACTAACTCTAAATGAGCTACATGTTATATCCATAGCCTATGAGATGAGGATGAGAGATGAAGAGCCATCTAGGAAAGAAGTTGCTTTTAATACAATCAATAAGGAGAAGGGTGTACCACCCATTCAAAAGACAAGGCTGAAATGACTCCAACCGAGGATGATGAGACTGATGAAGAAGAGGCCAACTTCATTAGGAGACTAAGTAGAGGATTTGGAAAATACAAAGTTAAGGTTACCTTCAAATGCTTTGAATGTGGAAAAGTAGGTCATTTCACTAATAAATGTCCTTATAATAAGAAAGGAAAATATGAACAAGAGATAGATGATAAAATGAAGAAACCCTACTACCTTGAGAGAAGAAATTTTTAAAAGAAAAAGAAGATTCTATACATCCAAGAAGATAGTGATATATCATACTTAAATAGCTCAGATGATGAACAAAATTGTGCCTTTGTTGCTAGAAGCAATGAGTTTCTCTTCATGGAAAAAGAGTCCGAGGAATAGAAAAATGAAAAGACTGAAGGCCCTCTTGAAGAGGGTGAAGGAGTAGTTGATCTGGAAGGAGAACACATATGTGCCCTAGATGAGATTGATGGTCTTAGAGATGAGATTGAGAATTTGAAAAAGGAGAACATGAAATAGAAGAAACTTGCACAAAAATAATCCAAAAAACTAAGCAAGGAACTTGAAGAATTTACCTAGAATGTGGTAGATTTGAAGCTAAAACTAGAGGAAGCCAAGAGAGCAAGAGATGTAATTCAATCCAAGCTACATTCTGAAGCTGACAGATGCATGAAGTTTGAGGAAGAAATTGTTGCTCTAAGAAGGGAGTTGGCTAAATCAAATGAACAAATAGAGAAAGGACCCAAGCTGAAAAGTGGGTCAAACATTTTAGATTAATTATTGAGCACCCAAAAGCCTACAACCAAAGAAAAATCAGGCTTAGGTCTAGAGAAAGGGAAACGATCCTTTTTTGATGATTTTGCAAAGCTATATGAAAGATTTAGAGTAGAAGAAAATTCCAAGTCTGATAAGGAAAGTAACTGCAAAGGAAGTGACTGCAATGGGAAATTTGTTGAGGCAAAGAAAACCAAAGAAGAAAAGAAGCCTATTGTAGACAAGAAGGATAACCAATCAAATCTTTTGCATAAGAGGAAAAAGAAAAACTTCAAAAGGACTTATGGTGACAGATTCACTAAGGTGAGGGACACAAGAAGATGAGTGCAAAATAGACCCCCTCCTCCAGCACAAAATGTTATGACCAAATATTCCACATATTTCTACTCATGTAATTAGTTCGGTCATAGGGCTAGAGAATGTAGAATTGTTCCTAAAATGAGTGGAAACTTTGAAAGAAAAAAATTGTTTGCACCTTTATTGGATATTGATTAGTGGAAAAATGGATGCTTTATGGTTTAAGACATAGAACATCACTTTTCTCTAACTAACATTCAAGAATGCCCTAGAGATCTCAACCCATTGAAGAATGAAGATACCTGATAATAGGGTATCTTAGGATATGTTTAGAGATTAATTATGGTTGAATGAGGCCCGGTTCACCTCCAAGTTTAGACTTAAAAAAGATAATGAAATGAAAGATGTAATACTAAACCTTAATTCAATGCAATGACCTATAAAATGGCTTTAAAATGAAAACAAAATAGAATAGAAGGGTAGAGATATGAATAGTGTGCACCTAGAAATCTAGAAGTAACTAGAAGGAGATCTAAAATTTTGAAATTCTAAATTTTTGACATAGTGGGACTCATTCACCATTCTAGGTGAATTAGTCCCAATTCTAGATTTCTACATAGAAATGAGTTTCATGCAAATGGGTATCCAAATCTGCAAATTTTTTTGAAAAAAACCTATTGTGGGACTCATTCGCCACTTGTGACAAATGAGTCTAGTTTAAATTTTTTGGAAATTCAAAGTCTGAATTTGGTCTTTACTATTTTCCTTTTCTATTTCTCTAAGTTCTCAAATCTGAAACTCCAATTTTGGGGCTATAGGTGACCTTTTAGTGAAGATTGTGACCTTATCAATTGGGAGACAACTCCAACAAGCTTGTAACCTAATCTTCAATGATCTTCAAGTCTTCAAAGCACTTGGATATGCAATCATATAAAGAAAGAGAGAAACTTGTTGATTGTTAGGGAATAGGGGTTTGCCTTGGTCAAACCCCTTTTAGATAATTAAACCAAATGATGAAACAATGGAATGAAGGAATGAAGCATGGAACAATGAACATGGACAATGCTACTTGAATGATGTCTTGTGAATATGCAACTCAACATGAAATGGACATGAATTATCTTGATCTTTGACAATAGGTGCAAAACAATGCTTGATCTTGGATCTTCAATGCTACCTCACAATAGTAGCTCAATAACATGCTTGATGGTTGACATGACAATGGATCTTGAACTGCTGCAATAATTGATGAAGATTCTTTCCCTTGAATGCCTTCAAAATGATCTTGAATTCCATCTTGATGACCTTGCAAAGACTTCGAATACTTAACTCTTGAATACTTGACTTGATGACATGAATGTATGATGAAATAGTAATTCAAAATCTTGCTTATATAAGAAAACCACTCAAATGATCATTAATTTGATCCCTAAGGTCGACATGGAATAAATTTGAATTAAAAACCCACTTTCCTATTTAGAACCTTAAAATAGGCTGATAGAGCCCTCAAAATTCTTGATATTTTGAGACCTTTTGTGCTGGTTATTCAAATGTCACATGATCCCCATCAATAGGGTTCAAGGGTTTTACTTAGCTAGTATTATCTTTATTTAATCCATGCTTGATCCTTGAATATTTTAATCTCATGTTGACTGGTTTTCCCAGTTGTTGGTCTTGTTAGTTGTCTTCCGAGCCATCAACATACATTCCTTACTAGCCCCATTGTCTGGGTTTGTCAGTCATTTTAATTTGTCCCCATGTCGGGTCTTTAAATTTTTATTTATGAGTGACTTAAGTCGAAGTCATCAGTTCCTAAGGGTATTTCCTTATTGGCCTAGTCAGGGCCCTCTTTTATGAATAACTTTGTTTCATGTATATATTAAGGAACCACTAGATCATAGGATTTCATTTGGACCATTCCTCATTGGCCCATTCGTTTGAAGTGAATGCAATTTAATTGCTATGAGGTTAGCGAAATGTCACCACGTGTAAGTGGGCCCAGCTGCTACATCCCATCTCAATGCCCAAAACTTTGAGATTGATGGTGCTAATCAAGAAAAGAAAGATGATCACAACCATTCCCTGCCAGCTCCCGGAGGAAAGATGTAAATTCTTTAAAAATTGCGAGATTAGCGAGAAGTTTCCACATGCACTCTATGACTACTATAGGGTGGGACCCACATTTACACAAAGAACACCCAAATAATGGATTTCTATTGGTCATTCATCTAAGCTGGAGCGATGTTGTGAATTCAAATGAGGTTGAGTCAATCTGAGTCATTCGAGATGCCCAACTCAGCTATGGATCAATGACATGCATTCAAAAATGTAAAGTACGCCCATTGCAATTATTTTTCTTCTTACAAATGGACATTAATGGCAGAGGTGAACTGTAAACCTATTCAATTCCCTTCAAAAAATGTGTATGTAGCCAATTCTTACTAATTTGAGATTTGAAAATGTTTCCAAGGAAATACGAAGAGTTGAGAAGCGAATTGTAGAGGTCATCCTGGCTGGCATTAGGGTTTGTCATGGTTGAAAGCAGTAAGTACAAAAGTGCAAATTTTATGCTTTTTGAATTAGGGCTTGTTTTAATGTGCTTTAGTATGAGTGTGTTTCATCAATTTTCTTTCATTACTTTAAATTAGGGTTAATATTTGCTTTTAAAAGCCATACCCCTGTAAGTTATCTTGAATTAACACTCATCCTAAGTCATAAACTACAATTAGGAAGTTGAGTAGTTAAAATTCCTCCATAAGAACTCTTGTATACTCAAGCCCATGCCTCCCAAAATACAAGGTGCTTCTTCTTCCACCCAATCTAGAACCTTTTCTCAAGATGTGATTGATTTGCTACCCCAATCTACAAATAAGAAACCAGAGGGAAGGGTCTTGTTTCGTGTCCCTAATGTGAAGGAAGGGTTGATAGATAAAGCTTGCTTGATCAAGGATGTCGAGGTACCTTACATGGGATGGAAGATGGTTCAACACTGGTTTGGAAATAGGAACCGTGGGGCTCCTTTCAAAAATCCAAGGAAGTTGGATATGGGGAATCTGATTTTTCCTAATGTGTACATCAACGTAGATCTCTTGAAATATATCACCTCAAAATATGACCCAGTTTCCAGGGTAGTCAAAACATTTGATGGGGTGGTTATGGTAAAAATAACCAGGGAAGAGATTGAGGAAGTCTTTGACTTGCATGAATGGAGTCCCAACATGATCCCTTTGGATATGGATACTATTAGACAATAGCACAACAATAATAAGGTGTTCATCAGAACAAGGATGTTGCCTCTACCTACTGCAGTGACTGGCAATGGGAAAAAAAGGAGGAAAGTTAAGATTGATGATAGGGAGCTCGAACCTTTCCCAGTGAGCTATTTTTTAAGCTATTTTAGAAAGACTGTATATTCTCTATACCAAATTATTGGTGTTGATCCACTAGACACATTGCAAAAGGAGTACAGTTATCTGGCCACACATCTGCAACATCCACTATATAGCATTGTTTACTACTATGGAACTTATTTGGCTGAACATATCCATAAATGCTTAATTAAATTGAAGGAAGGTAAACAATGGGTAAAGTTTTGATGGTACTCATTATTAATACATATGTTCTTGTATAAAGGACACATAGCTTTCAAGGAGATTACCTTAGAAAGGAAGAAGGAGGATGTTGACTTGCCTGTCCAATGTTGGACTTGAATCCTAGATAAAGATGATAAAAGGTATAACTTTGTAATGTTTAGAAATGATTTTGCATCCAGAATAAGGAGGGCCTTAATACATGAACCACCTAGAATCCCCATAGAAATTCATGAATTCTTGAGACCTAAGGAGATGGGGCTAGATTTGGATTTGAGCCATAATTGGGGAGATTTGATTTTGTATCCTAATAAGACAATTTTTAGGATATATGGTAGTGGTCTAGGCCCATATATCTACCTATAGATGTTCCTTTTAGAATAGGATTCCTTGAGATCATGAGTCAATTAGGATTCGTTGAGATCATGAGTCAGTTAAGAGCTTCACAAGAAGCACATTTACATGAATCAGCAAGGAAGGGGTCATTCTTTCCAAAATGGACGACATTTGCAGATTTCATTATGAAAAAAGGGACATGGAATGAGTTAGAGCATCTTCTGGCTCCTTATAAACTGATGACTATGAGCCCAAGGAATCATGATCCTGAAGGATTCATTAATAAACTCAAAGCAAATAAGAAAATGGGTAACTTTGTGCATGTTTTTGATTACCTGGAGGATGTTTTTAGCTTTGAGGAACAAGATGAAAGAAAATCCAAATACATGGCTTATAGAAAGATGGTACAAGCTAAGAAGAAGAAGAATCCCCTATATGACCCTCTACCAAATATACTTGGTGATTTTAATAAAGTTATGCATGTCATGGATAATTTTGAGAATATCATTGGTGTTTTGAGAGAACAACGGGAAATCTCAAATAAGGGAAAGGAAATGGAAGTTGAAGAAAATGTTGAAGTGACATTAGAAGAAAGACCTACATATCAACCACCCAAGCAATTAAGGATATATTCTAGGAGGAAGAAAATAACAGGTGAGGAAAAAAGCTTAACAACCCCTACCACCTTTGAGGGGCCAAAAGTAGACTCTCCCAAGAGTGTAGTGCTACCTCCTCCTGTACAAGCCTCTTTTCCTGTAATTAATCTTGATTCACCCCCTAGAAGTCATGCCCCTCCTGGGCAGCCACCTCAAAAGAAGCAAAAGACTAAGGCCAAAGGATTGGTTGATTACTCTAACACAAATGAAGATCACATCTACATCACTCCTAAGGAAATGCAGATTGGAATGCCTCCCCATGAAAGAGAAATTGCTTCAAGTTCAGGACAAAGCATCCTTAGATTAGGAAAGCTTGACATTAGTGGATTGAATACTACAAAGGACTTAAGAGTAGAAGCCAACAAGAATTTTATGGAAGATGAATCCTTCATTGAAACCTCTGCATTCCAAGATTTCTAGTGGAAGTCCAAAGTTGTAGATTATGCAAAGAAGGTAGCCACTAAAAGGAGCTTGCATCCTAAATTTCTTGAAAATGTCATTCAAGAAAATGTAAGAAGTATTATGAGAAATGAGTTTAAAAAGATTAATGCCTAGGAGGGCAGAGAGCTTGTAAAGAAGAGTGGAGTGTTGTTGTTCCCAGAATGGAATATTTCGTATGTTATTGTTTTGGATTGCATAAGGAGGGCTGAAAGGCCTCTAGTACAAAAAAAAAGAAGAATTGGAAATGGAACTTCGAGGTTCAACATTTGGTGAGGATTGGGAGGAATTCGTGATAGGGTCATTATCTTCAGGGTCTAAGAAACTAGCTTTGGAAGAGCCGTCAGATGTTAGTGAACAATTTCTTGTAAAGAGAGTTGTTGATACCCCAGCTTTGGAAGCTACGGATATGGTTGTTAATGTTGCTAGGTTCACTCGAGCAACTACAGAGGGTCTTACTTTGGAGAGAGATAACCTTAAAACTAAATACAAATAACTCCTTGATGACTATGATAACAACCAATAGAAAGTGGTTGTGTTAGAAGCTGAATTGGCATTTTATAAACAAAGAGGAGTAGTGCAAAGAGAACAGGGTCAGCTCAGCTCAAGCTACCCACCTCCAGCCTCTCCAATGACATCTTCTTAGCATTCACCACATGACCAAGCCTTAGAAATAGTACCATGTAGTTGGGGACATGAATCATTTGTAGAGGAAGAATCAAGTAGACTAGGCCCTAGCTCATCTGACAGACAACAATTGCTTCTATAAATTGAAACATATAAGAAGTTGCTAGAGAAAGCTCAGAACACAATGTATGAGAACATATCAAAAAAAAATTGCACTTCCTTAAAGCATCTAAATGAGAAGATTCAAGATAGACTCAATAGCGTGCATGAAAACTATGCTTTGATGGTGCGTGCAATGACATTGTCCCAAAGAGATAAGATGTTGGGTATACCAACCTTAAATAAATGGGTCCCAAGAGCTAAGAGATTGAAGTTGATATTAGTGGGAGCTGGCCAACATGAAGATAAATACCCTTAGGTTCTTCTTGTTAATGAGTTTGTGTGTGATTTAAGCGAACAAAAGTTTCAGGGGTATGCAGCCCCACTAGACCAGAAGATAATAGAGTTGATAGCTCAATATAGCCACACTGAATTATCACCACTACCAGATATTAAAGTGGTCAATTATGAACTGAAACCTTCGCAAATGTGGAAGAGGGAACTGAATGGATAATATTTGCAAGGAAGTTAATATTGATGTCTTCAATGACACTCTGGGGAGGTTAACATTTATTATAGCTTTCTAGAGGATTTTGATAGAGAATCCAATGCAGTAGTAACCAAGTACTCCCCTTCCAGGAAAGCCATGGATAAAATTATGGACTTTGATTGGCTGTCTGAGGAAGAATATGAAGAATGGGGAAGGGTGTATGTTGGCAAGTTTGGTTTGTGAAACATATACTGGGTCAAGTATTGTATAGGTCTGGCCTTAGAAGTTACAAAGTATAAAACATATGTTCCACAAGAAATATCAATTTTTGGTGATATGTAGTGGTGACTGAGATGTTTGCTCATCTTTTAATCCACGTCATTTTGTCATCTTGTTCGATGAAATCAATGTGTTACTATGAAGAAGTTTATCCTTTTTGACATGTGCTTTTTGGAAGGAAAATTTATTCCTTGCAACAAATGTAAATGAACTTTGTCTTGTATGAATTCCCCCCACTTTGATAAATGTAAATATAACTGAATTAGGGAATCTTTCTTCTAGCGGTCCAATCAGAATGTGGCATGTGTAAACTTGGCCTAAAGCTTGTTTTTTCTTCCTTATTCTATAAAAGAGAATTTAGGGCCATTTGTGTTGGGTCTTTAGTTGAATTCTAGAGCTGAATTGTGAAAGTTGATAATACAGAGCAAACATAATGAGTCCTTATCTAATGCTTTAAATCTAGGTAGCAATTTTTGTTAAATGTATAGTTTCTAAATATTTCTAAAGAGTAATGGAGGTTTATGAGTCTATAGTCTCTCCATTTTGGTTTTGTATCCAAGTTATTAATGAAAATATTGATCATAGATCTTTCATTAATTGTCATCATTTATGCTTTGATATGTGCTTTGGTTTTAGCTCCCATTCATTCATGGAATGAGTTAAATGCTTGAATCAAATCACAAATTCATGTGTAGGGTCATTGGATCTGATAAATAGTCTGTAGATTTTGGTCATAGATTTGTGAATTGCATGGTAATGTCTCTAAGATCATGAGTATTCAGAATTAAATGAACCTTGTATTTCAATGTATAAATGCAAAATTAACATCATGCATTTAATTAGGTCCATTCATCAAGTAAACCAGGTTTCACATTCATCCACCCATTAAATTAATCAAGTTCACCTTCATCCATTCATCAGGAAAATTACTCATTAAGTTCATTCCTAAGGTTGTTCATTTAAATTAAATAAATCAAACACCATCCTTTTAATTAAATAAACCAAAATTTATTTAATTAAAACCCAAATGCATTTTCCATCCCTTTTTTATTTAAATAAATCAAATATTCAAGTCAAAAGGGTCAAAACATCCTAATCGTCATTAAGCTAACCCAATCCTGATTAACCTAACCTAACCACCCATCACATCCTCTAGCTTTTCCCACTTGCACAAATAAATCAATTTATTGATTTATTAAAATCCTTATTTTCCATCAACTTGGCATAAAAATGGAATATTCCCTCAAGTTTGAAAATGATGACAAGTTGACTTGTCCCTTCCAACATTGCATTAACTTCTCATTTTCATGTCCCCCTTTCAACATTTATTTCACAAATTTGAATTTGAAATTTCCCCCTCTTGGGCACATTGGCCAAAACTTGCACATCCCTCAACCTATGGCAAGTTGACTAGTGGCCTCTTTTCATTGGTTTGTTTTTAGTCCCACATTCATCCATTTGGCCATTCTCTCATCAAAATAAATCTATAAATAGAGGGCTTAATCTTCATCAAATCATCTACATCTTCATGCAAAGTTACTCTCTTGGTTTGACAACTAATTTTTCTCTTCATCATAGTGCATTGCATCATTTCAGTTTTTAGCAAGGATTGGGAAAGGGTCATTGGCACATTTGACACCAATCCACTATGGAATAGGTGTGCATTATGTATCTTTCATGCTTTCAATTTGGTTTGTTTTGTTATCATGTTTAGGAAACATTTTGCATTATTTCATAAGAGAATTTTGGTAAATTTGTAGGCTACTAACCCATGCTTGAGGCTTTAGTCTTTGCAGATTTTAGGTGCTCACATGTGGTGATAGAAGGAGGGCTCTTCCTATTGGTGTATATCAGAATTATTTCTATTTGTAGTAATTATTCGAGTATTAGCATTACAATAATTTACTATTGGTCATTCTAAAGAAAGCAAAATGTGTATTTCCCAATACAAGATCTGCACATTTTTTCTCACACACATACCATGCTTGTATTTGTTAGGGAAGATTTGAAAGGCATGGTGAAGTTGTATCCTTTTTTTTTTAGTATGATTATTGAAAGTTTGCTTTATCTGACAGAGTTGTTGTTACTAACCTCTTCCACTTCTTAAACAACTCATGCAGGTATTAATTTTAAGCCATTCGCTTTTTACATACTTTCTATCTTATCACTGTTCTAGTGTCGGTTTGCACACACAACTTTTATACTTAGTTGGTTGGCAGGATATCTTCCTACTTAATAGTATTTATTTGACATTCTATGATCAAGAATAAAAAATGATTTAGCATTCTGTTTAACACTATAGGAAAGTGGTCTTGTCTTCAACACATTGTGCCACATATTTGTTAGTCATCAACAATGTATTCAAAAATGTTACCAACAATGTTTAAATCGAGGGTTCATCTTTGAGTTTGCATTCTTTAGAGTCTTGCTGGAAAAGGTTGTAGAAATCAACTTCATACTTGCTAATAGCGTCTGCTTGAAAGCTCCTCATACCAGCAAAATTTGTGCATATCCTGCAAATCAATACATTCCATAAGATAACATCTAATCAAAGGTTGCAAGTCAATGTTGAGAAATCGGCTTTACATGTGCTTTGAAAAGCTTTTGAAAATGACTTTCAAGCACGTATTTTACACCTACCACTTGCATTTATTAGTCCAACTGTTTGTTTTTAAGAATATACATGTCTGTCTCTGAAGAAAAGAATCCTTGTTGACAAGAAGTTAATGCATTTGGTAGGTGTATGGGGTTGTCTCTTTGTTCATTGCCTTGCTAACAAGCAGTTAATATGTTAGGTAGGCATATGGAGTTTTCTTTCTATTCATTGCCCTTGATTAAACTTCAAAAGACACATATGCCATGTTTGGCCAAGCTGTAGATATCGGTCGACCCAATAAGCAAGAAAAAATCAATTGTTAATACGTTTGGTAGGCATACGGAGTTTTCTCTTTGTTCAGCGCCTTGCTAATAAGCAGTTAATTCGTTGAAATTTGTGGCTTCAAGGGGATGAATTCCTTTTGGGGCGCTTTGTTAAACAGGAAAGTACAGTCAGCAATTCCAGGTCATAAGTCATTTGAGTAGTGTGCAGTGCATAAATGTCTTTGAATCGAGTATGGTTTTATTTCCTGTTCTGCCCATGTTCAAATTGTATCTACCAATCTCCATTATAAATGAGTAGTACGAAACTGCCTTCAAACCATGGGTCCACTGAAGACAATGGTCTCAGTCCTCGAATAAACACTCACTAGTCTTAATGACCAGTCTTGAATGCGCCTTCAAAAGTGTTATGCTTTCTTGTTCTTTTTTTATGATTAGGTAGCATTATTTGGTGTCTATGTTAAGCGTGGTTCCCACAACATTATTCTCTCCATTTCATCTAAAAAATCAAGTGTCACGTCATTAATAACAGGTTGTGGGGAAGTCAAAAACAAAGGAATGAGTAACTTGCTACTGATCAACAAATCCATATGGTGATCCTTCTCTAACTTTAACATGGTGCAGGAGGAGTTAGAATTTTTTTACGACTCTGTTGAAAGTATTTAAGAAGTGGAGTGATTTCTGTGCATATACAAAGACCTATGTTTTATTTTAAAACTTTTGAACACTTTTGCCCAATTTGTTGATTTCTTTTTTAACAGGAAAAAGCAAAGTCCCTTGACTTAATTATAATCTAGAGGTGCTAATGTTTGAGAAGTGTCATTTTATCTTGTGTATAGGTTCTTTCTAAACTTGGCAGTCTCCTATAAAGCACTCCATGGATTTTCTTGAGTAGTTAATTCAAAAAAACTTTAAATTTGGAAATAGGATGTGTTCATTGATTACTTTCAAGGATGTTGAGCACATGAGATTTTTAAATCAAGTGACCTTTTATGACTTTTATATATCAAAAAATGGAAATTTTGAAATCAATTGTTCTTTTATGGAAATGAATATAAGAGTTATTAGGTGCCTTATCAATTTTATTTTCTTCAAATGATTGACATTTCTTATATATACTTTTATCATTTACCATGCATGCCTAACTCTTGTTTGTAAATCTTCTATAGGTGAAGGTTAAAATCAAGCATTGGAGTTGGACAAAAACAAAAGCGAAAGTGGAGTTAAAGATTCAAGCATCAAACTTGAAACCCGAAAGCATTTTTAAATTCTTTGAGCTTCTATCACATGCCTTAATTTTTTGTTTCATGCTAACTCATATTTAGTTTTGGGGCTTTTAAAATGAACATTTCAAAATGCTTGGAGAGTTTGTTGTATGCTTTGATTTTCTGTTTTAGGCTAACTCATATTTCATTTGGCGCTTTAAAATTAATTCATCATTGCTTTGAGGCTTAAAATGAACATGTGTTTTTTGTGTTTCATAATCTCTTATTCAAAGTAATTTCATCTAAAACGGCATATGCACTTCTCTCGTGCTTCACGACGATCTTGAAAACCAAAATTATTTTTGATGAAATTAAGTTGCATAAAAGATTACCTCCACACTTCAATTTGGGTTTAAAATTGAACAAGATCTTGTGCAAGTGTGAGTGGGGGGATTATCACGTATATTCTCTCTCTTTGTTTCCATCAAAGATTGATCGAGTTATGGATTTTGTCTTTACTCACTTTTGTTTATCCTAGAGGGCCTGCCTTGGGGAAAAAGTACTCACCCAAGGGAATGACTCAATTGGTAACACTCTAAAGCCAAGAGTATTTCCATCCGGGATATAAATGTGGGTATTGGAAGAAATGCCAATATCACGCGGTTGATTCCGACAAGATGGATCTGAAAGGGGACTCTTGCTGTATGGGTCAATCTCCACTAATGGAAAGTCCTTATTAAAACCCATGTGCTAGAATTTTCCAAAATCCTTTAATCTATTTGTTGGTGCAAGAACGGTCATTTCGAAGTTGCCCCACACTTTTACAGTGTTTAGTAGAAATGGAAAACATGCCATGGGAGTTTCATGGGTGTTGATGCTTGGCTGCCTCGTATAAGTGAGTGTCGTGGAGGGGATCCAGTGGGGTCAAGCATCTAACCATTCACTAAAGATAAGCGTAGCTGGACTTGTCCAAGTGGGAATCCAAAAAATATTGTCTTACACATCCATAGGGTTTGTATTTGTTAGTGGTTTGAAAACATAGTTCTTTGATCGAAAACATTTGAAAACAAACATTCAACATGATCCTCAAAATTTCAAACCCTTTAGGAGGCAAATACCATTGATCAAATTCTCATATTATTGCTTGCCCTTGGGATTACATCCTTAGAGGTTTCTAAACACTTGAGTTTACATCTCAATTTTCCCCCTAAAGTTAAATAATAGGTAACCCTTGCCTTAATTTCATCAAAGTTTCGCATAATATACCTTGTGAAATGAGACAAAGTTGAGACATTGGACATTCAGTTTGAAATCTAATCAAGAAGTGTTTGTGGTAAAAAGAATCCATTAAGAAAAGATTAAAGACAATTGGACCCCACACATGTGTCTCTAATGATTTCATGCAAAATCAAGATCAAGAAACCAAAGGTGAAAGCCCTTAGTCTGAAAGCCCATCAAGAACGTCTCTCTATGTTATTCGCAGTCAGACAAAGACTAATTTTTAACTTTCACAAAAAGGATTCAAGGAATAATCATGGTTTGTATTCATTTTATTACTGCCAAAACCCAAATCTTTTCAGAGAGTTTGATCATCTTGTTTAGAGAAAAGCTTTTTCTTCAATACCTAGGTCTAGGCAAACAAAGTGTCTTCTTTTAGGTTCATCTTAGGATCAAAGAAAATCAAAATCTTCATCCATCCATCCTTCAAACATCAAAACAAACATCATCTCACAATCACCTTTTGGAAAATTTTGAAATCATCCTTAATGCTAGGCTTTTTGGAAAAATCAAAATCATCAAAGTCCTTGAGACTAAATCCTTGAAACCATTATCAAAATCACCTTTGGCTAGGTATGTGTAGATGTATCCTTTTGCATATGCTTATTCAAAAGTTATCAAAACCATCTTATTTAGCTTAGTATATGTAGATGAATCCTTTGTCATATGCTTAGTGAAACTATCATCTTGTTTGGATAGGCATGGGTAGATGCATCCTTCTTCACGCACATATTCAAATTATCATCCTTTGATCAAATCTATCCCTTAGATAATCATCCAAACATCTTAGGGTCTATTTGTTCAAAATCAAAATCAAAATCAAAATCAACCAAGAACAAATCCCAAGGGAAAATCAAAATCAAAATCTGAAACATATCCAAAAGTCCCAAAAGCCTAGTATATCCCTCAAGACATACCAAAAGATCATAACATCCACATCATTCATCTTTTACATCATATCACCTTTCGATCCTCAAGATATCCTAAAATTTTTCACTTTGAGGCATAAAATAAAGATCAATCCAAAGAATCAAGAGATTCATCTCCCATTCTTAAAAATTGATCCTTGTTTTATGGTTCAAACCAGATCTCAATACAAGAAGAGCATAAAATCCAACAAAGAAACACCTGCTTCAAGTGATTTAAGTCAAACCAGTCCTGAAATGAATCCCATTGGGTCTGGAACTCTCACAATTAACCTCCCAACATGATCGCAAAATCCACAAGAGGAAAACCAAGGAGAGGATCTTACCTTTGGAATGACTCATGACTCATGACTGAAATGCTTCAAAATATGGAAAACCATAAAATCATCAACATCATGATGCGGCTCAACCCTTTGTTATACATGCTTGAATTAGCAAAACAAGGAGCCAAGTTACCTTCAGATTTTGACATGAGTACCATAGTGGAGACATCATTTCCTCCAATTTCATCCACCATTCCCATCTCATCTACACCTCCATCCCAAAACATCGTGCAAAAAATCCCACAGATCACAACATCGTTTGCTCCAACCCAACCCAATGTTAATAAGGGAAATGCATTCCTCAATACTATTCAAACACCCCCCTTGTTAATAATCAAAAATTGGATGCAAACACCGTATTGGAACAAAACATACCCCAAAACCCATTACACAAAAAATTTCCTCTCACATTCCATCATGATCCATCATCATCATTTTTTTATGCAACACCTCAAACACCTCTCCTCACAAATTTGCAAGAGGAAGGAGATATGTTCGGACCTGGGGGTATTTTTGGCACCACAACATTTTCACAACAACTCACACCACTTACATTTCTACCACTTCCACCATTTCCATCATCATCCACACCACTCCTTGGCTTAGGGATTCCCCCTTTACCAAGTATCGATCAAAACAACATCCCAAATATCAACCAAAGCATTATGTCAAATTCTCAAAACTTGTCGTCGACATCACAACAATAGCCGACAAACGGACAAGCAATTGCAACATCATCGACCACCCCCCTAACATCACAAATCATGGTCTCTCAAGGGCCAATCACATCAATAGCACCACTTATCACTCAAACTACCACATCAACAACACCATCCACCAATCAAATAATCAACATGACATCACCATTGACCACTACCACAAACACTATTCTGAATCCACCACCACCAACTTCCACCACATCAAACCAATACAATGCGGCATTGCAAGCTACTTTTCAAAGAGGATTCCAACAAGTGTAGAAACAAAAAGCCATACACCTAGTTGCTCAGCAAGCTACTCAAGTTGCACAAGCTGCATTACAAGCGCAATAAGCCACGCAAGCCCAAGCTTTATTGCAACAACAACAACAACAACAAGCCGCTCAAGTTGCACAAGCCACACAAGAATTGCAAGCACAAAAGGCCACTCAAGCACAACTTCTATTACAACAACAAGCAGCACAAGCGCAAGCTCAATATCAGACACAGCAAGCCCAATATCAAGCACAACTCCTTGCACAAAGACAAGCAGAACAATTGCAAGCATATCAACAAGCAATAAAGCAATATCAAGAGCAACAAGAAGCATCAGAATTGCAACCCAACAACAAGTGTTGTTGGAACAACAACAAGCATTGTTGGAACAACAACAAGCACAACAATAAGCACAAATCTTAGCGCAGCAACAACAAGATCAACAATAGGCAAACATTGTTCATACAAAAGTAGGTGGAAGCCTACCTAGCTCAACAAAACATACAAATACCATCAAACAACACACCGACCAACCCACCCATCCAACCCATGATTGAAACACACCAAAACACTTTCATCCCACCCCCTAATCCACAAAATGATGTGATGACACAAATCAGGTTGCTCTCGCAACAAGTGCTTGATCTTCAATCAGGGCGAACAATTAAGACACCTAGCAACTTGTCTCTGTATCCATTTGATAGGATCCTAATGATGAAACCATTCCCCAAGGGATTCGAGATCCCCAAATTTGACAAATATCATGGGATAGGAAACCCTGAAAATCACATCAGGGAATTCTAGGATCATTGCATGGAAGTCGCATACGATGATACTTATCTGATGTGGCTATTTCCTAGGAGCTTGGTAGGCCACGCTATGGAATGGTTCTCTTGTCTACCCTTAGGCATTAGAACATTCCAAGAAATTATAGACGCATTCATTAAGAACTATGCATGCAATATTGCAATGGATGTTAGTCTAGAAGAACTCTTAGCTCTGAAACAAGGAAAGGGTGAATCTTTTGCTTCATTCCTACAATGATGGTGATCTAAGGCCAATTAGAGCAAGTGGAACATGCCAAAAGAACAAAAAATTTGCACCATTATAGCCAACCTTGAAGGCTGCTTGGAATTTCATCTCGAGGTTCAGGGCATCACCACATATGATCAGTTGACCCCCAAGGCGCTCAGCATCGAAAGAGCCCTTATGACTCAACCTGTGGAATCAACATCATACCCCGAACAACAAAACAACTGCCCACCATCCAATTACAACGATAAACCTCACACATGGGAAAGGAACAAAAAATTTACTAATGATGGTGTTGTTGATGCCAAGGTGGTCATTCGTTCTCCTCGCCAAAATACACCCACACCGCAAATCCAAACACAACACCAAAACAATCATCGCATAACACACCAACCGTACAACAATCCAACAATCCATAATCTCAATGAACAAAGAGGATCACCCCAATGCAAGAGTTATCCCAAGCAAAAATATACCACTTTGGGGGAACCACTTGAGGACATAATGAGAAAGTTGATAGATGAAAAACTCATCCAGGCTCCTACCTTTGAGAATTACCAAGAACCGGATGTAAAACCTCCTTGGTATAATGAGAATCAACTTTGCGAATTCCATAAAATCAAAGGCCATACCACAAACAGTTGCATGAGACTGAAAAACATCGTTCAAGATCTCATTGATAAAAGAATTATTAATGTGGAACAACCTATAGGAAATCAGGATCTTAAGATATATACGAATCTAATGTCGAATCATGGTAACAAAGGGAATAAAAATGATAAAGGGAAAGGTACCCACTCAAACATAAATCATGTGTATGAAATAGTCGTCGCCTCCCTAGATGAAAACTGCATGGTCATTACTATCAAGGGCACCTATGCCGAAGATTGTGGAGTCACCACAAAAGGTGGCAAAGCAACCATCACAGGCTCATCCAAGCCAAACAAAGTCCCCGCATCCAGACCTATCCATAATGGCTACAATTTCCTAGATCAACTCAAGAGAATGCCAGCGCAAATCTCCATCATGGAGTTGCTAAAAATCTCATCTTCCCATAGGAAAATTCTTGAAGAAGCATTAGCCTCATCCACTATCCCCGCAGATCTTGATGTGGAACAATTCCAAGCTATGTTCAGAAATATCATTATGCCTAATCTTCTTAAATTCTCTAACCAAGATTTCCCTACTCAACCATCTCACAACTGTGCACTTCACTTGGAATCCATAGTACATAAGAGAAAAATCAAAAGGGTCTTGGTAGATGGAGGTGCGGGTTTGAATATCTGTTCTCTCAACCTCATCAAGCAATTGAAAATATCAGAGGATTCCATCGACAAAGGGAAGGGTATCACGATAAGAGCATATGATGATCAAAAAAGAGTGTCTCAGGGAAAGATCAAACTCCCTATTCAAGTAGGACCAGCTCTCATGGAAACCACTTGTCAGGTCTTGGACCTCGACTTACCATATAACAGCCTCCTAGGACGTCCATGGATTCATGCAATGAAAGCAGTAGCATCAACTTTCCACCAATGTGTGAAATTTACACATAACAGACAAGAAGTAACCATCCATGGAGATCCCAAACCTTTCTCATATTGAAAAAATCTTGAAGAAAAGTACTACAAAATCCCTCAAGTACCAAAAAATGATGAGGGCCCATCCACACAATACATCAATCCTACCACCCTCACATCCACTTCTGTGACAAAGACACCTGCCACTCCCACCATTCCCATCATTTTTGACATTAAGCTCATCATCCAAGATGATGGTTGCCAAAGCTACAAGCTCCCTAACAATGCTTTTGTGGTAGGAGAGTTACCACAATCTCCTAGATCATGGCGACGTCCACAAGAAAATCAAGCTTCCACATCACAAACATCTCCTAAAGACTATCCTGAATTCACAAGCTGGGGAGACCTTGGCCAGGAGGTTATTGAGGAAGATCCATCACATATGCTATATCAAGATGAAATACTAGTACTGGAATTACCAATGGATAATGGAAGCAAGGGTCTGCAAATGATGCTCGCAATGGGCTACGATAGAAATCAAAGACTACGAAAAAATGACAATGGGCTCATAATACCTATCATGCTAGAGACACAACCGATAACAAACCTTGGCCTTGGATGTACCCCTTTGAGTATAACCATACATGGCCAAAGTCCTCCGGTTAGAATGGTTAATAATCCTCCTCAGCCAACTGCAGCAGAAGTATGCTTACCAATATCCATAGGTAGAGACATACATAACTTTATAACTGACATTTATAATAGTAGCGATGACGAGGATACCATGACCAATCTACCTAGGTTATTTGAGGATACTCCCCTTTGCATGATTAGCACCCTCTCCTTTAAAATAGACTATCAAAATCATGAGATCCATTTAGTATACCCCCAACTGATCGACTATGACCAACGAGGACCACCAGTTCTTGATACATTTGAAAACGATGAGGCACTCTCAGAATTCATGGGGTTGTGGGACAACATTCTAGATGGGGATCACAAAGCAGGGTTTATAATGGAGTTGGACACATATTCCTATTATGGGGAAATGGTTGAATCCTTCAGTTACAAAAGTGAGAAATTAAGAATAATATCAAAGTCCTTGAGTGAAAACCACACTTTGGCACTCTTTGACAAGAAAAAAGTAAAAAGAAAGAATGCATCCAACGGTGAAAACCTCTCTGAGGCACCCGAGGATGGATGATTCAATCTTCCTTTAAGAGCTATTCATGAGGAAAATTTAGTAGTCTTGGCAGAAAAATGCAATCCAGTCAACCTAGGAAAAGAGGAGACCCCGCATATCACATTCTATGCAGAATCACTACTATCAGAAGAGCAAGAGCTCCTAGCAGCATTCCTAAGGGAAAGACAAATAAACTTTGCATGAAGTTATGTGGACATTCTAGGACTTGATCCAAAGACCATGGTTCACCACTTAGCAGTGTATCCAGAAGCAAAGTCTGTCAGACAAAAGCTTCAAAAAATGCACCCTCAGATCACCTTATTGGTCAAAATAGAGCTAAAAAAGCTTCTAGATGCAGGATTCATATGGCCAATAGATTATCCAAAATGGATATCAAACTTGGTGCCTATTTCAAATCCTAATGGAGCCATTAGAATCTGTATAGACTTCAGAGATTTGAACAAAGCATGTCCGAAAGATGACTTCCTACTTCCAAATATTGACATGATAGTAGATATGACAGTAGGACATGAGATGCTATCACTAATGGATCGATTTTCAGTATACAATAAAATCATGATAGCAAAAGAGGATATACATAAGACAACTTTCACTTGTCCATGGGGGACTTACTGCTAGAATATGATGCCATTTGGCCTAAAGAAGGCAGGTGCAACATACCAAAGGGCCATGACATTGATGTTCCATGACATGATCCATAAAATAGTCAAAGACTATGTTGACGACATTCTAGCTAAGTCAACAAAGAGAAAAGATCACATAGCAACCCTAAGTGCCATCTTTGACAGACTGGAGGAGTACAAAGTCAAAATAAATTCCATGAAGTGCGTCTTTGGTGTACAATCAGGTAAACTACTAGGATATATAGTATCAATGAGGGGTATCGAGGTGGATCCAGCGAAGGTGAAAGCAATCCTTGAAATGGAGGCACCAAAAACATTAAAACAACTAAGAGGTCTCCAAGGCAAACTACAATCCATTCGAAGATTCATAGTACAACTGGTAGACAAATAGAATCCATATTCTCACCTACTCCACAAGGGAGTAGCGTACAAATGGGATGCCAAGTGTGAAGAGGCATTTAACAAAATCAAGGAATACCTACTGACACCACCAGTTTTGATGCCATCAATCCCAAGAAAACCATTGATTTTATACGTATCAGCAACAACAACAGCCCTTGGAGCTCTCTTGGCTTAGCATGACAAAAATGGGATAGAAAGGGAAATTTATTACATCAGTAGGACAATGGTAGGGCATGAGCTAAACTATTCATTCATCAAGGAAGCATGAATTGTAGTAGTGTTTGCATCACAAAAATTTAGACATTACATGTTGGCACACAAGATAAAGCTCATCGCCAAAATTGACCCTCTCAAGTATCTACTATCAAAGGCAATGCTCACGAGAAGAATGGAAAAATGGGTGATGATACTATCAGAATATGACATTGAATATGTGGAGAGGAAAGCAATCAAGGGCCAAGTCATCATAGACCAACTGGCAGAAGTACCAATCTATTATGAGAACCCTCTTGTCTTAGAACTTCCAGATGAATCCATTTTCAATCTCAACGTAGCCAATCACTGGAAACTATACTTCAATGGCTCATACATGCAACATGGATCAAGAGCTGGTGTCTTCTTCATCACCCCACAAGGGGATTGCATACCAAGGTCATACAAACTGACATTTCCTTGCACCAATAACATTGTAGAATACATGACTTTAACCATAGGTCTTAGAATAGCAATGCAATGGAACATCATAGCTCTCAAAGTGTACGGAGACTCCCAATTGATCATAAATCAAGTCAATGATGAATATCAGACCAAGGACGACAAACTCACTCCATACAAGAAATTGGTGGAGACTCTCAAAGAATCCTTCATCAAAATTACATTTGAGCAAATACCCAGAGACAACAATAGAGAAGCAGATGCCATGGCAACAATTGGGTCCCTACTAGACATCCCCAACAACATTCCAAAATATGAATTCCTGATAGAGTAGCTTCTTGTACCCACATTTGAGGTACTAGAATCAAAATTCATGTGCCAAATCGTTGGTCCTAGTGATCCTTGGTATCATGACATTTACACATACCTTCATATAGGAGTCATACCTACTGACCTACCTTCAAACCTAAAATGAACCTTTGTTAAAAAGGCATCTAGATTTGTCATCCTATGTGATACCCTATATCTTAGGAGTATAGAAGGAACCCTACTACGCTGTGTAAACGTTGAGGAGGCATTAACCGCTCTAACTGAAGTTCGTAATGGTATCTGTGGTTCACACTTGAGTGGAATGACCATAGCTAAGAAACTACTAAGGATGGGGTATTATTGGCCCACAATGGAAAGAGAAGCACATGATTATGCCAGGAAGTGTCTATAATGTCAGCAGCATGGGGACCTCATTCATGCTCCAGCTCAAGATCTTCATCCTATCGTCACACCATGGCCCTTTCCGTAGTAGGGACTTGATCTCATTGGGAAAATCACACCCACCTCATCTAATGGCCAAAAATTCATCATAACCACAACTGAGTACTTTACTAAGTGGGTGGAAGCCATACCCATGACGTACATAACTAGGAAGCAGATTTCTAAGTTCATCCTAAACTATCTCATTTGCCACTATGGTGTCCCACAAGCCATTATCTCATATAATATGACACCATTCAAGAATCTGGATGTTCATGACTTATGCAAAAAATTCAAAATCCAACATCACTTCTCCACCCTGTACTATCCCCAAGGGAATGGCCAAGCAGAAGCTACAAACAAGACCATTATGAAAATCCTCAAGAAAACAGTCAATGACACAGGTCATGACTACCACCTATAGCTTAATCCTGCCCTCTAGGCATGTTGAACCAGCATCTATACACCCACCGTAGCCACCCCCTTCTCCCTAGTCTATGGATCAGAAGTGGTACTTCCCATTGAGATCAAGCTCCCATCCCTTAGGATATCACTACAAAACCTCATCACAGATGAACAGTACCAGGTATCAAGACTAAATGAGCTAGAGCTACTGGATGAGAGACATATAGATGCTTTAAATCATTTGCAAGTCTATCAGAATAGACTCAAAAGGAGATATAATAAGGAAATCAAAAGTAGGACGTTTGAAGTAGGAGAATTGGTATTGAAGGAGAATCAAAAGAATGTCCCAAACCCAAGCAGAAAAGGCAAGTTTGAACCTAATTAACTGGGACTGTTCATCATAATAAGTTACAAATCAGGGGCATATCAACTATTAACACCCGAAGGGGAACCTCTACAAGAGCCCATGAATAGCTCTAATCTCAAAAAAATTTATGCCTAAATCTTTCAAGGTATAGAACTAAAAAAATCCAATAAATTAGAAAATGTCCTGAAAAAATGGTTACTTCAATGAAAACCTGGCAAATAGGCATCTTGGTAGCAACAAAAAAAAAGCAAGAAAAAGAAAAAAATCTAAAAAAATTAGAAAAAGGATTGGAAATAGTAAAGAAAAAAAAAATCGTCCTCTAGTGAAAACCACTTTGGTGGCACTTTGGGCAGGTACCTTGGTGAAAACCTGGCAAACAGGCACCTTGCGTAAATAAACACTTTCCATCCACAAGGATTTTTATGGCTTGTTCGGCATCATCCATCCATTTCGCTTCCATCATCCATCATATCCAGGTCTCCATCCATCACTCATCCACTCGCATCTACACCATAGCTTGGTCCTATTTTCGTATCATGATCCCTCCTAGTACTACTCGACCCATCCTTAAGGTTAGTTTGTCCTACCTTTATTGGAGTAGTCTAGTGCATCACGCTGGGGGCATGTTCTCATTGGATCGGATTCATGTATATTCTTAAAGTCCTCAAATCAGAAAATCCAAAAACATTGAAAAAACACAAAATCCCAAAAACATCAAAACATATCAAAATTCCAAAAATAGGTCAAAAAATCATTCAAAAAGTCAAAAAAAGAGTCGTCTTGTCGAGCTACATCATCTCTGAGCTTGAACATAGGCAAGGTTGATCTTTGATCATCCCCCAAGACACTTAGGTCAGTCCTTTAGGTGTTTGTCATAATAAGTTGACAACTCATCATGTATATCGTCATATGTAAATCATTCAGGTTGTCAGTCAAACTACGTGGTCTCTGCATGTATAGCATAGGTAAGGCTAATTTTTTTATCAGCCCTCGAGGCCCCTAGGATAGGTCGTTAGGTTAGTCTCTTGGTCAAAATTTTAGAAAATCCCAAAACATTCAAAAAAATCAAAAAATCAAAACATTGCAAAACATCAAAAACATCCAAATATTTGAAAAAATCCATCCATCTCATCTCGCTTGCACCCGCAATAACACCATTCATAATAAACAGATCGTCAACCTCAAGCTTTGGTGAAATAGTTAGAAACAAGTCTAGCAGCTTAAAAGTAAAACTCAAAAATGTCAAGTCTCGGCTTTAAGTCAGTATGTAAGCAAGTTGGTCAATTCTTTGTGTTGATAGTCCATCATCTAAATAGTCCCATATCAATCATCTGATAACATCATGTCCTAGGATGTATCATTCCTACAATGGGAATTATTTATCAGAAAGAACACTTTGGATAAACTTAATGGCGTGCCACCATCCACTAACATGTCCTAGGATGTATCCTTCCTACAATGGGCATTATCTTTTGGCAATAGTTTCAGTTCCTATCCTTGAAAACACATTCCCTTTTGGTTAGCGGTATTGAAGAACATCAACTTGTTTGTGTGCTTTATCTTTGTCTTTTGACTTATCTTATTGCGCTAAGTCCAAGGACCTCTCGATGATATCCGAACGAAGGATTTAGAGAGATAGGAATGGGGCAGCGATCATTATCCTTTTGTCTGCTATGCTTGTTGGATGTTCTTGCAAAATAACTTGGTGAATACTTGCTTTGTTAGATATGTATAGAGGATGTTTTGGCCAACTTGTTGACTATTGCATTAATAGGTTATACCTTTCCATATTTTGGTCTGAGGTGTTTGAAACTTCTAAAATACATCCTAGCAAGGTTTTCGTATATCAAGTGTGAACAAGAATACTCCTATCTATCTGTCGAGTCAAAGTCCATCACACTAAGTACAAAGCCATCCTAGTCCTTTATACCTTGATGCATCATGTTTATGTGTGTTATCAAACATAAGGTAAGTGACCCTTTTAAAATCCCAATCCTTGATAAGCAAATCATCCATTTCTTATCATCATTTCATCATCATCATATCTCATAAAGTTGGCTTGTTGGATCCTCTTGTCATCATCTAATGTCTTCTTTTCCACATTAACATTGCAGCATGAATAGTTAATCATCATCACCAGTGCATCCATCCTGCATCCACAAACCATCACTATTCTACATATCATCTCACATGCATCATCATCATCATAATATAAATCTGTTAGTCTAAGCATCTCATAAATCATCACATTTGCATAATCACAGCATATCATCATCCATTTCATCCATCTCATACATCATATCATCATTTAAGTTGTTTAAGATAATATAGATTTGTTATTCTAAGCATCTAAAAATCACCTCATTTGCAATATCATCCATAACCATCCATTTTGAACCTCTTTATTGTGAGATCAACCCTCAAATGGAATCTTTTTGCTCAATCTCTTGAGGGGGCAATGTACTAGGGTACTTCTTTTTCCACTGGGGCAACCAAAAAAATCAGAAAATTTTTGAATTTCGATCGCGGCAAATTTATTCTTTGAACCAACACAACAAGTACATTGCTTCAAAGAGGGGCAAAATGTAGACATGAAAAATTAACATCATGCATTTAATTAGGTCCATTCATCAAGTAAACCAGGTTTCACATTCATCCACTCATTAAATTAATAAAGTTCACCTTCATCCATTTATCAGGTAAATTAAACTCATTAAGTTCATTCCTAAGGTTGTTCATTTAAATTAAATAAATCAAACATCATCCTTTTAATTAAATAAACCAAAATTTATTTAATTAAAAACCAAATGCATTTTCCATCCCTTTTTGATTTAAATAAATCAAATATTCAAGTCAAAAGGGTCAAAACATCCTAATCATCATTAAGCTAACCTAACTTGATTAACCTAACCTAAACCCCACATCCTCTAGCTTTTCCCACTTGCACAAATAAATCAATTTATTGATTTATTAAAATCCTTATTTTCCATCAACTTGGCATAAAAATGGAATATTCCCTCAAGTTTGAAAATGATGACAAGTTGACTTGTCCCTTCCAACATTGCATTAACTTCTCATTTTCATGTCCCCCTCTCAACATTTATTTCACAAATTTGAATTTGAAATTTCCCTCTTGGGCACACCAAAACTTGCACATCCCTCAACCTATGGCAAGTTGACAAGTGGCCTCTTTTCATTGGTTTTTTTAGTCCCACATTCATCCATTTGGCCATTCTCTCATCAAAATAAATCTATAAATAGAGGGCTTAATCTTCATCAAATCATCTACATCTTCATGCAAAGTTACTCTCTTGGTTTGAGAACTAATTTTTCTCTTCATTATAGTGCATTGCATCATTTCAGTTTTTAGCAAGGATTGGGAAAGGGTCATTGGCACATTTGACACCAATCCACTATGGAATAGGTGTGAATTATGTATCTTTCATGCTTTCAATTTTTTTTGTTTTGTTATCATGTTTAGGAAACATTTTTCATTATTTCATAGGAGAATTTTGGTAAATTTGTAGGCTACTAACCCATGCTTGAGGCTTTAGTGTTTGTAGATTTTAGGTGCTCACATTCTATTTGATTTGACTCCTAGCCCATAGATAATGGCACTAATATTAACTCATTTAAATATTTATGATGGCTTCAGTAAACTCACTTGAGAACAATCTTTAAAATAATCGTTGATTTATCTTGAATTTTTGGTTTGTGTTATTCTTGGCTTAAGGTGTGTAGTTTGTTCAAGGAATTGCCAACTTCTTGAAAAATTTCAGCTTATTAGCCATGGATGAGAATATATCTACTTAAATATACAATGTACACATGAATTTTATAAAATAATAGTATAATATACATTTTGGGATCACCCTCCTGGGTTTTGCAGAGCCTGAAGTGCAAGAGATAAAGCTATTGGTGCCATATCTCAATAGTTGGCCACTTGTCTAGCAAATATTCGATAATTGAGCCCAAAAATCTCATAGGTACATATTGATACCCGATTGGTTCATTGTGAAAACAAACTTAACATAAGCCAAATGGGACTCATTCTCCATCCTAGGCGAATGAGTCCCACCTTGGTGTAGGAGCGCCTTTGAACAAAATTTGTCAAAGAAAGTTGATAATAAGTAGGCTTTAGAATTTTGGGGTAATATGCACTAATAAGGTCTTGGGGGCCATTTAATGTGGTAATAGGTCATATTATATGGTAATTAGAAGTTTAGGAGTTCTACATTGCTAAATGTACAAAAATAGTGAAAAGTTGTCATTTGTGGGAAAAATGCATAATTGAAAAAAGTTGTAAAATGGCAGAAATTGAATGCCAACAGTCACTTGGTTTTGAAAATGGCCATTTGAGTCAGTTTTAGGAGTTATTTTTGGATGGAACAAGTATAAGAGAGGTTGAACACTCGTTTGAAAGGGTTGGTTGTGAAGTTTGTAGCATATTTGAATCAATAAAATCATTGATTTCTCTTAATTTCTGTAGAATTATTCTATATAATGAATTTGTAGTGAATTTTATGACCCATACAAGGCCCATCTTGCTATGTTTTGAATGGTGAGTTGTAGTAGGGTGAATCAAATTTTAGATATTTCAAGTTTGGTGCAATTTCATTGAATTTTGTAAAAGTTAGGAAGTTTTTACGAATTTTGCCTCTATAAAACAATTTAAAGGTTTTGTTGAGTTAAATTACAAAATGGGACCGTTCCACCTTCTTTGAAGACTGAATCTCAGTGGAATGGGTGGATTCTATTATTCTTATGTGTGGTTTTTTTTTTGGTTGCATGGGAGGACAAATAAGGTGTTGGACATGAAGCCCTAGATGGGAAAATTAAGTTTCCCAAGTGAAATTGTGTGGTTTTGGTGTGGTAAAGTATGAAATACACTAGGGAAGCATTATTTTTGGATTGAGTATGTGTAGGCCTATTTGGACCTGATTGAAGTGGTTGCAGGGTTGTGTGATGGTTGGAAGTCTGTTTTTCAATAAAACCCTAGGTTATTGGCTAGAAAAGAGGGTTTTTGGTTTAGGCACATTGGTGAGTGTGTTTCTTGAAAAAATTTATGAAATATTAGGTTTTGAAACCTATATAATGCTTCCCAAATGAAATCAAAGGTTTTGGAGAAGTGTTGAGACAAGTCTCTTTGTAAAAGAGGCTTAATTTGAGGTCTTGTTTAGCATTGGAGCCCTATTTTGATAAGGTTGTTCAAAAGAAACCTATTGTGGTTTGTGGATATGTGTTTGTGCCCCTAAATGGGTCCCTAAATTGGTGTTAGTCTTGGTTTGAGAGGACCTCTTCAAAAAGTTGTACCCATTTTACTGAAATTGTAGTGCTACAAGGAATTGTGTAGATTTGGAGAGACAAAGAGAATTTGAGGACTTGAGACTTCAAGGTTGTTGTTTTTGTGTGAGATTGTGTTGAATGGTTTTGTAGACCTCCCCTAATTAGCATCACACCTGGATGGGACTCATTCGCCCAAGATGGCGAATGGGTCCCATAGGGGTTATTTTTAGTCCTAAAGTGTCGGGGAGTGAAAAAATTAAGCTTATATGTTGATTTTGTCAGGTTTTTGATTAAAATATGCCTTGGGATGCACAATATAGGGTCATAGGGCCTATTAATGATGATATAAAGGTCATAAATGCAATAGGGCCGAAAATCCAATGTGAAAGTGTAAATAAATACACTTTACAACACAATTAAGACAAAATTGGGTCTATTTAGCTTAGACCCAATCACTTTCATATGTGGGAGACAACAA
The DNA here is from genome assembly GCA_007258455.2 of Sequoia sempervirens. Lineage (NCBI taxonomy): Eukaryota > Viridiplantae > Streptophyta > Pinopsida > Cupressales > Cupressaceae > Sequoia > Sequoia sempervirens. The sequence goes on along the minus strand of VDFB02047230.1, from coordinate 124,700,702 downwards.
TCAGTTTTTCCAAACTATAAATTTACGATTCAATTACATCTATAAAATCACTTTTAGGTCTCCTTTTCTTCAAAACTAAAAAACAAAACAATTTCTTTTGCTAGTCAAAATTTACCCTTCAATATGTTAGTATTTGGGACAATTGTCAGTAGACATGGGACTATAGAGAAGCAAGGTAATAGAGTTTTGTTTACCAATCATAGTCAATGTAACGTATTTAGACTAAATAATAAATATGTCAAGGTAGTCCATGGTATGAAGATGAGTAATGTTTGAATTGAACCTGGGGATACTCATTGTTTCCACTACGGCTGTCTCATTCCATAAAAAAATAAGAAATCTTAGGCTATGAGAAACCATGATAAATCTAAAATCTTGAGTTAGAATATGAGAACTCACAGACCTCATCAAACTAATTCAGTAGGGAGATAACATAATAATAGCTAGAAAAGTAGAAAGTAGCAAGAGATATTTGTTTATGGAAACTTTATTGTTTATGGAAGCTTTTTATTTTATTGGTGCAACTTTTGTATAACTACTTAAAAAGTTATGTATGTATTTATTTTTTTATAATAAATATGTTATTGATTATTTTAATCTTTTTTGATATATATATATCATGATTTTATTTTTTGAATAAGATATGTACTCTTATAAATTCAACCTTGCATATTTTTGTTTGATCATATGATTTTTCTTAAATCATAATTCATAATTTAATCATGATGATTAAATTGTGTCCATGAATTTCTTTGAAATGGAAACTAACTAGCACTCACCTAGCACTAAAGAGCACAATTTTCACTACCCATGGATTCTCCAATTACCCCACACATCACCTACCCCCATAGCTACATTCACCCACACTCAAACCTAGAGCTATGCACTCAAATGCTACCTCAACTTGAGTCTTTTTGAGTCAACCTAAGGACCTTAAGTAAAGTCCCTACATATTCTATAGATACCATTTTTCTCATTTTAGAGACTTGTAATTATGGGTGCAAAAACTTTAGTTACCAATAAGAATAGAGAGTTACATAAAAATGCAAAAAGGATAAAACAAATACAATACAAGACACCAATACTTAAAAGAAACTATAGATGCACATAATTTTGTCTTTGATGAGACTCTATGACAAAAAATTGAATCTATCAACTTAAGTCTAGTAAATTAGTATCATTTTTTTTTCTTTTTCTAGTAGACCAATTAACAATAGAAAATGAAAGATGTCTCTTTTCCTTTTTGTCTTCTATACAAATATCAATGATATTTAAATCAACTGCATGTTTATTTATCTAAAGTAAATTTAGAATATAATTTGATGCTTTATTCAAGATTTTAAATTACATTTTACATGAATAATCACACTTAATAATTAAAATTAAAGCATACATATTATTTTTTTCTAGTTGCTATTTGGTGACCCAAAATAACTTTCTCACAACTTTCTTGCATACTTTCCACACTTACAACAAGAAACTATAAAGATCAACAAACAATCAACCCTACATATAAATGCAAACAAAACTATAACCCAATACACCTCAATCAAGTAGGTTTCCAAAAATCCTCAACATAGCTCAAAGTAAACCTCTTGCAATTGGGTATCATATTTCTCTTAAACTAGTGTGCTTCGTACATACTCTTGTTTACATTTCTTTCATCTTAAAAATCTCAAAACTAACTTCATAACCACCTTACTATACTTCTTATTATTACCAATAAATTCACTTGAGTGTATGCAACTTCCTTTCACTTTTTATCCCCCATGTCATAGCCCTCAACTCAACTCCTCATGTACCATGGTTGACACAATTATCCTTACTATATAAGATGCATGAATCCTTCATGTTAGTGTAGGTTTTTTATTTTCCTTATGTTTGGGGTATTTATTTTTTCCTACACATATTATTTAAGCTTGCTTAGGTTTATTAGATGTGGTAATATGAGGACATGTGGAAAAATACAATAGCTACATGTGTCACTCTCTCCCCACACATGGGTAGTTGAGTTACACATCCTCTTTTGTCTTGTTGTGCCACCTCTCATAACCACTTTTTTTTTTTACTTGAGTAGTTTATGGGGTAGTTGGGTTTTCACCCTCTTTTGGATTTATGTGCCACCTCTCTCCCATCTTCACTTGAGGAGGTTATGCCACATGCTTTTTCATTTACCAAGTAGGTGATAACCTCCCACCTTTTATGGGTAGTAGGAGTTAATGCACCTCTTGGATGTATTTTCCCTTATTCTTCTATATATTGAGCACTCTCCTCTCACCTTCATTAGTTCAATTGGTTCAGCTAGTTCAGTGATCATTCTGTGAGAGTGACGAGAGTATTCTCAAAATTCTCTTGCAATGTTGTCTCTATTTTCTCTCTTTCTCTCTTTCAGATCTCTTCTCCATTCTACTTTTTTTATTTTCAATCATTTGTTGATTGGAGTGTTTATGATCTACTACTGACAATAGATCCTATCTTAGTTATTGTAGAATCCAACATGGTAGCAGAGCCTGGCTCAATTCTCACTTCTCAAACCAACATCCATGTACCATCATCCAATAGTTGTATGGAGACATTGAATCTTCATCTGAAAGTGATGTTTCCTTGGATAACTAGGGTATTGTGGTTGATATTGAGACTTGTTTTTCCCCATCTTGTGTGAACACATCTTGTTTGGATGATCAATTTATATGGTTGACATACATTGATACCCCATCTAAATTTGAGTACACTTTCCATCCTCTTTCATCTATTGCTACTTCAAAGTTCAGAGTTGCTTCATCAAGAGCTTCTAGTGATTCCTTGTAGTAGGACATACATTTCATTTCAGATTCAACTTGGGATTATCTCTTGGCAGGTATCTCAATTTTTTTTATGGAGACACATGTTGCAGATTTGGGAGACACTATTGATGATATTCATCGTCTCTATAATGAAGTCGACTTTTCTTCAAATGTTGTGAGGGATCACTTTGACCCTCCTCTTCATTCTCTACATGATCATTCCTTACAGTTTGGGATGTGTGTGGATACTTTTGATCATCATTTGGAAAAGAAATCTTCAAAGGAGATACTTGAGTCTTTGGCTTATGATCTACATTAGTCTCTAGGAGATTCTAATTTGTCATCTTCAACAGTGTGGCCTAGAACACCTGATTTGATTGTGGCAGCTTTCAACATTGACATGGGGATACTTGATCCAACTTTAGAGACTTCATTCATCTTGCATGTTCTTCCTACATATTCCTTTCAGGACTTGGGAGAAAGAGTGCATACACCTTTGGTTGTGTTTCTTCCTAAAGGGAGGAATGTTGTTCGACAATCATGGACCATCTTCTACATCTAGTTTCAAGCATCTACCATTGGATCTCTTTGGGGGGGATTCTTTGTCCTTCCACTTCATTTCTCTCTCTATTATGGGGGGCGTACTTCCTTTTTATGGGATGGGGCTTCTTCTTCTTTGGGGGGAATTTTCTATGTACATGGGTGTAACATGGCCTCATTTACCAGGACCAATCTTTTCACCCACCTAAGCTACGCTTAGGGGGGGTGTCAGTGTAGGTTTTTTTGTTTTCCTTATGTTTGGGGTATTTATTTTTTCCTACACATATTATTTAAGCATGCTTAGGTTTATTAGACAATGTATGTCCTATTGCAAGGAATCCAACATGGTATCAGACCCTGGCTTGTTTTATTTAAATCAACTGCATGTTTATGTCTTAGTTATTGTAGATTCCAACACTTCACTATTTCATCATATGTATATAAAATTGACCATGATGGAACTATGAGAAGATTGAAAAATAAAAAATTTATATGGTTACTTCAAAATTCTAGAACCTAAGGGATGAAGGAGGATGTGACATGGAACTAATCATCCTCTTTACTTGTGACCCTATATGTTTTAGAATTGACCTTTTTTCAACTGCACAACCCTATTATTTCATGTTTGGGTAGCCTTGTGACATAAACTGGAGGTTATATATACCAATTGTTAACAAGGTTACTAGGAGTTCTTAACTCATTTTTTCCTTTTTATCTTTTGACAAAATTGGATTTTATAAACTCTTATCACACTCTAGCATGAAAAAACTACCTTGTTACTAATCACATCTGATTTTCTATGTAAAAAACCAAGTTTAGTCATCCATATCACCTATTTGAGTGGTCTTGCAGTGATCGTAAAAATCTAATTTAATGTGATATTTTTTTTGGGTGGTTGTGCTCTATATTTAGGTGGTTATGTTTCTTGCAATTTTTTTGTAAATTTGATAATATTTTGGGGAGCTAACCTACTAATATTAGACTTGTTGTGTATGTTCTAATTTTTTATTATAAAAATAATGTGCTAGGAAAAGAACAAGTGGGAAACTACTAATGATTGTCTTGCAGCCCCAATGGTAAAAGAATCTAATTTTACTACTAAATTAAGTATTAAAAAATAGTAAAGGGTAAAACACACATGATTTTTGTCTTTGGGATATACCATAGGTGTATGCTCTCTCCTCACACCATTTGGTGATCTTGGAGATCATAAACCTTGAGTTGATTGAAGTCTTATGTGTCAAACCCAAGGGCACTAGTAGCACATATTATCTCTCCCCACATGCTCCATGTGACCTTAGAGATTAATATTGTATAGTGACTCTTTCCCATTAGAATGCTTTCTTGGGGATTTCATCAATCCAACAAACAACCTCAACCATGTTTTATGAATGGGGTATAAAAAGGGAAAATAATGAAATTTTTATCTCAATCTAGTGATGTGTGTCTAGCGAACTTCCAATGCCTAGGTGATACTAGGACTAGGATTGTAGGGTTGGTTTGATATTTCTAGTGGAAGTTCTCAATCCACACTTATGATGGACTAGTTTTCACAATTGTTCCTCATGAACCCTCTTGGTATTTAGAGGAATTTCATAGAATCTTTTCAAGCCTAGATAAGACCTTTCATCTATTTCTTAGTGTCGTGCAAGGTATACTATCATTCCTAATGTTATTCACCATGTATCTTCTTGAGTAGAGATAAATAACTCTTTATAAAAGGTATTAAAAAAATTCCAAAGAAAGGGAAAAGGTGAGCCCTTGAGCCACTAGATCTCTACATATCAAATTATCTAGATATTTTATTGTGTGGGCCTACTCTACCTAGTTCAAACTCATACATGAATACTTTTAGGGAGTGTTAGTGTGTTTGAAGTATCTTCTTGTAATGTACTAGTGATTGTATAAATATCTTGAAGTCCCTACAAAAAAAGAGTTTATTTATGTGTGATATTCTTTGAAAAACACCTTTCAACAATATTTTTTCAGAGTTATTCCAGCATTCCCAAGCTACCTTAGGCATTTATGTCACCTATTCTAGTTCATCTTCTATCATTGTTAAAATATCAATCAAGTATATAGTCTAAATTAATAACCCTAACTCTATTTAGGCAACATTGTCTTATGTTTGGGCACTTCTATATTTCCAAAAATCTACTTAGAAATAAATCAAAATTTGTTTAGGTCATCTTGTTTTATGTTTGGGTAGTCTCTTATTTCCAAGAATATACACAAAATAAATCCTATTTGTTTAGGTGGCCTTGTCCCATGTTTGGGAATCTTTGTATGTCCAAAAATCTGCTAATAGTTAGTTCAAATCTATTTAGGTAGCCTTGTCCTATGTTTGGGTGGAAATTAAAACTTCTAGGTGTCTTTGTCTCCATTTTAGGCCAATAGATAGATAATTTTATAATTATCTAATTTTGTCTGCACTATTATGTTTCAATTGTTAAATAAAAATATGATTGAACTTCCTCTTATTAGGCCTATTGAAACAACTAAACCATTACCACTTATTTTTAATTCCAAATTCATTTTGTCAATATCATTGTATGCCTAGGCATGATACAGAAAGATGTATGCCTCTTAAGCACCAAGTGAAAAAACTCATTGATTTTAATATCATCCATTTGTTTGGTTTAAATGACAAAGGAAATAAATTTGTTTCACCACCCAATCAAAATTTATAAATATTTATATACATTACCAAGTCATTCAACCAATTTTGTCCAACAAACTGATATTGGAGAAGAAGTTAAGGATCTATTTAATGATATCAACATGATTGATGCTCAACCTCATAAGGTTCAAATCAATATTTTTCCTAATATTTCTATCACACATATTGATTCTTCTATAATTGCACCCAATGGTCCTCTTTATGTTATAAGTATAATTAAAGATAAATCCACAAGGGGAATGCTCATTGATCCCATGTGTGTAGTGAATGTGATCATCAAAGAATTATTATATGTGTATTCAATTTATAAAGATGATTATGAACAATAGTGAACTGAATATTTTTGTCACCTCTTACACCTTTACGGTTTTACACCTAAAAGGAGAGAGACAAAGGTCCACACTTCATTCAAAAACAAATCCTTGAGATTTCAATGCCAAGGAGTTTGAAATCTGACAAAGGGAAGGTTATAGGGAGACAATGACACCAAATGAGGGTTCACCACTATTGAATTAATATATAGCATTGATCAGATTCTTACAACTCTTATTCGATCTGTCTATTATTAATATTATCATATGAGTTTTGTGAAGTTCGATTATTTATTGAATCTTGCAATAATGAATATGGATCTAACTAAAAGTTAATTGTGTTAACTAGTTTAGTTTATACGTACTTAAAGGGACACGTCCCATGAGTGGACGTGTCTCCACCTTGAGACACGTCCTCTCATGAGACGTGTCTCATCTAAGAGTCACCTCTTGTGTATATCTGTGAGATCCGTCTTTCCTTTGCAGATAATAGAAATCATTAATTAATCTGCATTATATCTTTAGATCAAAAGTTTGTTCTTCCATTTTGTATTTGTTACGTCCTCCTTTCTGTGTTTTAGATTTTGTTTTAGCATACTCATAGGTATAAAAGTCAAATCCTTTCTAATTAGATTTGATTGCAATAACATGGTATCAGAGCTACATTGTGTGAATCCAAATCAAATCTAAATATCAGACATACCACAAGGAGAGTAGTAGGAGATAATGCCAAAAAGGAGACACGGACCTAAACAAGGAAAGATAAGAAGTGAAGCGACGATTCCAGAAAGAGCTATGTCCATGATCCAGAAGAACTATCAATTCATTCTTAGATCATGGGACATATAAAAGATTGAGGACCAAATATAATCATCCCTGAGAAGGACGTCAATGCATCACAGAGGTCACAACAATATAGCAAGATCGATATCATTTACCTTGCTTGAATTCTCTAGAGTTCAGTATATCGCTGCTAGATATAAAAATGACCATATCACTTCACAGAGTTTCATTATAAATCTCCTATCAGAAGTTACTGCCCTGTAAACTGGAATCTACTGAAATATTTTAGTGGTAGTAAGCAATTTGAATAAGTAAAGAACTCACCGCGACATCACACAGTTAAAGATCAGGAGTGCACCATTCTAATATCTTTTAAAGTCTCAATTATTGGCATATCCTTGATATCTTTATCTATTAAATTGAAGGGAAATATTCAAGTTAATTATAAGGGATGTCACAATGGTATCAGAGAGACGCTGGCTAGAGCCGGAGGCTCTACCTGGATGGCGTGAATCTTGTCTATCGATGATTATCCTGAAAGCAACAAGGAAGATCAAATGAATACTCGTGGGTTGAGATGGATCAAGCATCAACCAGAGGAATGGACCTGAAATTATTCTGAGAGATCAAGTGTCTATTTTATGTGCATTGGAGAGGCTCCATGCTAAGAGTCTAAAGCTTCTCTATGTAAGAATTTAGAGGAAGTGTATCGATGACATTGAACATCTTTATGTCATTGCAGGAGACTTCTAATAACCATTGTCTCTGTTCTGGACGTTGTCCTTCTTGTTGATATATTAACCCGATATCGGGTCTATTACGAAGGTAACCTGGGACGGCTTCGATACCCAGAATCATAACAAGATAAGTATTTCACTTTTGTCTTGCGTGTTGTATAAAAGATAGGTTGGAAATTACTCTGTTTCTGAGTTAAGATGGGCCTGTGAGAGGAGAAACAATTTTCTGTGCAATGTGAAGGATTTGTTGTTTCTGTAAGCTGTTATGAGCAGAGCTCAGGAAGCGTTCAAGTGCAGCACTTAAGGAGTGTTTGACTCTTAGCGAGATAAGTATTCTTTGTTTGAAACCCCTTTCTATTTGGATCTTGTAATTAAAGAGAGATAGTAGTTTCTCTTGAAATTGTATTCACTAACATAAGATCCTTTGAAGATTTCATTTATTCTTTGCGAGTCATTCTTTTGAAGATCTCTGAGTGTGACTCTGAGATGAAAAAGAGAACTGCATTTTTGATAGGTTGTTCATATCGATGCATGAACTATGTTTGAGCCTTGACTCTTCAAGAGAGTTGGTTATACATGTGAACTGCATAACACATTTAAGAAATTTGCAGTTGTTCAGATTGTCCTTTGCTGTGCTGAGTTTAGCACTCTCGAGAGGAGTAAAAGTTGGAAGAAAGAGTTATATCAAAATCCAATAAAGATAAGTTTCTTTATTCCTTCATTCTAATTCTTTGATATATTTATGTTATAGGTTCATGTATTCATGATATAACCTTAGATAGTAAATTCTAGCCTTGATATTTCTTTGGATACTTATAAACAGTTAGTAATCTCTCTCTAAAATGCTTCCATGACAGATCTAAGAGTAGAAGGTGTTGAGAGATTGCTTAGTGATGAAAAGCCTAAGGCATCTTGTGAGGAAATCATGCCAACCAAAGAAATGATCAAGCAGACATAGGACTGAGTTGGTGGCCAGAGGGAGTTCACTTCCAGAAGTCATCTTTTCAATCTTTGAAGCAGGGATCAAAAAGGGAGTTTTGTAACTCACTAAGAAGAAGTGAAGATTGTTGTATTGCAAGGATAGGTGCTGAACTCTTAGAGGATCTCTTCAACTGCTGAGATCAGAATTGCTCAAGATTGTCTTCTGGATTTGTCATTGGTAGCCCCGCAAACCTATTCAGAATAGTGAGATCTGGATGAGATCAAGGAGTACTATCCTTAACTCTCTACAGTATCTGAGGTGTGCACTGGAAAACATTTATCTAAGTCAAAGTGTTGCAGGCAATCTTGGACGAAGAGGTCAGAAGGTTGATGCAAGTGCTTGAAGATTCAGAGGGAGCCTGTTGAGCCTGAAGAAGATGGTAATCTTGTTGCAGCAAAGCATGTCCTGAGATACTTGTGTGTCACAGTTGGATATGGATTGAAATATTCTTCAGTTTAGGATCGGCTATGATATCTTGGATTTGTAGAAAACAGTCTTCAGTAGCTCAAAGCTCGACTGAAGCTGAATACATTGCAGCCTCTATGGGGGCAAGATAAGCAATATGGCTCCGGAAATTGCTTGTGGTGAGCCCTTGAATCCTACTATTATGTATTGTGATAATCAGAGTTGCATCAAACTCTCTGCAAATCTAGTATTCCATGATAGATCTAAGCACATTGAGATCCCCTAACATTATGTAAGAGACATGGTGGAAAGGAAAGTGATCCAGGTGGAGTATGTTAGTACAAATGATCAAACTGCAGACATTCTCACCAAACCTCTCTCCCGCATCAAGGTAGAGCACTTCAGGAAGAAACTTGGTATGGTTGAAATGTAATTTGATTTATGTTGAAATTCAAATTGTTTATATAAGTTGTACTAATATATATAAAGATGTTTTATGTGTAAACTCTTTTGTCATGTGTGTGACTCCATGACCTTATGGGCCTACTCCCCTGTGTACATTATTGAAAGGTGACGATCTTTCTAATAATGAAACACTTGTATGTGACATTGTAAAGTGACGACTCTACAATGATAAGTTAAACTATCATGATAGATATCATGTGACTTGATATCTGTGAACATGTCATGATAGTGTCTCTTGGACACTTTGATGGATATCATGAGACTTGATATCATTTGAAGATCATTGTGATCCTAAAGAGATAAATCATGGTGGATGATTATATATCCGTGGATATGCCATGAATTATTATGGTAGACATCGTGTGACTCGATGTCAGTGCACATACCATAATGAAGATGTGATTATGAAGAATGTCATGTGACTTGACAATCTTGGGATAACATATCTTCGATATCACGTGTGAAGGTGATATCCCTACTTATTTGATTTGTAATATCTTCTCTAGCTAAGAGGGAGTGTTGAATTAATATATAGCATCGATCAGATTCTTACAACTCTTATTCGATCTGTCTATTATTAATATTATCATATGAGTATTGTGAAGTTCGATTATTTATCGAATCTTGCAATAATGAATATGGATCTAACTAAAAGTTAATTGTGTTAACTATTTTAGTTTATACGTACTTAAAGGGACACGTCCCATGAGTGGACGTGTCTCCACCTTGAGACATGTCCTCTCATGAGACGTGTCTCATCCAAGAGTCACCTCTTGTGTATATCTATGAGATTTGTCTTTCCTTTGCAAATAATCAAAATCATTAATTAATCTACATTATATCTTCAGATCAGAAGTTCGTTCTTCCATTCTGTATTTGTTACGTCCTCCTTTTTGTGTTTTAGATTTTTTTTTAGCATACTCATAGGTATAAAAGTTGAATCCTTTCTAATCAGATTTGATTGCAATAACAACCACCAAGTGTAAACATGGAAAACATGAAATTTTTGAAAACACAATGTGATATGCAACATGAACTAAATGACCTAGAAATGACCATGAAACAAAATAGAAAATTGTAAAACTAAATGTGCACACCTAAAAATGTGTGGAATACTAGAATGATGACTAGAAATGCTATTGATTGTAAAATTTTGATCTACTGGGACTCATACGCCATTCTAGGTGGCTTAGTCCCAGATACAAAAAATTGTACTAGATCTTGTTCCAGCCAAATGGGTATTTGAATCTACATAAATTTTTGAAAAACATGTACAATCAAACTAAGTCACCATTGATGGAAACTTAGTCCACTTTGTATTTTCTAAAAACCTGAAAGCGGAAATGGAAGCTCTTAGTTTGTACTTTTTGTTCCTCTAGATGTCCAGATCTAAAAATTTGATTTTTGGCACTATAAGTGACTTTTTGTGGATATCTTGACCCAAACAACAAGAAGATGACTTCAACGAGTTTTCAACCTATCCTTCAATGATTTCCAAACCTTCAATGTACCTAAATCTGCAACCACACAAAGAAAGAGAGATAAATGTTGAATGTTAGGGAATAGGGGTTTACCTTGGTCAAACCCATTTTAGGTAATTAAACGAAATGAAGAAATAAGATGATGCATGAACATGAAATAAAGGAATTAGAAACTTCCATGATAATATATCTTGAATTTTTGCAACAATTGATGAAGAATTTTCCCTTGAATGCCTTAGAATGCTATCTTGATGACTTGCAATGCTAAAACCCTAGCTTTCTTGACTCGAAAGAGATAATGAATGATGAATGAAATATGAATTAGGGTTTAAAATCTTGTTTATATAGGAAATACACCTAAAATTTCTATTAATTTGATCCCTAATGTCGAGATGGAGGAAAATTAAACTTAAAACCTAATTTTTCCCACTCAAACCTCAAAAATGGCCCAAATGGGACTAAGTCGCCAAGCTGGGTGACTTAGTACCACCTAGATGGGTGATTTAGTCCCACAGGGGCTCTTTTGCTAGCTAGATTGTCATGGAGTGAAGAATTTTAATTTTTATGTTGATTTTATTAGGTTTTTAATCAAAATAAGCCTCAAGATGCCAATATGGGGTCATAGGGTCCTATTAATGATGATTTAAAGGGTAATTAGGGCTAGGGACACAAATTTCAATGTGAAAGTGTGATTAAATATACTTTACAACATTAAAATGAGGTCCACATAGCCTAGAAAGACATAACATCCAATGTGAATATGTAAAACACACTACAACACTAGATTAGAACTAGGTTTAATTTACAAGCCTTCTAGCTTAATGTAAATACATTTTATAACATTGAATTAGGGGAAAAATAGGTTCATTAGACTTATATGCTTAATAAAAGTCTAGAAAAGTGTGAAATTCATTTACAACACCTTTACAAGACATTGATAAATGAATTTTATTCAGTTTGCAAGGGTCCAAGACCTAATGTGGATGTGTAAAACACCTCACAACACTAGATCAAGGATTCATTAGGTCCATTTTATCATCAATTATTTCCATATCAAGCAAGAAATACTTTTTTCTATGCTACATGTAGCCCCCACTTTACTGAGAGGATGAACTTGCTTCAAACTCACACTAAAGTAGACATTCAAGAGGGGTCTAGTCATTCCAATGCGGATTGTCTAGGATAAGAAATATGAAGGAGGTGATCAAGCCCCCAGGACCCAAGATCCTAAGTCATACCAACATAACCAAAAGAGGACATGCACTGGGTGAATGATTTGTAGCAAGACAAGATAAATGATCATAAAATAAGGCTATGTGCAGGATCATCATGGAAAAAATAGGCCCTTAAGTGGCAAAAAATTAAAAAAAATCAGAGTTAGGAAACTTGATGTAAAAATTTGAATAAGTTACCTATATTATTTCAAAAATATGTAAGAATAGAATTTGTATCAAATTGAATGTAGTTTCTATACTACTAGGTTTTTTTTTAAATCTATTTGGTAAAACTTTGAAATTTCAATGTAGTAGTACTTAAATTTCAGGGAAAAAAAAGAAGTAGGTGTTTGTATAACCATCCTAACCACAATAAAATGATAATATTTTTTAATAATATTTTAGATATAAGTAGAGGACTCATGTCTAGATGTGATGCCTATTTTTTGTAATTTTCTTCCAAGTAAATAATTAATTATGATTTTTTTATTACAACTTAAAAAAAAAAAACTCGTGTGTCTGACCACCTTAACTTGGTCAAAAATTCATGAAATTCATTTTTTTTATACCTATAGTATGCGAAGAATAGAATGTGATACATGTTTTGGATTCAAAAAATGTGATACTATTTGAAAGCTATAGATGTTTTGCAATCAACCTATCAATCAAGACTTTAGTCATAATTCAAATAGAAAATGAATAATAATAATTTATCAAAGTCAAAGTAGAGCATAATTTATATTGGTGGAAAGCTAAGAATCTCCTTTAAAAACCCTTTTCGTTTCATCAATTTTGGGTAAAAAAAAGTCGTTAGCCACATACCCATAATATTGCCACTTTTTGACCCATCATGATCCTGCACATACCCATAGCAATGACTAAAAGAAAAAGTGAAATAAGAAATTGGATCAAGCTTTGACTATATGTCCATCCTAATGTGGATCAAATCTAGGCTATTTTTTTACAAAAATGCATACTCACTCTGAGGTGATGGAACTCTTTGTTGTTTGCTAGGTGAGAAGTCCTAAAGGGAAAAAAAACATACACTCATGGCTGGTATGCACTAACACACACACAAGTGGCTACAGGGAAAGTCATGCCTCAGAATGGGATTCCTGATCAACCATACCAAAGTTATACCTCCTGATAACTTTAATAAGGTGCCATGAAAAAATTATTTTCGAGCTCCATGAGGCAAGAAAAACTTTGTATGCTTAAAAATCATAGACATCGCAAATAGTGTAAGGAATTTTCAAAGGGATTTCACTTAGTTCATGCAAGGTCTCATCTTAGGTAACATCATTCTTAATGTCTCTAAGAGAGGACAAGTGCAATGTCTCATCCTGGGCAACATTGTACCTAATGTTTCCAAGAGAGGAAATTGTAAAAGGAAATCACACAATGAAATATGAGTGTTGATATATGGCCCCACTTTAAAGAAATTGCTAACACCATTACTGTGAGCAATTGCTTTAAAGTGGAAGAAGATATGAGAGCTTATTCAGAAAGCCCTATGCCAAGTCATATGTTTCTGATAAGCTACCTCATGAAAAAGGTAGGATGTCACATGCGAGTCATCTTAAGGCATGTTGTCCACATCCCAAGCTTGCTCTTTATGTTCATGAAAGGTTAACGACTAGCCAAAAGAGGCAACAACAAATGACATATGTGGACAAGGCTACCTAACCCCTTACCCCCACTTAGTGCAAGACAAGGGTGAGAGTAAAATGATTGATAAGATGCAGGGTAGAGTGAAAATCAATATCAATTAGAGGAAAAAGGTGCCCCCACATAAGGTGAAGCTCCAAACCCCTTAAGATGTTGGATTTTACTTCTCAACACATTACATTCATTAGTAGAATGAACGTGAACTCTGTGATATGCACAAAATGAATTTTTGTAGTAAAATTTATTTTGAGTCCTTGGAGGGAGGGATATCAAGTGATCTTGGAGGAGTCTCAACAAGATACCCTCTTGATCAATGGTAGAAGGTGTTCTTGTGGTTTGCGAAAAAGATACTTCTTGCTTAGATGTACAAGATGTCATGCCTACACAAGACTCTTTAGATGTCGATATTTTTTTAGAACTCTCCTTTACAAGAGGGTGTAAAATCTAATGAACTCAAATCATTAGTGTTTTACAAGACAAAAGTGACATTAAGCGAAGATGTCTTTTTTTGTTTCATTTTTGGCAAAGGATAACTTTCAAGATCACTAGTGTTAATTATTTTAGGATGCACTACTATTAAAGTTGGCTTAGATGAATCTTGTGTCTTGCATGTTAGGATCGATGGGGACATAGATATCTTGTTCTCTACCACCACATCCTTTTCCACTATATACAAGTTGTTTCATAAGCTCATAATGTTTTCCATAAATATTTTTCATTACTTTTGGATCAGGTAGTTGTTTGTTGTTGAGTTCATCAAAGTGTGTTGTGTAATTTGCTTCTTTGTCTAAAGTAGTTGAGGCGGATGATTTCAAAGGGTCTTCTAAGTTTTGTGTTGACATGACCTCTTTTTCGTGTCCCTTATTTGAATCTTTGTTTATGATCTTGTACTCGCCCATGAATTTATTTTCAAAATCTAACGAACCGAATTATCATCTAATAGCTTTGAGACTTCGTCAATGTTTTTTTCTGTCTTTTTGTTGCACGAGTTCAACTTGTGTGGTTGGTGTTAATGTCGTTGAGGTGCTTTTCTCAATTTGTAAGACACTATAAGGCTTAGGATCAATGCCAATGTGTACACTTGGTTGTTGTATATGTATTTCATTTTACGATGAAGAGTAGAAGTTACCCCATTCATTGTGTGAATCCATGATCTACCTAAAAGGAGGTTATATGAAAGATCATGAGGAATAACATGAATCTATGTTTACAATGTGGCCTTCCCAACTGTAATAGGTAAAGTGATCACCGCAAGTAGTTTCTTTTCGACATTGCCAAATCCCTTAAGAGATAAAGAACTAGGTTGAATTTTTTATTTATCCACATGAAGCCTATCCAAAACTTTTACACTACACACATTAAGGGTTGAGCCATTGGCAACAATGGTTTTCTTTATCCCTATTCATTTGCATTGAGATAATATTATAAAAGCATCATTTCTTTTTTACATTTCCAAAGGGGGGAGTTCACTTTGGTGGAAAAAAAATGTCAGTGTTTAGTCCTTGAATCATGGATGCTATGTCATTTGGTTACACATTAGAAGGGATAGGAACTTGTTGTAAGGCTATTTGAATCATGTTGTGATAGTGAGGGGATGCTTGAATAAGGTCCCATAATGATATCTTAGCAGTAGTATTCTTAAGCTGCTCGACAAGATCATACTCCTTTGCATAAGGAGGATCTGGTAAGATAGGGTTAGATAGGATAGGATTATGCAAAGGTAAGGGTGTTGGGGTTGATTGTGGTAGTTCTAAATTGTTTCTAGTGTTATATGTATGAGCAATGGTACTATGACTCCATTGTTTCAAAACATTATTCTTAGGTGGGTAAAGGACAAGTTCAGGTTTGTTTTGAGTTGGAGGTTTGTGTGAAGGGGTGTAAAGGATGAGTTGAGGTTGAATAATATTAGCATCCCTTAGTGAAGGAGAGTCTAATGTTATCTCATCATCTTCATTGAAGGGCATAATATCATTATTATCAATGCATTCCTTTTGTTGCACCATGATATCCTCCCTAGGAGGAGAGTTGTTAGAAGAACTACAAAGAAAATGTTCTTGACATTCAAGGATTGGTTCTTCTAAAATGAGTTCATTGCAAGTAAGGGAGTTATCCATGGTTGGATTGTCTTGGTTAGGAGAAGGATCTATTTGATTTCCCTTGTTCTCTAAGGTCTCATTCTCTTGTGGCATATTATCTAACATAGGAGGAGAGCTTGTAAGATGTTCATCACATTCCATGGTTATATTTTGTAAAATAGTTTGATCACAAGTGAGGGAGGAATCAAGAGAAGGACCAATATGATTTTCAAATAGATTATCCCAAATGGTAGGAGCATTAGTGAAGGGAGGGTCAAGGTTCTCATGACTTTTAATAGGTATATCTTCTAACACCAACCTATCCTCTTTGCATCGATGAGGTATATTAGGAGAAGGACAATTAGGATTGTCATGGCTATGGAGACTATGTAAGGTGATGTCTAGAAATGTGTCTATGATCTCATCTTCTTGTTTTCTAATGTATTCAAAAGGGGGAAGAGGAGAGGGATAATCAAGACTTTCAATGCTTATATCATCTTTCACCAAGATACCTTTGTCACTAATAGGAGAGGTATTGGGAGAAGAACAAGTATGATTGTTATGATTGTCTACACTTACATCCTCCTGTGTTATGAAATTCTTACAAATTGGATAGGTACTAAGACAGTATGCAACATTCTTATCAAACGTTTTACTTTTTTGTCCTAGATTATGTCCATGAAAAATAGAATCATACAAACCACTTGATATTCTAGAAGCATTAAATGCTTGAAGAGAACACATGCTAACATGAGAAAGTAAATAAAATGCAATGCAATGATATAAAGTGAAATGTTTAAATGTAATTTTCAGATGTGATACAAGGTAATTGTCTGATTACATTATGCAATAACTTGAAAGAGGAAATGTTGTAAAGGAAAATTTGAAATCGATGCATGAAATGATCTAATTTAAGCTAGATCTAATGAAATGCATGTAACAGAAACTCAACCAACTGATACAGTTAGATCATGGAAGAAAACAAAAGTGCATAAGTAGGGTTTTTAGTGCTGTGAAAGGAATTTTTAGGGGCATAAAGGGACTAAGTCACCCAAGGTGGAAAATGAGTCCTAGTGGGGATTTTTTTCAAAATTTGTAGTTTTTTTAATTGATTTTGACATTTTTTGTGTTGTACAATGTAGACGTAAGACACAAATGCAGAATTTTACAAAAAATAATGATTTGAGATGCAAAAATTCAACCTATATGCACTTTCACTAATGCAAAACTTGAAACCATAGAATGCAACTTAACTAATGCAAAATGCAATGCAAGCCAATTCTAGGATGATGATGGAATCCAAATTAGACAAGAAGGTATTTGAAAAGTAGGTTCACAAAAATGAATTAAACATTTTTGTCACCTCTTACACCTTTAGGGTTTTTCACCTAAAAGATGAGAGACTAAGATCCAGACTTCATTCAAGAACAAATCCTTGAGATTTCAATGCCAAGGAAATTGAAATCTGACAAAGGGAAGGTTCTAGAGAGACAATGACAACAAATGAGGATTCACCACCAAGTGTAAATGTGGGAAACACAAAATGTTAACACAATGTGATATGCAACATAAACTAAACGACCTAGAAATGACCATGAAACAAAATAGAAAACTAGGTATGTGCAGGATCATCATGGAAAAAACAAGCCCTTAAGTGGCAAAAAAATTAGAAAAATCAGAGTTAGGAAACTTGATGTAAAAGTTTGAATAAGTTATATATATTATTTTAAAAATATGTCAGAATAGAATCTATAGCAAATTGAATGTAGTTTCTAAACTACTAGGTTTTTTTTTTAAATCTATTTGGTGAAAATTTGAAATTTCAATGTAGTAGTACTTAAATTTTTGGAAAAATAAGAAGTAGGTGTCTGTCTGAGCACCCTAACCACAATAAAATTATAATATTTTTTTATAATATTTTACATATAAGTAGAGGACTCATGTCACGATGTGATGCATATTTTTTTGTAATTTTTTTCCAAGTATATAATTAATTATGAATTTTTTATTACAACTTTTAAAAAATATAAAAAACTTGTATGTCTAACCACCTTAACTTGGTCAAAACTTCATGAAATTCTTTTTTTTTTAATCCTATAGTATGCAAAGAATAGAATGTGACACATGTTTCGGTTTCAAATAATGTGATATTGTATGAAAGCTATAGATGTTTTTCAATCAACCTATCAATCAAGATTTTAGTCATAATTCAAATAGAAAATGAATAATAATTATTTATTAAATTCAAAGCAAAGCATAATTTCTATTGGTGGAAAGTTGATAATCTCCTTTAGAAACTCTTTTCGTTTCATCAATTTTGGTTAAAAAAAGGTCGTCAACCACATTGGCCATCATATCACTAACATATCGCCACTTTTTGTCCCATCATGATCCTACACATAGCCAACTATAAAACTAAATATGTGGTACAAGTGCACCTTGTTCATTGAATTCCTTCAAAAGGAAGAATTGTAAAATTTGGGTTTTCAAATATAAAAGCATGTATAGGGGTCATGTAAAGGTCATTTATAATGTATTTGAGGTCACAAATAGGTCACTAGGTGGGAAAAAGGATAGAAAAAGAAAAAATTACAAAACTGCTAAAAGTTGCCAATTATGTAAAATGGAAAAAAAAACAAAGAATATGAAGAGTCAAGCGGTAAAATGGGAGGTTTAGTTAATTGGGGAAGATGAAAAGAATTTAAATAGGAATTTTACATCATTTTCAAGCAGAATGAGAAATTTGAATAAGAAGAAAATCATTTAGAAACCCTTGTGCATGCTTAACACTTAGCATTTTTTGTATTTCAGACTGGTAAAATGTTGTTGCAGGTTGTTGTACAGCCTTGTATGGTCATATTATTGTAGTGCAGTCATTGTATTTGATAGTGGCATGAATCTAGAGCATTTTTTTTTTTCATTCAATTTCATTAAATTTTTCTCATGTTATTACAAATTTACTCTAGGCGGTTAAGTTCAGATTTTAAGAGAGCAACAGGCAATTAAAATTCAAGATCTCTTAATTTCTCCAATGAAATCTCATAAAAATTCATGTGAAGGTCTATGAGGACATATTCTTCAAGATTCTCCAAGTTGCAGGGTAAAAAAATACATTCTTATGCCTTCTTGGGAAAGCCCTAGCCTGTCCCAAGGTGTTTTTAGTGAATTAGTGTATTAAAATGGTGGTTTGAAGTAGTGTTTTGTTGAAATATTGATGTTCTAAGTTTGGTGAAGGTTTTATAATCCTATAAAAACATAATATAACATGTTTAAATAGGTGGTAGGTGGATTTGAGGTTTGAAAATGTTATTTTCAATAAACCCTCACTCTTTTTGAATTGTTAAGCCTATAATTAAAGGTTTTGTGGTTCAACATTTATTTGAGCCCTCATATTCCTAAAATTTGATGAATATTGATTTTTGAGATTGGCTACGATAATATTTAAAGCCATTTAGTATTTTTTTGGTGATTTAAGACTACTTCATTTGTAAATTTGGCCTAATTTGAGGATTTTTCTAGTGGACAGTTCATTAATCTGATAATTTCTTTAAAAAAAACTACTTGAAGCTTTTGATATGTTGTGGTATGTCTCAATGGGATCCTGGAGGTGCAAATATTTTGGGTTGTTTCAGTATTGTTTTGAAGAAATACCCAATTTAGTGTGTGGAAACCTAATAGACAAAAAGTTCCTTGAATGCCTAGAAAGTGGAAATCTATTAGAACGGTGATTTGAGTGTTGGAGTTTGATATGATTCCTTCTCTAATGTTGTTTTTTGAGATGTCTCAGGGTTTGGAGAGGTTTAGAAAAGGAATATTTGTAAATTTTGATGGTTTTGAAGCTTCCTAGCATGGTGGAATCAAGGTATCTTGATATGCAAACTGATCACATGGATTGATTTGGGGATTGCTAATATGGTTTTGCTTTTGATTCAGTCAAAAAAAGGCGTTCAAAGTTGTGTTAAGGATTGGTAGAGTTTAGAATATAGAATGGATGATATGTAGACTCTTTGCCTTGTCAAAATAAAGGGTAACTTGGTGAATAGTGATATATGTGATTGGTTCTCAATATCTAATGGTGATTTTGATTTGGTTCAGTCATTTTAATGTTTGTCAAGATATATTTGAGTCTAATAAAGTTCAGGAATATTGATGTGGTGATTTGGCTTATTGGTAGCCTTGTAATTTCAAATGATTTTGATGGATTTTGTTTAATAAACAAATGAATTTGGTGATTGGTTTGAGGATCTTCTCATGATTTGTGATTAGGGTCAAAAGTACCCCTGATGAGTTGTGGTTTTTGGTAGATTCTCTTACATCAAGGTATGCACCTGAAAATGTATTAAGACTAGAATGAGGATAGGAAATGTTGTTGATTTTGAAATTTTGACCTATTGGGACTCATACGCCATTCTCAACGACTTATTCCTAGATCTGGAAAACTGCACTAGAGCCTGTTTCAGCCAAATGGGTATCTAAATCTACAAAAAATTATGAAATAAATGTAAAATGGGACTAAGTCACCATTGATGGTGACTTAGCCCACTTTGGCTTTTTTCAAAACCCGAAAGTGGAAATGGAAGCTCTTAGTCTACACTTTTTGTTCCTCCAGATGTTTGGATCTAAAACACTGATTTTTGGCACTATATGTGACTTTTTTTGGATATTTTGACCTATCCAACAAGGGAATGACTTCAAAATTTTTGCAACCTATCCTTCAATGATCTTCAATCCTTCAAGGTACCTAAATCTACAACCACACAAAGAAATATAGAGAAATGTCGAATGTTAGGGAATAGCGGTTTCCCTTGGTCAAACCCCTTTTAGATAATTAAACCAAATGAAGAAATAAGATGAAGAATGAACATGAAATGAAGGAATTAGAAACTATCCATGATGATATATCTTGAATTTCTGCAACAATGGATGAAGAATCTACCCTTGAATGCCTTAGAATGCTACTTGATGACTTGCAATGCTAAGACCCTAGCTTGCTTGACTTGAAAGACATAATGAATGATGAATGAATTATGAATGAATTATCAATTAGGATTTAAAGGATTTTTTATGTACGCAATCCACCTAAAATTCATGTTAATTTGATCTCCAAGGCTAACATGGAGGAAAATTAAACTTAAAATCCAATTTTTCTCACTCAAACCTCGAAAATGAACCAAATGGGACTAAGTTTCCAAGTTGAGAAACTTAGTCCCACCTGGATGAGACTCATTCTCCCAGATGAGAGACTTAGTCCCACAGGGGCTCTTTTGCCAGTTGGATTGTCGAGGAGTGAATAATTTTAGTTTTTATGTTTATTTTATCAGGTCTTTGATCAAAATAAGCCTCAAGATGTACAATATGGGGTTATAGGGGCCTATTAATGATGATGTAAAGGGTAATTGAGGCTAGGGACACAAAGTTCAATGTAAAATTGTGATTAAATACACTTTACAACATTAAATGAGGTTGGCATAGCCTAGAAAGACATAACATCTAATGTGAATGTGTAAAACACATTACAACACTAGATTAGAATTAGGTTTAATTTAAAATCCTTCTAGATTAATGGGAGAATATATTTTATAACATTGAATTAGGGGAAAAATAGGTTCATTAGACTTAGATGCTTAATAAAATTCTAGAAAAGTATGAAAGTCATTTACAACACATTACAACACCTTTACAAGACATCAATAAATGCATTTTATTCAGTTTGCAAGGGTCCAAGACCTTATTTGGATGTGTAAAACACCTCACAATACTAGATCAAGGAGTCATTAGGTCGAATTTATCATCAATTATTCCCATATCAAGCAAGAAATACTCTTTTCTACATTACAAATAAAAATCATTATTAAAGGCTCATTATGTTTTATTCATCCTACAACTGGTTTTATAATTATCCCTACAAAAGTTGGACCTAAACAATGGGATGTTTCATTTAGCATAACCTTGATTTTAGACCAATGTTCTGTGAAGTTAGGTCATCCATGGGTAAGCTCCATGAATGTGATCCCTTCATTTATTCATATATATCTTAAACTACCATTTGGAGAACAAATACACACTATTTACCATAGTGGATTTAAGTCTTTGGCCTCTCATGGAAAAATTTCACTATATGATTAAAAGTAAAATGGGGGTGTGAGTGCGTGATTGGTATCACTTTTCTCCTATAATCATTCAATAATTTCCTAGGAGTCCTAATTGGATTGACTATCAACCTCACAAGGTGAGTCAATTCTCAAGAAGGAGGACTTGGGAGGGGGTGCTTTAAGCTTTTAGGGGTTCACCACCAAGAAAATGGTTGGAAAAGACAAATAAGCATTCAACTCACAAAACTTAATTATGCAAGCTAAATGAAGGATGCAAATGGTGAAATTATGCAATAGGGAGTTAGGATGTGCATACCTGGGAAGTTTGGAAATGTGATGAGGATTCCAGAACTATAAATAAGTTGTCAAAAAGTGTTATGGAGGACTAATATTCCCTTACTATTGTCTTATTCTTGCTACTATTTTTTTTGGGGCAGATGTGGAATCTTTGGATGCCAAAACCATATTTGGAATAATTTCTAAAAAATACGCTCAGGAGGACTAAGATGCCTTTACTATTGTCTTAGTCCCATTCAGAATTTTTGAAATCTCTGATTGTGGTCCTAAGGCTTGATGTCTTCTCTTCCTTCTTTTCTGATCTCATGTTCTGAAACTTCCGAATTTAGCCTGTAGGTGAGTTTCTGTGAAGATGGGAACTTTGCAATGCAACTTTGCAACTTTGCATTTCAATTGATCTTCAAGTCTTCAACCTAAATCTGCAATCACAAAAATGCAAGAGGGGAAAATCTTGTTGATTGTTAGTTAATGGGGTTTTTCATTGGTCAAACCCCTTCTTGGTAATTAAACCTTGAAATGAAATATAATAATGAAGGGAAATAATGAATGAACAACATGCAATTGTACAACTCACCAAACCCTTGTTGTAAAGTTTGTAAACTTGCGTGAAATGGTTGTAATGGATATGGATCTTGAATCAAAAGGAAGGATTGATAGATATGAACTTGAATTACTTTCTTGAATCAAAACCCTACATCACAAATGTTAGCATAAAAACACACATGATGCAAGAGGGTATGTGCGGGATCATGATGAGCCAAAAAGTGGCGATATGATGGCTATGTGTAGGGTATGTGGCTGACGACTTTTTTTTAACCCAAAATTGATGAAACAAAAAGTGTTTTTAAAGAAGATTCTCAACTTTCCACCAATATAAATTATGCTTTACTTTGAATTTAATAAATAATTATTATTCATTTTCTATTTGAATTACGACTAAAGTCTTGATTGATAAGCCGATTGAAAAACATCTATAGCTTTCAAATGGTATCACTTTTTTTGAATTTGAAACATGCATCACATTCTATGCTTTGTATACTATAGGATTAAAAAAAATTGTACTTCATGAAGTTTTGACGAAGTTAAGGTGGTCATACATAAGATTTTTTATATTTTTTAAAAGTTGTAATAAAAAATTCATAATTAATTAATTTCTTGGAAAAAAATACAAAAAAATATGCATCACATTGGGACATGAGTCCTCTACTTATATCTAAAATCTTATAAAAATAATTATCATTTTATTGGGGTTAGTGTGGTAGACAGACACCTACTTATTTTTCCACGAAATTTAAGTACTCTTGCATTGAAATTTCAAATTTTCACCAAATAATTTTTTTTTTTAAATAAACCTAGTAGTTTAGAAACTACATTCAATTTGCTACAAATTCTATTCTTCCATATTTTTGAAATAATATAGATAACTTATTCAATTTTTTTACGTCAAGTTGCCTAACTCTGATTTTTCTAAATTTTTCACCACTTAAGGGCCAGTTTTTTCCATGATGATCCTGCACATACCCAAGAATTTCTTTGATATAATTCTTGAATATTGATGATGGATTCAAATACTTGATAGAATTCTATTGAATGCTCTTGTGAACTCAATTTACTATTAGGAATTCTCTCATAAAAGACTTGGGATAGAATGAATGAATGAACCTTGTATTTATACTTATCTATGCTTAATATCCTGAAATTACACCACACTAAGCCGACATATGAATTCATTAATTAAAGGAGGCTAAATCCCCCTAGAATTTGAAATTAAATCCTAAAAAATAGCTCAAGGGGGACTAAGATGCCCTAGGTGGTGCCTTAGTCCCAAGGCATGAAACTTGGGGCACATACACCAAAAAGGGGCCCATTTAAGATGCTTCAAAATTAGGGTTCCAAGACCTTTGGGGGACAAAGACGCCCTAGGTGAAATTTTAGTCCCGACCCAAAAATCAGGGACACTTAGACATAGTCATTAAATTATCATTTATCCATTGGAGAATGTCAGGATTAGCTAGAAAAAGATACAATTCATAAGGCTTGTGAATGCAACATAGGACCAACTAAGACATAAATAGGGATAAATAAATCAAGGCAAGCCCAAACAAGTGTGAAAATGTAAGGGTATGCATTTTTCTACACTATATTTAGCCCCCATTTTAGTGAGAGGATGAACTTGCTTCAAACTCACACTAAAGTAGCCAACCATGGAATCAAGAGGGGTTCAAATGTACAAATGCTAGTAAGATAGGATGAAAATAACCAAAAGGGTGGCCAAACCCCCAGGATCAAGATCATATGGTAAACCAACATAATCACAAAGGAACACACTTGCAGATGATATATGAAGCCATAATCAAATCACGAACATACACCATCAAAGACAAAAAAAGGAAAAAGGAAAAAGAAAAAGGAAAAATGCAACAGATCAAGCTTTGACTAGTCGTCCAATGTGGTGGACCAGGTCTAAGTTGTTTTTCTAAAAAGAGGTTTACAAGTGGAATGTGTTGTCCACTATGCAAACAAAGTGCACGCTCACAACGGCTAGTGAAGCTAGTTGTACACTAGGTGAGCCCAAAGAGGTCCATATCAAAGCCATACCTCCATGATTTAATAAGTACAAAAAGAAAATGAATTCTCACAAGGGATAGTGAAGCTAGGTTTTCACTAGGTGAGCCCCAAGAAGTCCATATCAAAGCCATACCTCCATGACTTTAATAAGTACAAAAAGAATATGCACACTCACGAGGGCTAGTAAAGCTAGGTGTTCACTAGGTGAGCCCAAGGGGATTAACCATATCAAAGCCATACCTCCATTAATTTAATAAAGTAAAAAAAGAAAATGCGTGAGAAAGAGGGATGTTCAAAGGGATTTTTCTTAGTTCATGTGAGGTCTTGATCTTATGGGACATCATTCCTAACATCTCCAAGAGAGGACCAATCAAAGGATAAAAGATTCACAACTTAGGGGATGCAATACATCACATCACCACTAAGAGGAATATAATATGCTAAGATAGATCACACTCCTGAAGGAAATTTCTCCCACTGTCACCACAAAGAGGAAAAAACATCACATGAAATAAGAAAATCACATCAAGGAATATGAAAAAGAAAATTGCAAATGAAATCATGCCAAAATAATGCCAATGTATGCCCCCACTTTAAATAAATTGCTAACACTATGTTGTGAGCATTTACTTTAAAGTAGCCAAAACATGAAAAAGGAAAAGAGGGTTGCCACCCAGAAACACATAAGGGATCTATGGATTCAGGGTCAGTATCTATCTTTGTTGCAATGATATTAGAGAGCTTGGAATTGTGATCATTCCCCAAATACACATAGAACTGGAAGAATGACACAAAGAGAGTAAAAACAAAGAATTTTTTTTTAGGTCAACATGGAAGAAACATGAATGTCTCAACGCCCTGCATCATTCCTAAAAGGAAAACACAAGACAAAAATGAATATGAAAAGAAAAGATGATGAAAAATATTTTGGGTCAACATGGAAGAGACATAGGGTGTCTCGACGCCTCGCATCATCGCCAAAAGGAAAACACAAGACAAAAATAAAATTAAAAGAAAAAATAATGAAAAATATTTTGGGTCAACATGGAAGAGACATAGGGTGTCTCGATGCCTTGCATCATCCCCAAAAGGAAAGCACAAGATAAAAAGTGAAAATGAAAAGAAAAGATAAAAGATAAATATTTTGGGTCAACATGGAAGAGACATAGGGTGTCTTGATGCCGTGTGTCATCCCCAAAAGGAAAACAAAAGACAAAAATGAAAATGAAAAGCAAAGATAAAAGATAAATGAAAAGGAAAAAACATACGACATATAGAAGCATGAAGGTACAAACTAAGGAATGCACATAGAGAGAGAAAAATCAAACAAAACATCATGGGCGATCACATTACACACATGCAATCACACAAAGGAAACAATGCAAAAGACTAATAAGGAGGGTATGTGCAGGATCATCATGGAAAAAATAGGCCCTTAAGTGGCAAAAATTCAGAAAAATTAGAGTTAGGAAACTTGACGTAAAAATTTGAATAAGTTATCTATATTATTCCAAAAATATGTAAGAATAGAATCTATAGAAAATTGAATGTAGTTTCTAAACTACTAGGTTTGTTTAAAAAGAAAATCTATTTGGTGAAAATTTGAAATTTCAATGCAGTAGTACTTAAATTTCAGGGAAAAATAAGAAGTAGGTGTCTGTCTGACCACCCTAACCACAATAAAATGATAATATATATTTATAATATTTTAGATATAAGTAGAGTACTCATGTCCCTAAGTGATGCATATTTTTTTGTAATTTTCTTCCAAATAATAATTAATTATGAATTTTTTATTACAACGTTTTAAAAATATAAAAAACTTGTATGGCTGACCACCTTAACTTGGTCAAAACTTCATGAAATTCAATTTTTCTTTTTTAAAATCTATAGTATGTGAAGCATAGAATGTGACACATGTTTTGGATTTAGAAAATGTGATACTGTTTGAAAGCTATAGATGTTTTTCAATTAGCCTATCAATTAGGAACTTAGTTGTAATTCAAATAGAAAATGAATAATAATTACTTATTAAATTCAAAGTAAAGCATAATTTATATTGGTGGAAATATGAGAATCTCCTTTAAAAACCCTTTTCGTTTCATCAATATTGGGTAAAAAAAATGTTGTCAGCCACATACCCATCATATTGCCACTTTTTGGCCCATCATGATCCTGCACATACCCAGGGAAAGGTGAGTCAACCTAAAGAAGGTCATCCACCTCCCAATATTAGTCTGTATAAGTGGAAGGTAGATGATGGACCAAAGGAACAACAAAAAATGCCTTACTAGGACAAGGCTATAATCTTCTTGTCCCCACTAAGCGCAAGACAAGAATGAATCGAGGTAGGTGATGAGAAAGATCATGTAATAGTGAGAATATAATATTCTATAGCTATTACATGACAAGAAGGGAAAAAAGGAATAGGTTATGCAAGATTCACTGGATGGTAATCATTTCAATTGAAGTGAATTTTTTGCAATACTAACTTGAATGCACGACACTCATTAGTATTGTGTTCGAGAGTTCGATGGTATCAACAATGTGGAAATTTTTCATATTTAAGATATAGTACTAGTCTATCTTTCATTGGTGGTAATGTTATTAATTCTTTGCTCAAAAGAAATTGTAATTTCCTTTCACTTTCAAGTGGGGGACAAGGAAACTATATTTTTTGTAAATTGTAAGGCCTTTTGTGCTTGCTAGATTCACCAACTTCTTGAGTTGAAGTCTAAGGAAGAGGACCTAGGGTGGTCCTATCATCCTTGTCATTTCTATGAATCATTGATTTTTATTTAGGAAGGAAATTCATATCAAGGGGAAAATCAAAGATCATCGTACCATCACTATGAAGGCTTAGGTATTCTTGAGGAGGTCGTATGTTGTGAGGGGGATCTTGATATCCTAACCCTACTATGTTTTCATTAGTTGATAGTTGTTCTAGGACTTTGTGAATGTTATGTTCACTTGTTGTATCACATCCATGTTTACTTGAGATTGTGAATCCTTTTCCATATGTTTCTTCTAGATTGATTGGAGTGTTTGTTACTTTTTTATCATAAAATGGTTGAGTGTGTGCTCATGTGGAGGAACTAGGTTTAAACCTTTTGTAGGGAACTTAGGTTTAGCTTGTGTCTCAGGGTGTAAGTAACCAAACATCTCAAGAGGTGGTATTGTGTGGGTATTTGGTTATTTCATGGATGGATAAAAGGATGCATTGGCTTCATGGTTATTAAGGAAATAATTTAGGAACTTGTTCATGCTATCATCATCTTCTCCAATGATGTCAACATTATGAGGAGGACATGCATTATGAGTTGTGTGAGCATGAGAAAGTTCAATTTTGTTAGGTTCATTACCAAAGGAAGAATTTGACACATCTAGCAAAGATTTCAAGGACATCCAAAGCTTTCCAAAGCACATATCCATGATGCAAGATTAAACAAATACACTTGAAATGAAAGAAACTAAAATAACATCAATTCTTCAAACTGAAATAGAAAACTAAAGGAAACCAATAGAAGCACAAAAAACCAATTTTAGATCCTAAAAACTGGAAAGTCAAAGTAAACAGGGACTAAGATGCTAGTATGGGTGTCTTTGTCCTACTGATGAAATTATGAAGTTATAGGGACTGAAACATGCAACAAACAGTAGAGAGAGGATTCTGAGCCAAAAACCCTGAAAAGGACTAAGATACCAAGAAGGGTGTTTTAGTCCTAGCAAATTTTTCTCTTAGAAAAACAAAAAATTCTAGATTGTCTACAATTTTCACAGTTTGCCTATTCAGGATGTTGATGTTTAGAAACAAGAAAATGTGCAAATGAATGCAAGAAAAAGTAACTAGTAACAAGCAATTAAATGAAAATTTAATGCAATTTTTTTTAATTTTGAATGCAATAAGAATGTTTCTAAATGAAATTAAGATGATGAACAATCCACTTTTCAGCTTTTGAATGAAATGAAATGATGCAAGAAAGCAAAAATGCAACCTACATGCACTTTCACTAATGCAAATATGAGAAACCCTAGATGCAATTTTCACTAAATATGAGAAAACCTAGATGCACTTTCACTAATATAAGATGCAATGCAAGAATGAATGCAATATAGATCTAGGAATTTAATGGACTAAAAATCAAAAAATCAATGCTCAAAAGAATTGGGTTCACCAAAATGATTAAAAGGAAATATGAGAAAAAGGGGGTGTGAGGGGGTGATTGGTATCGGTTTTCTCCTTTAATCATTCAATATTTTTCTAGGAGTCCTAATTGGATTGACTATCAACCTCACAAGGTGAGTCAATTATCAACAAGGAGGACCTAGGAGGGGGTCCCTTAAGCTTTTAAGGGTTCACCACCAATCAAATGCTTGGAGAAGACAAACAAGCATTCAACTCACAAAACCTAATAATGCAAGCTAAATGAAGGATGAAAATGATGAAATTATGAAATAGGGAGTTAGGATGTGTGTACCTAGTAAGTCTGGAAATGTGATGAGGATTCTAGAAATGTAAAGAAGCTATCAAAAAGTACTATGGGGGACTAAGATTCCCTTACTGTTGTCTTAGTCCCACTATTGTTTTTTGGGGCAGATGCAAAATCTTCAGATGTTAGAACCAAATTTGGAAGAATTTATGAAAAATACCCTAAGGAGGACTAAGAAACCCATACTATTTTCTTAGTCCCATTCAAAAAAATTGAAATCTCTAAATGTGGTCCTAAGGCTTGATGTCTTCTCTTCCTTCTTCTTTGATTTTAGGTTTTGAAACTTTCAAACTTATCCTTTAGGTGAGTTTTCGTGAAGATGACAACTTTTCAATGCAACTTTGTAACTTTGAACTTTAAATGATCTTCAAGACTTCAACCTAAATCAGAAATCATAAACATGGAAGAGGGGAAAAACTTGTTGATTGTTACTAAATGGTGGTTTTTCTTGGTCAAACCCCTTGTTGGTAATTAAACCTTGAACTGAAATAGAATAATAAAGGGAGATGATGAATGAACAAAATGCAATGCTACAACTCACCAAACCCTTGTTGTAAAGTATGCAAACTTTTTTGAAAAGGATGAAATGGATATTGATCTTGAATCAAAGTAAGGCTTGATAAATATGAACTTGAATTACTTTCTTGAATCAAAAGCCTACATCACAAATGTTAGCGCAACAACGCACATGATGCAAGAATCTCTTTGATATGACGCTTGAATCTTGATGATGGTTCCAAATGCTTGATAGAATGCTATTGAATACTCTTGCGAACTCAATTTTCTATTAGGAATGCTCTCACAAAAGAATTGGATTAGAATGAGTGAATGAACCTTGTATTTATACTTATCTATGCTTAATATCCCAAAATTACACCACACCAAGCTGACATATGAATTCACTAATTAAAGGAGGCTAAATGCCCCCAAAATTTGAAATTAAATCTTGAAAAATACCTCAAGGGGGACTAAGACGCCAAAAGTGGTGTATTAGTCCTAGAAAGCATGAAAAATGGGGCACATACACCAAAAATGGGCCCATTTAAGATGTGTCAAGACCTTTGGGGGAAAAAGATGCCCTAAGTGGCATTTTAGTCCTAACCCAAAAATCAGGGACACTTAGAAAAAATCATTAAATTATCGTTTATCCATTGGAGAATGTTGGGATTAGCTAGAAAAATATATAATTCATAGGGATTGTGGATGCAAAATAGGACCAATTAAGACATAAATAGTGATAAATAAATCAAGGAGGGCCCAAACAAGTGTGAAAATGCAAGGTATGCATTTTACTACATTATACTATATTACTTTTGGCCTCAACTAGTTCAACTTATTTTTTAGTTTATTTAAGAGGTAAACAATTTTGACCTAGATCTATGAACCGATAAGGTCACAAATGGGGGACCTCATCCCCAATATAACCACTCAATAATACCACCCCAACAATGTTTGAACCTTAGTGGCAAGAACAACAACACAACCTTTAAAATGTCACACCATGCTAATATCGACACTAGTCCAACTTGTTAAACCTCATGAATATTATTTATTTCTTTCATATCAAAATTTTAAAGCTAAATGTATAGCTAAATTATCCCTTAGTAACATTTCAACTGAGGCTCCTCAATATTGAATGGATACGATGATTGTTCCTCCTATTTCACAAATAGTAAACAAACCTCCACCAAAACTAGGTATTATTTTTCAACCTTCTCGCATGTATCTCATGGGTCTCCCTCCACCATCCTAGAAAGGATCATGAGACAATCATTCAATAAGGCCTTCACAGATCAAATAAATTCCTCCTAAGGAAAATAATTTATTTGTAAAAAAACCTAAGAATCTTATGGTTTTTAAATATTTGGTAGTCCCCTCAATTCCTCTTATAAAGGAAGAAAAGGGACTAATTTTGGTAAACACCTCAATCCCTCCATAAGTTGAAGCTCGTGAAAGAAAAAAAGAATAAAAAAGAACAAAAATAAAGATGTCAAGCTATGGCTCATTAGGTTGCTAAAGAGCATAAAACCTTACCTAGGATCATCCATCCATCCAAAAATCTCTAATGAAATACCTCCCACCTATCCATCCTTGTCATCACTTGACTTAACTTCACCAACCTAGTTAAACCATGAAGTCAAGCCTTATTTATATTAGTCAAAAGAAAGAATAAAAAGCTCACTATATACAAATATTGATATTAGTGCTCACAATCATACTAATAGTACTAATATACAACATATTGCAAAAAATTCTAACAATGAGTTCGAAGATAAAACAAAAGAATAAAAATCAGATCATAACAAATTACCTCTTATATTTTCAAAATCAATGAATTTAGATGGGGGTAGTCATGATGATCCTCCTAATGAGAGTCACCTACCTTGCATTGGACTTGGTACTTCTCCTTCTATTGCACTTGTTGTAGTGACTTTAACCAATTTCTTACCCTCCATTTATGATGAACAAGATTGGAACATAGATGATTTGATATAGATCGACTTGCACGTGTAGTACCCTATTGTGTCTTTGTGTTTTTTCTAACATGAAATGTGATCTCTTGTAATGCACTTATTGATATGTATTTGGGTTTTTTATTTATTATTGAATGACCCTTGTTGTTCTTGTTGGAACAATGATACAAAGAAAGTGAATCTATTGTGACATTCATCTATTTGTATCTCTATTTATCTTTATATTGTGAATGTATTATTTTTATTTCCTTTTGGGAACTATGCAAAGTATTGAGAAATTTATATCTCTTCCATGTTGACCCAAAATCCTTGTTGTCATTAGGTGTTGTTTCTCCCTTGTGTTTGTAGTTCCATAAAGATTTGTAAAATGATGTCAATTTTGAGCATGATCATATTATACATTATCTCTCATCTATACTGACCCCAAATCTATAGATCCCTCATGTGTTATTTTTGTCTTATTAATGGGTTTGTCTTGCAAGCAACCCCTTGTAATGAGTTACCCTGGTTGGGAACATATTATTTGGCACAGGTTTTCCCAATAAGCTCTCACGTCTTATCAAATATCATTTTACTTTACCTTAAAGGAAATTTCTCTTAGGTGGCATTAAAAAATATTTTAAGGTGGGGACATATATTTCATTATATGCTTGACTTTGTCAACACACGTTGAATTTTGTGATTTATTCTTGGCATATTGACAATATTTTGTAGTGCCTTATCAAAATTATTAAAACTATAATTCTTGGTACATGATTTACATGAGATCTCATCTAGTGAATATCAAACTTTACTAACCCTTATGTATTTTCATTTTCTATTGTTACAAAAACTCATCTAGTGAATATTGGACTTCACTAACATGTGTTGTTTCTTATCAAACTCACCTAGTGAATATTATAATTTAGTAGCATGTGCAAATTTTGTTCATGGGTCACGTAGATAATATTAGACTTTGCTAGCCTATTATTCATAAACACCTAAGTTATGGATCTGAGTATGAAATCTAAAGAGCTTTCTAGTCTATGAATTGCATACCCCCTTGCATGCTTGAATTGTGTTTATATTTGTATCATGTCATGTAAACATTATGTCTTGTTTTCGCATTACATTAGTTTTTTGTCTTAATTGCATATGTTGTGTTTATCATGTCACATTTCACCTCATGTGTGTGTTCCTTTATCTTTACATTGTTGGTCCATAGGATCTTGATCCTAGGAGCTAACACATCCCTTAGATTTGATGGCATCCTATCTCTTCAATGTTTTGATAAAAGATCCCTTCTTGGATTATCCTTACCTTAGTGTGAGTATGAGCATAAGATCATACTCTCACTAAAGTAGCAAATACATGTAGCATCATGAATTATCACCCTTGAAAGTTTCACACTAGTTTTAGCTCTCCTCTATCTACCTAGAACCAGTTGTGCTCTTAAATTATCTGTTTAGTGATTATCCTCAAAAAATCATAATTAAATTTAGAATTATGATTTAATATTTATTTTATGAACATAAAAGACCAAAACATAGGTCTAGATTAGGGCGCTAGCACCCCTATCTATCATATTTTGGGTCCAATTTAAATATCTACTTGTCAACATTTTAAAATTCATAAATTTAAATTAGTCTATTGGCTTTTGATAACTAATTTTGTAGTAATTAAAGAAATGCATATAAATAAAAGTCTTTTCCACCATTTGAAATCCTAAGGCAATAACTAGAAAATTGATTTATCAATTCAGCATCTTAAAAAGAAGTCAAGAGAATAATTAGTAGAGTTTAGGGTGTGTGCAAGAAATTGAGTCCACGTTTTGGCCAAAAAGTGGAAGTGTTTTCCTTGATTTTCAGAATTTATCACATTTGACCTTAAAATTTGAAGCACTTAGAGATGGAATCTTAAAAAAAAGTCATTGAGCATAAAATGTAGTACTCGGAGTATAGTTTCCAAATATGTAATTTTTTTTACACCTAGATGATACAAATTGATTTTCAATAGGCATGTATAAAAACCACTGTTTAAAAGTCACATTTTTTCTACCATACCATGCATGTGTACATCATCCATATTTGGACCTAAATAATTGTTCGAATTTTTCTAAATCCTTTTCGGAAAATATTTGTAACAAAATGAAGAATGTTGATGATAATTTTTGTAATTTATTTTTCAATAATTTTTTTGTTAATTTTTATTGGTCATATTTGTTGTTTTGAAAAATTCTCATGTACGTCATGCATAAGATGACCTAAATTTATAATTTTTCTATTTTTTAAATTGAAAAGAATTGTCTAAAGAATGTTGACATATAGTTCATTTTTCAAAAAAATTATTTTAATTAAATGTTATTAAAATACTAAAAACCCACAATATTTCAAGTTTATGGACCAGTTTCATCAAAAAATATTTGAAAACTAGAAAAAATAATACAATTCTAAAAAATATATATATCTAGAATCTACACAGTCTCATCTATAATGGGTTTTAATTTTGTTAAAAAAATATGTAAAAAAGGCCTTCAACATATGTCCAAAGTCACTCTTTTCTTGTGACATTGACATGACCTTCAAGTTGCAAGTCAAACTAGGTCCAAAGGTTGGGTTAGATTCCCCAAGCCTTTTCCCACATAAAGAAAAAAAGTACAAACCTAGCCAAAAATTCAAATTTTAAAAAATAGGGTCTTGTTTTGTAGAAATGAGATCCCATTTCAAAAAATATTGAACCAAAGGAAATAGGGTTCCACCTTCTAGGAGATGGAACTAGGGGACAAGGACCTCTTATTTCACTTTAGTTCATTAAAGGAAACCTTAGAGATCTCAATCTAATGGTGCAGTTGAGAGAAATGATTTGCTATAAGGTCTCTTAGGGTGTGATTATACATTAAAAAGGGTGTTCACTACTAAGCAAGTGCTTAGAAAGAAAGAGATGAAAGTACTATACAAATCTATCTAAATGACCTATAAAATGAACTCAAATCAGAATAGTCAACTAGAGATAAACAAAGGTGCACCTTGAAAATTGATGATGCTTGAAACAAGGTCTGCAATCTCAAAATTATGAATTTTGAAGCACACTACGACTCATACGCCAGTAGGGGTGACTTAGTCCTAGTTTAGGATTTCAGGCTGAAACTAGAATTTGCAACTGGGTATGTGTAGGATCATGATGGGCCAAAAAGTGGCAATATGATGGGTATGTGGCAAACGACCTTTTTTTACCCAAAATTGATGAAATGAAAAGGGTTTTTAAAGGAGATTCTCATCTTTCCACCAATATAAATTATGCTTTAATTTGAATTTGATAAGTAATTATTATTCATTTTCTATTTGAATTATGACTAAAGTCCCTGATTGATAGGCTGATTGAAAATATCTATAGCTTTCAAATGGTATCACATTTTTGAATCCAAAACATTTGTCACATTCTATGCTTCACATACTATAGGATTAAAAAAAAAAATGAATTTCAAGAAGTTTTGACCAAGTTAAAGTGGTCTGACACATGAGTTTTTATATTTTTTAAAATTTGTAATAAAAAATTCATAATTAATTATTTACTTCAAGGAAAAAATTACAAAAAATATGCATCACATTGGGACATGAGTCCTCTACTTATATATAAAATCTTATAAAAAAATTATTATCATTTTATTGTTGTTAGGGTGGTTAGATAGACACCTACTTCTTATCTTTTCCCTAAATTTAAGTACTACTACATTGAAATCTCAAATTTTCACCAAATAGATTTTTTTTAAACAAACCTAGTAGTTTAGAAACTACATTCAATTTGCTACAGATTCTATTCTTACATATTTTTGAAATAATAGAGATAAATTATTCAAATTTTTACATCAAGTTTTCTAACTCTAATTTTTCTTAATTTTTTGCCACTTAAGGGCCTATTTTTTCCATGATGATCCTGCACATACCCAACTGCTAAACTAGGATCTATGGAAAATGTCTGAAAACTAGTATATTGGGACTCATACACCACAAGTGGTGATTTAGTCCAAGTATCAGTGTTGATTTGAAACTATAATGTCCTCTAGTGTTTTCCTATAGCTTCTCTCCTTTCTCATCTCTAAGTTTGGAACTCTAAATTCTCACCTGTAGGTGACTTTCCATGATCTTGCAAGAAAGGTGACAACTTTAAGAATTTTGCAACTTTGACAACTTTCTCCAATCTTCCTCTTCAATGGATCTTATACCTAGATTTGCAAATCACACATCATAGAGAGGGAAAAATTTTATTGTTTTAGTGGATAGGGGTTTGCCTTTTTCAAACCCCATTTTGGTAATCAAACCTTGAAATGAAATCAAATAGAATGAAGGAATAGTGAATGAACAATATGAAATGTTACAACTCACCAAACCCTTGATATGAAGGCTACGATCTTGTATGAAATGGCTAGCATGAATCTAGATCTTGACTTGAAAGCTTGCTTGAATCATAAGAACATACATCACAAATGTTAGCTCGAAAACAAACATGATGCATGATGACTTTGACATGATGCTTGAATCTTGAATAGATATCTAAAATGCTTGATAATCACTCTTGAATTTTCTTGAATTCTCTTGATCTCATTAACATGCTATAAGAATTATTTGACCAACTTTCCTGATTGCTAGATTGCTTGTTAGCATAAAATATGTGAAATAACCTTGTATTTATACTTGTTTACGCCAAATTTCCTAAAATTGCAACACTACAAGCTAAAATTAGATCTAGGAGAATAAAATCCCACCATGAATTTTAATTTAAAATAGGTCCAAGCTATGTGGGAATCATATGCCACTTGGGGCGTATGAGTCCCAATAGGCTAGACTTGGGACACAAATTTCAAGAAATGTTAAGTTCTATGCCAAATTTAGGACCAAGACCCAAAACAAAGTTAGGACCCATATGCCCAAGGTGGTGTATGAGTCCTAGATCGCTAAATCTAGGCCATACAATCCAAAATCACTAAATTATAATTTTTCAGTAGATATGTGTTAGGATTATCCTTAGAAAGATGCATTAAATAAGGCTTGTGGATGCAAAATAGAACCAAATAAGACATAAAGAAACCTAATTTTAGTAGGGATGGCCCAAAAAAGTGTGAAAATGTAAAGGGATACATTTTTCTACACTAAAAATCTAAAAAAATTAAGCTTTTATGAAATAGAATCCCATTTTTGGATTGACCTCCTGAAGTGAAACAAAATCGTGTTTGCTAAATAATAGGATCTCGTTTCATTTTTTCCGATTTTAGGTATTTTTCTATGTCTATAACTTCCACTAGAAGTTGAATCATCTTCTTGTATTCACTCTTTACAACACTTATTATTAGTCGGGATTGATGTTAGAAATGCATCAATTTTTCATGTAAGTTTTTCTATGTTTTATGTTCACTTGTTTTGTGAGCACCAACACTTGCAAGACCTCCAATCAAGAATCTAATTATCCTTGAAGATGATGAGTGCAATGAATTCAATCTATCAAGGAAGGTGAATCTAAGTGTTAAGTTGAAGAACTTGTTAGTTTATCATTATTTTTTATACATTTTATCTTTTCTCGACCTAAGGTAAACACTTTTATCATCATTATTGTTGTGGAGGTAGAAATACAAAATGGGGCTTGAATTATGTAAGACCTATAAAATGAAACCATTTATCTCCCCTCTTGTGTGAAGGTGATATATTTGAAGTGGATTTGGAAAAGGATTGAAGACCTAATTGCAAGATCAAGCATTCAAGCCTTCTACCTCAACAAATTAGGGAAAGTGGAATTAATCATTGACTTACAAAATCAAAGTTGAATCCAGAAAGGAGGAACCTATGAATTATAAAAATTTGAGATATGTTTGTTGATTTTAAATATTTCCATGTACAATTCTAGGGTGCCAATGTCCCTGTCCACCTATCTTGAGCTCAAATTTATATGTTAGGTTCCTTTATCTTTGCACTCTACTATTTTGTGATCCTCTTCTATGTTAGCATTTTTTACTTTTTAAAAAGATCATAACAATTTTTTATAGTTGCATAGTTAACATAGGTACACATTTACATTATCAAATCAAGCTAACTCACAATCAATAAAATAACCTATTATCATCCCAGAAAAAAAAGCAAAACCCTAATCCACCATTCCGGCTCTTCCATAGCGGCTAGTAGCCAAGTGGGTTTTTGTGATCATTTTTGGTTCTTTTTGTTTTAATGTAGGAGAAAGTGTAATATAGACCCAAGGTCCCTTTTTCCCACATCATAATAAGATGCATATTATTGTAAATTATAATAGAATATTTGTTGGGATATCTAGTGATTATTTTGGGTAGGGTTGCACAATTACCAAAAAAAATTCAATAATACTTTATAGAAAACTTGTGTACGATTGTACTAAATCTACAAAAATTTGATGTGACCATTATTTCATTTTTTAACTACATCAATGTTGGGATTAACCAAGAACCTCTAGGATTATAAGTTTATTACATAATACAACACTATGAAATTTAGAAATAATATAACTTCATGACTAGGATAGCATGATCAACATAGTGAAGGATATTTCCTCTAATTAATTTATACAAAGTGATATATAAAATATTTTCAATGCCACTTATAAACACACCACTCATTTTGTATATGCTTCCCAACCCTCAATACCTACTCTATGGAATTATTTAAAGTATGCTCTAACTGCATAATAATAAAGTGATATACTATGTTGTATTTTTATTATTTAAAAATGAAAAGGTGAAAAATAGGGTCCACCAAAATGGATCAACAAAGTGATGGACCATTGATTTTTCTAGGACCTTTTTCACTCAAATTATGCAAAATAAGATGCCAATAACAATAAAAATGCAACCTAACTGTTATAGCAACTATGTGGATGTATTTAGAGCATAAAAAGCTATGTACCTGGCCAAAAAGTTGTGTTTTTGAGCTACGGAGGACTCATTCACCTTCAGTGGAAAATGGGTCCTTTTAGGGTTTTCAAAAATTGATTTCGAGATCTTGTTCCTTGATTTCCACACTCTTGAAATCTTTGTTATCAACTTGAGGAAGTTGATATGCAATTATGTAGAGCTCTTTTTGTGATCTTGCACTTTGAATGACAACTTTAGTAACTTTGCAAATTTGACAATCTTGCTCCAAATCTTGCTCAACTTGATCTTCAACCTATACATCTTCAATCATACACTCAAGGCAAGAAAAAATTGTTTATTTTTTAGTGAATGGGGGTTTTCCTCAGTCAATCCCCTTGTAGGTAATTAAACCAAATGATGAAATGAAGGAAATGAATCATGAAACATGAAATATGTAAATGATGTCACCTGGATGTTGTCTTGTGAAAAAAATCTACAAACTAACATGTAGTGGCCATGAAGAATGTAGATCTTGGATCCTTGAATATGATATGAACAATATTTTCAAGTAGATCTTTAATGATATATCCACCTCTTTAGCTCAACAACATGAATGAATGCATTAAAACTTTGACATGATGATAGGATCTTGAATTGTTGCAATAAACAATTGAAATCTACCTTGAAATTTTGTATAATGCTTGATCACTTGAATGCTTGAATGCTTGAAAGTCTTAGGATGAAACTATGTGAATTAACCCCTTCTTTATACTAAATTAGGAGATTAATCCTAAAATTCAAAGAGATAAGGCTAACAACTGATCTAGGAATAAAATTAATTAAATTCCTACCAGAATAAAATTAAAAAAGGGGGGTCTCGTTAAGGGATGACCCATTCACCATTAAGGTTGAATGGGTCTTGGCTAAGTTTCTAGGACCAAGATTTGGGGGATTGAAAGAAGCCTAAAAACCCATTCCAGATCAACTAAGAAAGGGGGGTCCTTCTAAGGGAGTACCCTTTTTCCATCAAGGAAAAATGGGTCCTAGCTCAACTTACCAGGACCAAACATTTCCCAATGAAATAATTTTTTAATTAAATTATAATTGTCGAGATATATCTTCAAGAGGTGTCAAAATTAAGGCCTAAATTTGAATTTAAAGGGGCTTAATAACTCCAATTAACCATAATTAATTAAGACCACCTAGATAAATATGAAAGTGCTTTAAAACACTTTACAACACTTTACAACACTTAAACATGTTACACATTATTTACATTTTTATTGAAAAGGGGCCCATTAGGCTTAATTAAGAAAAAACATCCTAGAAAAGTGTGAAAGTGTGTTACTATGCTTTACAACACCCTTGTAAAGGATCAATTAAGGCATTTTTTAGTTAAATAAAGGTCCTAGAGTAGTGTGAATTTGTACAACACATTACAACACCACTCCAAAACAGTATTAGTTCAACTTTAATGTCAATTATCAAACCAAGTAAGTGAAATGGCTACTTTTTCCAGTACTACATTTTGTCCCCAGTTTAGTGAGAGGATGGCCCCATGTAAATCACACTAAAGTAGACATCCAAGACACTTAAGAATGCATCAATAAAAAATATACATGATCATACCTTATCAAAGGCCAAGAAAAATAAACAAAAAAAAGGATCAAGCACAACTATTTCAACATGATGTCAAACTATGGCCATTTGTCCATAGCACAAGCTACTCCACTCTGG
Organism: Sequoia sempervirens; assembly: GCA_007258455.2. Lineage (NCBI taxonomy): Eukaryota > Viridiplantae > Streptophyta > Pinopsida > Cupressales > Cupressaceae > Sequoia > Sequoia sempervirens. The sequence goes on along the minus strand of VDFB02047230.1, from coordinate 124,660,073 downwards.
GGAAGTGGAACCTCAGTCTGTCCACTAGGTGAGTTGTCCCAAAATATGTATGCTCACTCTGGGGTAGTGGAACCTTAGTATTTCCACTAGGTGAGTTATCCCAACAAGGTGGAAAATGAGAGAATCATATTAGCCTTTCATACCATACCAAAGTTATCCTCCTAACAACTTCAATAAGAAACCACAATGAAAATTCTTTTTGTAAATACTTTTGAATGTCATGTAAAAATTTTGTTAAAGGGTATTTTGTTTTGTTCATGTAATGGTCTTCCTCTTAGGGAGCATTGTGCCTAATGTCTCCAAGAGAGGACAATTCAAAAGTGTCAGATCGTCACCCCATGGGATGCCTCATTCACATTATGCCATGTTAGTAGATCATACACTCTTGGATGGCATCAAACCCAATGACACCACCAAGAAGAGGACACATTACAAGAGAAAGGGAAAATCACACCATGAAATTTTCCAAAAGATGTCATCAATGTATGCCCTACTTTAAAGCAGTTGCTACACCATTACTATGAGAAATTTCTTTAAAGTAGCCAATGTTTTTGATCCTAAGACATGAGAGATTTCCTCAAAAAATCCTATGCCAAGTTATGTGTTTTTGAAGCAAGCTACATCATGAAATAGGAAGGAAGGTTTTCCCCAAAAAACAAATAAGGGATCTATGGATTTGGGGTTAGTATGCCTGTGCTACAATATTTTCATAGAGCATGGAACTGTCATCATTCCCTAAATACTCACAAAATTGGAAGAATGACACAAAGAGAGTGAAAACAAAGAAAAAGCCTTTTGGGTCAACATGGAAGAAACATGAATATCTTGATTCCTTGCATCATCCCCAAAAGGAAAACACAAGCCAAATGAAAAAGAGAAAGAAAAATCTTTTGGGTCAAGATGGAAGAGATATAAATGTCTTGACACCTTGTGTCATCCCCAAAAGGAAAACACAAGACAAATGAAAAATGATTGTGACATAGAGAAGAATGAAGGTACATATAGAAGAATGCACAAAAGAGAGAGGATATATGAAATGAAACATCATGGGAGATCACATTATGCACATGCAATCACATAAAGAAAAGTGGAAAAGAAAAAGACTAGTAAGGCATAGGCAAGTAATTAAGCCTAAAGTAGGTCATCCACCTCCCAATCTCGATTGATATAAATGGGAGGCAGGAAAATGGCTAAAGGGATGACAACAAATGCATTACTAGGACAAGGCTATCAAATTCTATCCCGTAATTTGTGCAAGGAAATAATGAGACAAGATAACTGAGGAAAATGAGTTCCTTGTGTAGTGTAGAAAAATGCATACCCTTGCATTTTCACACTTGTTTGGGTTTGCATTGCTTTTTTTTATCCTTATTTATGCCTTAATTGGTCCTAGTTTGCATCCACAAGCCTAATAAATTATATCTTTTTTATGGCTAATACCAAGAAACATCAAAGGATAAATGACAATTTAATTATTTTGGCCATGTGTCCTTGAATTTGGACTAGGACTAAAATGCCACCTAGAGCGTCTTTGTCCTCCATAGGTCTTGGGACCCTCTTTTCAAAAGAATCTTATAAAGAACCCTTTTTGGAGTCTATGACCCAAGTTTCAAGCCTCGAGACTAAGATGAAACCTAGGGCATCTTAGACCCCATTAAGTTATTTTTGGGATTTAATTTCAAATCTTGGCAAGATTTAGCCTCCTTTAATTAATGATTTCATATGTAGGCTTGTTGTGGTGTAATTTTGGGATATTAAGAATGGATAAGTATAAATACAAGGTTCTTTCACTCATTTTTCATCTAAGCAATTCATGAGATCATCCTAGCAAGTTTACAAGTGACACTAGAGCATTCAAGAGAAATCAATCAAGAATTTGGAGCCATCATCAAGATTCAAAAATCATGTCAAAGATATTCTTGCATCATGTTTGTTTTCGAGCTAACATGTGTGATGTAGGGTTTTGATTCAAGCAAGAAATTTAAGTCAAGATCTATCAAGCATTCATTCAATTCAAGATCTACATTCAAGCTAGCCACTTCACAGAGGTTTATAGATTTCATAACAAGGGTTTGGTAAGTTGCAACATATCACTTTGTCCATTCATCATTTCCATTCATTATTCCATTTCATTCCAAGGTTTAATTACAAACAAGGGGTTTGACCAAGGAAAACCTCCCATTTACTAACAAATCAACAAGTTTTTCTTCTCTTGTATGTTTATGTTCGCATATTTAGGTGGAAGACCTAAAGATCATTTGAAGTAAAAAGTTGTGAGGTTACAAAGTTGCATTTCTAAGTTTTCATCTTCACATAAAGTCACCTATAGGCCAAATCTGAAAGTTTTAGGACCTGAGATCTGAAAAGAAGGAAGTGCAGACCTTGGACCTCAGGATCACATTCCAACATTGCAAAAATTCAAATTGGGACTAAGAAGACAGTAAGGGTGTCTTAGTCCTCCTAGAGGTATTTCATAGATATTCTTTTTAATTCTATTAACATCCAAAGATTCTATGTTTTCCCCAAAAAATAGCAGTGGGACTAAGAAGACACTATGGGAATCTTAGTCTTCTTTAGCATATTTTGACAACATTTTTTCATTTCCATAATCTTTGGATTTTAGAACTAGAACTAAAGGAATCTTTGAAAAATATCTCTAGGAGGAATAAGACACCCTTACTATCTTCTTAGTCCCAATTTGAATTTCTACAATTTTAGAATGTGATCTTGAGGTCCAAGCTCTGCTCTTCCTTCTTCTCAGATCTTAGGTCCTAAAACTTCTAGATCTAACTTGTAGGTGACTTTCCGTGAAGATGACAACTTTGCAACTTCACACTTCAAATGATCTTCAACTCAAACCAAACCATTGTTATGAAATATGAAAACTTGTGTGGAGTGGCTAGCTTGAATTTACATCTTGAATTGAAGGAATTCTTGATAGATCTTTACCAGAATTGCTTACTTAAATTAAAATTCTACATCACAAATGTTAGCTCAAAAACACACATGATGTAAGAATATCTTTGACATAATGCTTGAATCTTGATGATGGCTCCAAATGCTTGATGAATTGCTCTTGAATGCTCTTGTGAACTCAAAATTTCTATTACGAATGCTCTCACAAAGAGAAAACCACATCAAGGAACATGGAAAAAAATGTCAAAAATAATACCAAAATGATTCCAATGTATGCCTCCACTTGAAAGAAATTGTTGAACACTATGTTGTGATAAATTACTTTAAAGTAGACAAACATGAAAAAGGAAAAGAGGGTTTCCCATAGAAACACATAAGGGATCTATGGATTTGGGGTCAGTATCTGTCTTTGCTACAATGATAATAGAGAACTAGAAACTGTCATTATTCCCCAAATACACATAGAACTAGAAGAATGAAACAAAGAGAGAGAAAATAAAGAAAAACCCTTTGGGTCAACATGGAAGAGACATAGGGGGTCTCAACACCTTGCATCACCCCCAAAATAAAAACACAAGACAAAAATGCAAATGAAAAGAAAATGAAAGATACCAAATCTTTTGGGTCAACATGGAAGAGATATAGGGTGTCTTGATTCCTTGCATCATCCCCATAAGGAAAACACAAGACAAAAATTCAAATGAAAGGTAAAGACCAATGAAAATGCAAAATATTGCAAAATATAGAGCAATGTAGGTACAAATAGAGGAATGCGCATAGAGAGGAAACATTAAACAATATGGAGGTTCACATTACACACATGCGATCAACCAAAAGTAAAGCAAAAATCAAAGAAAAAAGACTAGTAAAGCACATGTGAGTCAACCATCTACCAGGTCATCGATGTCCCAATTTTTTTTAGTATCTGCAGAATGTAGATCACTAGTGAGAGGGACAACATCAAGTGTATTACTAGGAGAATCACAAGGTTCAACACATGGTAAATCACTCAGTTTAGGAGGATCATCATGGTTTTTATTGTCTAAGCTGATAGAAGAGGAAAATAGAAAATTCAACTCATTATGCACTTGCTCATCAATTTTAGTAGTTTCTTCATCATCATCCAAGTTAAAGACAAGAGGAGGACAAATGATAATATCCATTGAAGGTGTTGGTCCTTGTTGTGTCGGAGACATAGGATCTATTGGTTTTAGTAATGGAGGAGGCTTGTCATTTATTAGTTCTGTCAAATTTTTATTTTTATTTTCTATGTTGTTCTCTTCATTCATCTTTCAAGCAATAGAATGATATCTATGCCTACGCTCTCTAGCATTTCTATTTCTTTTATTATGGTTTTCAAGTTACGCTTGTGTAGGAGCGGGTTTTTCAACCATAGGTTCCTTTTCTTCCTATGAGGGAAGAATGAAAGAAACCATGGAAGGTTGTTCAACCACTTTCTCTTTGGCTTTATAAATTTTCTTAGGAGGTAGTTTAGGAATTGTTTGGTTTTCTCTTGGCCTTTTGTAGGAAATATGCAAGAGTTTTTTTATGGATGGGTCTTGGTTAGTAAGAAGTTATTTAAGCTCAATATTATTTTCTTCAAGGGGTAGATGTTAAATCATGGGTTGAGGAAAATTTTCAAGGGATAGCATGGATATGCGTTTTTTCTTTGAAATTTTTGTAGGATAGGAAAAGGAAGTCCTCGCGAGGTCTTATAGGCTCCATGGGCTTGAGCCAAAAATAGTCTAAGGAAAATTTTCCATTGGAAGATTGAGGTCTAAAGCCACTATGGTTCACAATGAATATTTCATTGTCGATTGGAAATTTGAAGCACTTATGGACAACGGATGGGACCGCATTCATGGAGCGAAGCCATTTGTAGCTTAACTTCACACAAAATTGATTCAAATTAGAGATGATAAGAATGATATATTTAATTTATTTCATCTTAATTGTAAAGGGAGTGTGACCGAGCCCATCATAGCATGAGAAAAACCATCATGCATTTCAATCCATGTTTTGAGTTTATCATATCTATCTTGAGTGAGTTCATTCATGTATAAGAGTTCCTCTATGATCACATTCTCTCGAGAGACGAGATCAATTAAAATCCCATGAGTGGGCCTGTCATTGATTCTTGCATCATGTGTGTTTTTGAGCTAACATTTGTGATGTAGGGTTTTGATTCAAGCAGGCAATTCAATTTAAGATCTATCAAGCATTCATTTGATTAAAGACCTATATTCAAGCTAGCCACTTCATACAAGTTTATAGATTTCATAACAAGGGTTTGGTGAGTTGCAACATAACATTTTGTTCATTCATCATTTCCCTTCATTATTTCATTTCATTCTAGGGTTTAATTACCAGCAAGGGTTTTGACCAAGGAAAACCCCCATTTACTAACAAATTAATATTGTTTTATTCTCTTATATGTTTGTGTTTGTATATTTGAGTTGAAGATCATTTGAAGTGTGAAGTTGCAAAGTTGCAAAGTTGCATTGTAAAGTTGTCATTTTCACATAATTTCACCTACAAGCTAGATTTGGAATTTTCAGGAACTGAGATCTAAGAAGAAGGAAGAGTAGACCTTCAACCTTAGGATCATATTTCAAAATTGCAAAAATTCAGATCGGGACTAAGATGATAGTAAGGGCGCCTAAGTCCTCCTAGAGATATTTTTTAGAGATTCCTTCATATCTACTTCTAACATCTGAAGATTCCATTTTTTCCCCAAAAAATAGCAGCGAGACTAAGACAATAGTAAGGGCATCTTTGTCCTCCCTAACATATTTTGATAGAATTTTTGCATTTCTAGAATCCTTATCACATTTTCAGACTTCAAAGGTCAATTCATCCTAACTTTTTGTTACTTAATTTTGTCATTTGAATTCATCATTTGGCATGCATTACTAGGTTTTTTGAGTTGAATGGTAAGTTTTCTTTTCCAAAAATTTTCTTGGTGGTGAACCCTTTGAAGCCTAAGTAATCTTCCTAGGTCTCCCTTGTTGAGAATTGACTCACCTTTGTGTTGATATTCAATCCAATTTGGGATCATAGGGAATCCTTGAATGTTAGTCGGAGAAAAGTGGTGTTTTATGACCTAAATCAAAAAGCATCCATTTTCTAATTAATTATTTTGGTGAACCTGACCTTGTGTGCATTCATTTTTCTTAATTGGAGTTCACTAAGACCCTAGATCTAGGTTGCATTCATTCTTGCATTAGTAAAAGTGCATCTAGGGTTCATCATATTTGCATTAGTGAAAGTGCATATAGTTTTCATTTTTCCTTTCTTCCATCATCTTATCTAAATTGAAAAATAGAAAAATTCCATTTTCAATCATCTTAATTACATTTAGGAACATTGTTATTGCATTTAAAATTGAAAAAAATTGCATCCAAGTTTGCATTCAATTGCTTGTCATTAGTCACCTTTTCTTCCATTCATTTGCATTTTTTTTTGTTTCTAAACATCAGGTCCCTGAGTAGGAGACCCTGAAACCCTGTCAACGATCTAGATTTTACTATTTTTTTTAAAAACCCCCTACAGGGACTAAAATTCCCTTATCAGCGTCTTAGTCCCTTTGTGGATTTTTTTCCTCATAACCCTTTCTATATTGTTTTCTTTTTGTTCCATTTTCTGGAACTTTGAAATTTCATCAACAAGACAAAGATGCCCTTGTTGGAATCTTAGTCCTTGCAGACTCTGAAGCTATAGTTTTTTAGGGTTTAAATATGCTTTTCTATGCTTCTGTTTAATGCTTTCAGTTTTTTGTTACAGTTTGCAAAATTATTGTAATTCCAATTTCTTTCATTTCAAGTATATTTTAAAATAATTTCAATTAAAAGCATCATTAGATCTGAAAATGCTCACATCTTTGAAACTTTGCATAATATGGATAAAAATACTTTTCACTTTTGCATATACAATGTTCACATTTATAAAACTTTGGATGAGTTTGATAAAAGTTATTTTCACTTTTGGATATACATTGTTTGCATTCTTAAAGTTTTTCATACATTGGATAAAAGTGTTTTACATCTTTGGATATACATTGTTTACATTATTAAAGCATTGCATGAGATGGTTAAAATTGCTTTTCCTTTCTAGTAAAATAATGTTAGTACCTTACCTTTCTAGGCATGCTAAGAAAAAGTTCATATCCCCTCCCTATGAGAGTGTTTTAGTGAAAGCGAATACAACCTTGGAAAATCCTAATGATCATATTCATTGTTCTCCCAATATCTCTCCTACTTGTGCAGAAGATATTTTGGTGTTAGAAGAACCAGTCAATGAGAGTTTTGAGTGTCCTAGTTGTTTCTCTCCTTCTACCTCTCTTATTGGATAATACATTGATGACCATATATATGATCCTTCCCCTACCTATCCTATTTTGGAAGACATTAGGGAAAAAAGGAATGAAATCATAAATGATCATAAACATCATAATTATCCTTCTAGTATTTCTCCTAGTTGTGAAGAAGATACATTAATCGATGAAAGTCAAGGGAATCTTAGTTATCCCTCTTTAGCTAGGGAAGCCCTTATTGGGAAAGACAATTCAACCATTGATCATTCCCCTATTTGTGATGAAGAACCAATCCTTGAATGTCAAGAACATTTGGTTTGTAGTTCTCCTAAACACTCTCCTCCTAGGGAGGATATCATGGTGCAAGAAAATGAGAAAATTGAGACATTTCTTTCAAAAAATGTTAATGAGGCTTTTTCCAATGATGATGATGAAGAGACTTTAGACTCTCCTTCACTAAGACACCATGAATTTATTTTTTAGGTTATGCACATTATATATCCCTTGATTTACTCTCCTGAACCTAAACTTATCATTTATCCACCCTCGAAAAAACCACAAACTGAAAATAAACTTGTCCTCATCCTTGAACCACTAAGAAAAATTTATTAGAAATTGAGTTATAATATGGTTTCTCATACATGTAACACAAGGAATAATAGACAACCTCAACCTAATCCAATTTCCCTACCGTTGCCTAATCCTATATTACCTAGTGCTCCTTGTTTACCATCACATAGTGGCAAGGAGTATGATCTTGTTGAACAACTTAAGAATACTCCCACTAAGATTTCCTTATGGGATCTTATTCAAATTCACCTAGTTACCACACCATGCTTCAAAAAATTTTGGAAAAAGTTGTGGTTCCCCCTAGTGCAAATCCAAGCTCTCATTTAGGGAATGAATGTGGTTAACATCGATATTACCTTTCACCAAAATGAGTTAGCCCCCTTGGAAGTGAGAAATAAAATTGAAGAATTCATGATAATAGCTATCCATAAGATAGTAGGGATTCAGTGTACCATTTTTTATAATGGATCAACTCTTAATGTGTGTAGTGTAACTCTTTTGGATAAACTTCGCATAGAAAAGTCACAAATTCAGCCTGATTTCTTATCAATTCAAGTTTTTGACAACATAGGAAAGAAACCTCTTAGAGTAATCACTTTACTTATTACAGTTGGAAAGGATACCTTACAAAATCCTATTCATGTTATGCTTCTTGAGATTTCATATAACCTTTTTTTAGGAAGACCATGGATTCATGAGATGCATGTTGTGCCTTCAAGTCTTCACCACATAATGATGTATGCTTACAATAATAAGGTGTACAAAGTGGAAATTTATCCCGAGCCTGAAAGTTTCTTACAAGTAGAAAAAGGAACATCAAGTCCTCTGAAAAAATTAATTCCAACCTTGGAGATAGAACCCCTAAAAACTACACAACAAGAGATTGAAACAAAATTGAAATTATTGGAAGATGATTGGGGTTTATTAGATTTTACACCTTCATTCTTGGGAGAATAAAAAATCAACAACAATAGTGAAGAACAAAAAGGGAAAACAATCATTTTAACACAACATGCACTTACACAAGGTGAATCTTCAACATGCAACAATTACACAACTGATTTTGACACAAACAATTATGAGCCACCACTGAATACGAAAGAGATGAAGCTCTATGAAAAAAGGTTATGAGCTTATGAAACAACTAGGCTATAGTGAAAAATGATGTGGCACAAATGAACAAGGTATCCATATCCCTATAGGTCCTTATACATAAGAAAAGACTAGTGGTCTTGGTTATTGTCCTCTGAAAGACATAAACAAGCCTTAACTCAATATCAACACTATTACAAAAGTTTCCTCTAAGCCAACTTTAACATTAGTGCATCCTGAATTGATAGATACTAGTGGTCTTGATTGTTATCCTTTGAAAGAAACAGTGAAATCCTCGCTTAACATCAACATCATCATGCAAAACACTTACAACTCAAATTCAACAGATTTTACACCTTTCTTTAAAGAAGAGAACAAAATATTGCAATCTAAAGAGTCGTGTGTAGGTATGGAGAGATATCTTTATCGCAAATGAAAGCAACTTCTCCTACTTTTAATCAAGAAAGTATCTTTTTGAGACTCCTCCAAAATCATTTGATATCCCTCCCTCCAAGAACACGATAGAAAATCTACTACAAACATTCATTTTGTGCATATCATAGAGTTCATGGTCATTCTACTAATGAATGTAATGCTTTAAGTGATAAAATTCAACATCTTAAGGAATATGTTGAGGCACCTAATTATTTATAAGGAAGAGCACCATACTCCTTAAGATGTTGAATTTTATCACTTAGAGCCTTACATTCATTAGTAGGATTACCATGAAATCTATGATATGCACAAAATGAATGTTTGTAGTAGAATTTATTTTGTTTTCTTGGAGGGAGGGATATCAAACAATCTTGGAGGAGTCTTGACAGGGTACCATCTTGATCTATACTAGGAGATGTTTCTTTGTTTGCGACAAATATATCTCTTGCTTAGTGATGAGAAGAAAAATGGATACCTAAAGATATCACACATTTTCCACTAATCATTCACTAATGTCTTAGGAGTCCCAATTGGATTAACTAACAACCTCACAAGGTGAGTCAATTCTCAATTAGCAAGGACCTAGGAGGGGGTTCTTTGATTTTTAAGGGGTTCACCACCAAGCAAATTCTTGGAAAAGAGAATGTTGTAAAACACAATGTGATTTGTAAAATGACCTAAAACTAGTAAAGTAAGATAAATGAGAGATGAAAATGATGAAATTATCCAATAGAAAGATAGTATGTGTGTACCTAGGAAATCTAGAGATGTTGTGAGGATTCTGGAAACATAAAGATGCTTCCAAAAAGTGTTATGGAGGACTAATATGCCTAGGATGGTGTATTAGTCTTGTTGCTACTTTTGGGGAAAATACAGTCTTTGGATGCTAGAACTAGATTTGAAGGAATCTATGAAAAATATGCTTGGGAGGACTAAGATGCCCAAGATGGCATATTAGTCTCGCTCTAAATTTCTGCAAACTCTAAATAGGATCCTGAGCTCCAAGGTCCACACTTGCTTCTCTTCCAATCTCAAGTTCTAATACTTTTGGATTTAGCTTGTAGGTGAGTTTCCATGAAGATGAAAACTTTTTAATGCAAATTTAAAACTTTTACAACTTTTCACTCCAAGTGATCTTCAAGTCATCAACCTAAATCTGCAATCACAAATATGCAAGATGGAAAACTTGTTCATTATTAGTGAATGGAGGTTTGCCTTTGTCAAACCCCTAGTTTGTAATTAAACCTTGAAATTAAATAACAATAATGAAGGAAATGGTGAATGAACAACATGCAATGCTACAACTCACCAAACCCTTATAAAGTCTACAAATTTTTTTGCAATGGTTGCAATGGATATGGATCTTGAATGCTCGAAAGATATAACTTAAATTGCTTGCTTGAATCAAAACCCTACATCACAAATGCTAGCACAACACACATGATGTAAAAAGCTCTTTTATACGATGCTTGAATCTTGATAATGGCTCCAAATGCTTGATAAATTCGCTCTTGAATGCTTTCAAAAATACTTAGATGCTTGAATGCTCGATATATTGCTTAGGATGAGAAATGAGAGAAGGAACCTTGTATTTATACTTATATATGCTTAATATCTTGAAATTACATCACGCCAAGCCAGCATATGAATTCATTAAATAAAGGATGCTAAATCCTACCAAAATTTGAAATTAAATCCTGAAAATGACTCAAGGAGGAAAAAGATGCCCTAGGTGTTGTCTTAGTCCCAAGTCCTAAAAACTTGGGGCATAAACACCAAAAAGAGGCCTAGTGAGGATATCTCAAAATCAGTGTCCCGAGAGCCTTGGGGGACAAAGACGTCCTAGGTGGAATTTTAGTGCCAACCCAAAAATCAGGGACACACCAATGGAGTCATTAAATTATCATTTATGCATTGCAGAATTCTGAGATTAACCAGAAAGAGATGTAGTTCATAGGGCTTGTGGACACAAAATAGGACCAATTAGGCCATAAAGAAGCATAAATAAAGGAAGGTGGGCCAAAATAAGTGTGAAAATGCAAGGGTATGCATTTTCCTAGACTACACTTAGTATTAGTTGTCATACCTACACAAGACTCTTTAGATTGTAAGATTTTGTTCTCTGTTTTAAAGGAGGGTGTAAAATCTGTTGAATTCGAATTGTAAGTGTTTTGTGTGATGACATTGATGTTTTTGATAAAAGGAAAAACAAGTTTTGAATGGACCTGAAACTATTTAAAAATAGGTTTTTAAAGGACCCGAAACCATTTAAAAATAGGTTTTTAAAGGACCCGAAACCTTCAGGTCTTAAGGGGACCCAAAACCCACACCAAGAAGAACAAGCTACTCAAAAGATAGGAACAAAAACAACTAGCAGCAGCACAGGGAGACAGCAAGCCAACACCCAGCCAAAAGCCAACAAGTAGCCCAAACAAGACCTTGGAAACTACAAGAGTCTGACACTCATTGGTTTTGACGGGACCAACAACCCACTACAGACCACATTTTCTGCCATTATAGGAAGGGTTACTGCAAGTGCATAGGGAAACAACAATTTCCTTCAAAGACCATCTGTTCTCTCCACCTCTATAGGAGAGAGTCCCAAGCTCAACCATATCATGGTGACTGCAGCACCCCTTATCCTTTAGATAGAACTCCATAAAGATCAACTCTCTTTTCAAAATATCCACCTCAATAGAAGATGAAGAAAAGAAAGCAGCATGTAGGCCAACCTCAACTTTCTTTCTGTCACAAAATAGGGCATAATAAACCCCACAACATTTCTTCTAGGCATGCACGAAAGAATCCTTCTCCACCTCTATAGGAGAGAGGTCATGACTAGCCACATCCATCTCCCCCTCAATAGGAGATAATACCACCTCCATAGGAAGGGCTACAGTAACCCAAAGATGCACAAAAGGAAACACATTGAACAACGCCAAGGATCCAAGAACCTCTCCCAAAAGATTAGAAAACAAATCAGGGTTCGAGGAGAGGAGAACCTCAATCATAGAATGCAAAGGATTGACCACAAACAAAAGAAGATACTCAATCTCAGAATGCTCAAGAACAAGCAAACCCTAGGAGGAATAGGGGTTCCCGCACAACAAAGTAGTAAAGAGAAGACCCAACAAGAGAGCAGACCAAGCAACCTTGACACACCGGTCAAGGCTAGAGAGGGGCCAAAACTCCTCACAAGCAGCCAATGGGAAACACCACCAAAACACCAAGAGGGGAAAAGAATGAACTAGAACAAACCGAAAAAGAGAGCCCCCAGGAAATAAGCACCAAACACACCACAGGAAGGAGTGAGGAACAACCAAAAAGAAGCAGGAACAAGACCAAGCCAACATGAAGAGATCCCAAGCCCTCCTGCTATGTCAAGTAGGAGCAAAGATTGGCCTAATCTTAAACAACACTTCTTTAAAGAAGACCCCACCACCAACCCACCGAATGGACAACACCCACAAAAGATATAGGTAGGGCAATGTGCACCCAAACCCCACCAAGCACAGCCTATCGGAAGGAGAGCCAAGAAGCCACACATCACAGGCAGCAGAGAAGGTAGTAGTGGAAAGAGACTCCACCAAGGGAGGGGCCAAGACATCCTCCGCACCCCACAAGGCACCAACTCTAGCCACAATAGACCAACTCCAAACAGTGAAAACTGACAAGAAGGAAACATCAGTCATCACACGTCGACACCTCCACACCAAGAAGCCTAAGGAAAAGACTTCGCAAGACCCAAACGGTTGTGCCAAAGGAGGAATAGAATCCAACACCAGATTAGGATCCTTAGCGTCATCATCAGAATCATCCCCTCCTTCGTCTGTAGAATTTGAATCGCCCCCCTCATCCCTATTCCCGCCCAACGCTCCCATCTTTTATGATGACATTGATGTTAAGCGAGGATTTCTCTGTTTATTTTAAAGGATGACAATCGAGACCACTAGTGTCTATCAATTCAGGATGCACTATTGTTAAAGTTGGCTTAGAGGAAACTTTTGTAATAATGTTGATATTAAATGAAGGCTTGTTTATGTCTTTCAAAGGACAATAACCATGACCACTAGTATTTTCTTGTGTGTGAGGCTCTATAGGGACACATATACCTTGTTCATTTGTGCCACATCCTTTTCCACTATAGCCTAGTTGCTTCATGAGCTCATAACCTTTTCCATAAAGCTTCTTCATCTCTTTCATATTCAATGGTGGCTCATAATTGTTTGTGTCAAAATTAGTTGTGTAATTATTGCATGTTGAAGATTCACCTTGTGTAATTGCTTGTTCTGTTGACATTATTTTTATACCTTTTTTTTGTTCACTATTTTTGTTTATTTTGTATTCTCCCAAGAGGGTATGTGTAGGATCATGATGGGCCAAAAAGTGGCAATATTATGGGTATTTGTAGGATATGTGGCTGATGACTTTTTTTTAACCCAAAATTGATGAAATGAAAAGGGGTTTTAGAGGAGATTCTTAGCTTTCCACCAGTATAAATTATGCTTTAATTTGAATATAATAAATCATTATTATTCATTTTCTATTAGAATTATGACTAAAGTCCCCATCGATAGGCTGATTGAAAAGCATCTATAACTTTCAAACGGTATCACATTTTTTGAATCCAAAACATGCGTCACATTCTATGCTTCACATACTATAGGATTAAAAAAAGAAAAATTAAATTTCATGAAGTTTTCACCAGTTAAGGTGGTCAGACATATGAGTTTTTATATTTTTTAAAATTTGTAATAAAAAATTCATAACTAATTATTTACTTGGGAAAAAATTATAAAAAAAATCCATCACATCCAGACATGAGTCCTCTACTTATATAGAAAATCTTATAAAAAAATATTATCATTTTATTATGGTTAGGGTGGTCAGACAGACACCTACTTCTTATTTTTTCCCTAAAATTTAAGTATCATGCATTGAAATTTCAAATTTTCACCAAATAGATTTTATTTATTTTTAAATAAACCTAGTAGTTTAGAAACTACATTCAATTTTCTACAGATTCTATTCTTACATATTTTTGAAATAATATAGATAACTTATTCAATTTTTTATGTCATGTTGCCTAACACTAATTTTTCTGAATTTTTTCCCACTTAAGGGCCTATTTTTTCCATGATGATCCTGCACATGCCCAAGAATGAAGGTGTAAAATCTAATGAACCCCAATAATCTTCCAACAATTTCAGTGTTGTTTCAATATGTTGTTGTGTAGTTGTTAGGGGTTCTATCTTCAAGGTTGGAATTAATGTTTTAAGAGGACTTGGTGTTCCTTTTTCTACTTGTAAGCAACTTTCAGGCTCGGGATAAATTTCTAATTTTTACACCTTATTATTGTAAACACACTTCATTATGCAGTGAAGAGTTGAAGGCACAACATGCATCTCATGAATCCACAGTCTTCCTAAAAGAAGGTTATGTGAAAGATCATGAGGCATAGCATGAATAGGAGTGTGTAAGGTAGCCTTTCCAACTATAATAGGTAAAGTTATTACTCTAAGTGGTTTCTTTCCTATGCTGTCAAATCCCCAAATTGATAAGGAATTGGGTTGTTTTTGTGACTTGTCTATGCAAAGTTTATCCAAAAGAGTTACACTACACACATTAAGGGTTGATCCATTATCAACAAGGTGTACTAAAAAGATGTTTGAAGCATGGTGTGGTAACTAGGTGAATTTTGAATAAGATCCTATAAGGAAATCTTAGTGGGAGTATTCTTAATTTTTTCAACAAGATCATACTCCTTTCCACTGTGCCATGGTAAATTATGAGGACTAGGAAATATAGGATTAGGAAATGGTAATGAAATGAGATTAGGTTCACATTGCATATTATTCCTTATGTTATATTTATGAGAAATAGTATTGTAACTTGATTGTTGTGACACATTTTTCTTAGGTGGTTCAAGGAAGAGGACAGGTTTATTTTGAGTTTGTGATTTTTGCAAGGGTGGATAAATGATAAGTTTAGGTTTAGGAGATTACATCAAGGGATATCTAATGTGCATAACCTAAAAATATTTTTTATGGTGTCTTAGTGAAGGGGAGTCTAAAGTCTCGTCATCATCTTCATTGGAAAAGGCCTCATCAACATTATTTGAAAGGCATGTCTCAATTTTCTCATTTTCTTGGACCATGATGTCCTCCGTAGGAGGAGAGTGTTTACGAGAACTACAAAAAAAAATTTCTTGACATTCAAGGATTGGTTCTTGATCAAAAATATGGGAATGATCAATGGTTGAATTGTCTTTCTCAATAAGGGCTTCCCTAGGCAAAGAGGGATAACTAAGATTCTCTTGACTTTCATCGATTAAAGTATCTTTTACACAACTAGGAGAGATACTAGGAGAAGGAAAATTATGATGTTTATGACCATTTATGATTCCATTCCTTTGTTCCCTAATGTCTTCCAAAATAGGATAGGTAGGGGAAGGACATAAAGAGGGTCATCAATGTCTTGTCCACTAAGAGAGGTAGAAGGAGAGAAACAACTAGGATGCTCAAAACTCTCGTTGATTGGTTCTTCTAATGCAAAAATATCTTCTTCACAAATAGGAGATCGATATTGGGAGAAGAACGAATATGATCATTAGGATTGTCCAAGGTTGTATTTTCTTTCAATAGAACACTCTCAGAGGGAGGGGGTCTGAACTTTTTCTTAGTGTGCCTAGAAAGGTAAGGTACTAACATTGTTTCACCAAAAATGAAAAGTAATTTTAACCATCTCAATGCTTTAATAATGTAAACAATGTATAATAAAAGATGTAAAATAATTTTATTCAATGTATACAAAAAATTATGAATGCAAACAATGTATATCCAAAAGTGAAAAGAACTTTTATCAAACTCATGCAAAGTTTTATGAATGTAAACTTTGTATATGCAAAAGTGAAAAGTACTTTTATCCATATTTTGCAAAGTTTCAGAAATATGAGCATTTTCAGATCTAATGATGCTTGTAATTGAAATGATTTTAAAATACACTTGAAATGAAAGAAATTGGAATAATAGTAATTATGGGTGAAGCCACAATAGTGGTTTATAATTGAAGTGAGGAAGGAAAACTCACAAAAAATGAATGCATGGAAAAAAACTTGATTTTAGGGGTTAGTACGAACCTATTGGTTCGACCGAACAAATTAGGGCTTTGGTAGAACCCTGTTAATACTTTCCTACCAAAAAAGCCATCAAAACCCCTTATAGAAGGGGGGTTTGAATGAACCTTGGTTTGAACGAACCCCCTTTATTCCTCATCCCCCCTAAGACAAAAAAAACTTGAAGTTTGGAACTTCGAAGCTCGGTTTGAGGATGTAAATGGAGGAATATTCACAAGCCCAACTAGAATCAGGTAGTCCTTAGAACAATCTATCCAACGAATATAATTTTAATATGTTTTGGTTTTATTATGTATTTGTTTTTTTATTTTTATAAAACATAGGTTTTTCATCGAAAATGAAGGTCTTTGTTCTGCACATATGGAAGAATAGCATATTATTAAAAAAAATTGAAAAATATGAGTGCACCAAATATTGAAGTCCTTGATCCAATAGAATTTTTTTTTTTGAATTTCGATATATACAAAAAGTTATGCATTATACGGTTGCTATGTATGAATTGTAATTGGTTTGACTTTGAAACTTGATTAAAGAAAAAATATTCAATAAAAAATATCTAACCAAGTGGAAGCACTAGATATCAAAGTTACGAATCTAAATTTGAGAGAATTAGAATTTTATCCTTCATGGAAAACAAGTTATGTGTTATACGGTGTGCGTCACTTTTTAAAAATGCTATTTTTTGAAAAAAAACCATTTTTCGTGGGAGATGGAAAAAGTGGAATCTGATTCCAAAAATTTTGAAAAAAATATTTTTAGAATCTACAAACAAAATGTGACGAGACTCTAGTTTGCATCATCTTCAAATTCCTCACGGTTTAGCCGCTATAGGTGCCCGAATGTGAAGATTTAGTTTAAAAAAATAATTTCAGTGTCTAGTTTGGCCAAAACTTGTAAACCACTATTATGGGATCACCAAATGCAAACTGTAACAAAAAAATGAAAGTAGCAAACAAAATCATAGAAAAGAAAATTTAAACCCTGAAAATTGTAGCTTCATAGTTCACCAAAGAAAATGCATACACTTGCATTTTCACACTTGTTTGGGCTCATCGTGCTTTATTTAAACCTTATTTATGTCTTAATTGGTCCTATTTTGCATCCACAAGCCTAATAAATTATATCTTTTTATGGCTAATCCGAACAAATATCGAAGGATAAATGATAGTTTAATGCTTTGGCTATGTGTCCTTAATTTTTGGACCTAGACTAAGATGCCACCTAGGGTATCTTTGTCCTCCAAAGGTCTTCTGACCTTCTTTTTGAAAGAACCTTAAAGGGCACCCTTTTTGGAGTCTATGCCTCGAGTTTTAAGCCTTAAGATTAAGTCACCAGCTACGGTGTCTTAGCCCCCCTTAAGTTATTTTCAGGATTTAATTTCAATTTTTTGTAGGATTTAACCTACTTTAATTAATGAATTCATATGGCAGCTTGGTGTGGTGCAATTTGGGGATATTGAGCATAAATAAGTATAAATAAAAGGTTTTTTCACTCATTTTCACCCAAGAATTTTGTGAGAGCATTCCTAATAACAAGTTTGAGCTCACAAGAGCATTCAAGAGAAATTCATCAAAAATTTGGTGCCATCATCAAGATTCAAGCATCATGTCAAAGATATTCTTTCATCATGTGTGTTTTTGAGCTAACATTTGTGATGTAGGGTTTTGATTCAAGCAAGCAATTCAAGTCAAGATCTATCAAGCATTCATTTCATTCAATATCTACATTCAAGTTAGCCACTTCATACAAGTTTGAAGCTTTCATAACAAGGGTTTGATGAGTTGCAACATAACATTTTGTTCATTCATCATTTCCCTTCATTATTTCATTTCATTCCAAGGTTTAACTACCAACAACGGGTTTGACCACAGAAAACTCCCATTTACTAGCAATCAACAAGTTCGTCTTCTCTTGTGTGTCTATGTTTGTAGATTTATGTTGAAGGTAATTTGAAGTGTAAAGTTGTAAATTTGCAAAGTTGCATTGCAAATTTGTCATTTTCACATAAAGTCACCTACAGGCCAGGTCTAGAGGTTTCAGGACTTGAGATCTAAGAAGAAGGAACTGTAGACATTGAAATTTAGGATCACATTTCTAAGTTGCAAAAATTCAAATCGAGACTATATTGGTAGTAAGGGTGGCTTAGTCCTCCAAGTGGTATTTTTTAGAGATTCCTTTAGACCTAGTTTCGACATTCAAAGATTCCATGTTTTCCCCAAAAAGCAACAGTAGGACTAAGAAGGCAGTAAGGGCGCCTTAGTCCTCCTTAGCATATTTTGACAACTTTTTTGCATTTCTAGAATCCTTATCACATTTCCAAACTTCTCAGGTACATACATCCTAACTTGATGTTACTTAATTTTTCTATTTGTATTCATCATTTGGCTTGCATTACTAGTTTTTGTGAGTTGAATGTTAAGTTTTCTTTTCCACTATTTTGCTTGGTTGTGAACCATTTGAAGCCTAAGGAATCTTCCTAGGTCTACCTTGTTGAGAATTGACTCACCTTTGTGTTGATAGCCAATCCAATTTGGGATCCTAGGGAATCCTTGAACGTTTTTTGGAGAAATGTTCTATTACCTAAATCATAAAGCATCCATTTTCCAATTAATCATTTTGGTGAGCCTAACATTGTGGGAATTCATTTTTTTGATTTGGAGTTCATTAAGGCCCTAGATCTAGGTTGCATTCATTCTTTCATTACATATTGCATTAGTAAAAGTGCATCTAGAGTTCCTCATATTTGTATTAGTGAAAGTGCATATAGGTTGCATTTTTACTTTCTTGCATCATCTTATCTAAATTGAAAAATAGAAAAATTGCATTTTCAATAATCCTAATTGCATTTAGGAACATTGTTATTGCATTTAAGATTGAAAAAATTGCATCCAACTTTGCATTCAATTGCTTGTCATTACTCATTTTTTCTTGCATTCATTTGCATTATTTTTTGTTTCTAAACATTAGGTCCCTAAGTAGGCAACCTGGAAACCCTTTCAACAATCTATATTTTGTTTTTCTTCTAAAAAAACACATATTGGGACTAAAACACCCCTTTTGGTGTCTTAGTCCCTCTATGGTTTTTCTGCCTCAGAACCTTGTCTATATTGTTTGCTTTCTATTCCAATTTTTGGAACTTTAAAATTTCATCAGTAGGAAAAAGATGCCCTTGTTGGCGTCTTAATCCCTTTGGACTCCAAAGTTGTAGTTTTCAAGGTCTAAATCTACTTTTATATGATTCTATTTGCTACTTTTAGTTTTCTATTACAATTTGCAGAATTACTATTATAACAATTTCTTTCCTTTCAAGTGTATTTTGAAATCATTTCAATTACAACCATCATTAGATCTAAAAATGCTTAAATTTCTGAAACTTTGCATTGTAATTAAGGACTCACCAATACATTTCTAAAAAATTATTTGGAGGAGAAGGGACTTGCAATACAAGAAAGGAATCCCTAATCCTTAATTTTTCTCTATAGAGGGAATAGTTGATTCAAGGAAACCTAGGATTCCAATTTGGATTGACTATCAATGCAAAAGTGATTCAATTCTCAACAAGGGAGATATAGGAAGATTCCTTAGGATTTGAAGGGTTCACCACCAAGAAAAATATTGGAAAAGACAACTTGATATTCAACTCAAAATACCTAATAATGCAAGCCAAATAATGAGTTAAAATGACAAAATTAAGTAACAAGTTAGGATGCATGTACCTAGGAAGTTTGGAAATGTGATAAAGATTCAAGAAATGAAAAACTACTATCAAAATATGCTACCTGGAGGACAAAGATGCCCTTACTATTGTCTTACTCTCCCTGCTATTTTTTAGGGGACATGCAAAATCTTCATATGTCAAAATAGAATCTGAAAGAATCTCTGCAAAATACTACTTGGAGGACTAAGACGCCCTTACTACTAACTTAGTCCTAATCTAAATTTCTGGAACTTTAAAATTTGATCATGAGGTTCAATGTATGCACTACCTTATGTAGGTATTCCAAATATCAATAGATCAATTAAATCCTAAAGACTTAGCCAATGTCTTATGCTCAAACTCAAAGGTTGATTTGGCCAACTGACAAGATTCAGTCAAAGATTGAGATCTTCTGCACTTGTGGCTCTGTAGAACCAAGGTGGGTTAACCTATACAATTTCCAAAACATAATTCACTTGCACACAAACATTGCTTTTTATAGTAGATAATTCCCAATGAACATACACTAAAGAAAGCATTGACAACCTCAAATTTGGCTAAACTCTTGGTATAATCAACACTAACTCATAAATTGGGAAGCAGAACACAAAAATTCAACCAAATAGCAAGGATTTAAAATGATTTTGAATTTAAACATGTTTCTGAGATGCATCAAGCCAAACAATAGACTAGTTCCTAATTCTAGGTCATGGAGTCAAACACATAAAAATAATTGATCAACAAATTAAACTCAACCAATGGATTTAAATTGTTAATGCATTGCATCAACAAATCCTCTTCTATTATCAATCAATTTTTTTGTATTAGATCCAACCTACACACTCCAATCTCAATCATTTGCTCAAAGCATTTTAACCATTTCATTGAAACAAAACAATGAATAGATAAAACAATCTCAAAAAATTGAGATGCCAAACACAAAGATACTTGGTACTATTGAACTAAAATGACTAAAAAAAATACAAATCTGGAGACAATTTGAAGATATTCATGACTTTCATGATTTATTTGCACAAACTAGATGATATTTTCCCATTAAATTAGAATTTATAGCTCACAAACTCAAAATATGACTCAAACTTAGCAATTTCTATCTACCCAGCCCTATACGGGAATTCAAAACCCTAGAATAATGAGAGAAGAAGAGCGGAATAGAAGAATGGAATGTTCTAGAAGAAGATATGAAAATTTCATCTAGCAGCTCCATTCTCGCTGATCAACACAATTGTAAAGCCTCTCTCATCTTTCCTCTTTACAACCAATTTTACCTCCAATTTTTTCCTTTGTTTTGCAACAACAAATTCACCATGTGGAGAATTTCATCATTCACCAAGCAGTTGAGAGAAAATATCTCTTCCTGTAGAACTCCTCATTTATGTTCTTTTCATCAAACTGGAGTTGCACATTATTCCAAGAAAATGTATTTGTTTATAAAGTGAATAAATTCACTTTATAAAATATCTCCATACTATCATTTTATTTTCCATATTTAAAAACTTGTACTTGTTTATTCTCCAACAAATAAAATGTTTCCCAAATAATTCCTTCATGTGTAAATGGCTTTAAATATTTCACTCTTCAGGTAAAAGCATTTTACCTCCAACACAATGATTAAATGTTTCATTTAAAACATTTTCTCATGAATATTTTAATTTCACTTAAATAAAAAAGTAAAAGTTTGAAATATTAAAAACTCCACCTCCACTTATCTGGAAAATATTTCATTTTTCCCCAAAGTTAACTTTAAACAATGTATTAAAAATGCATTGGGCCCACATTGGCATCTCCTCTCAACACATTCTCTCTGATCCTGTGAGAAATAATTGCCTTGCATTTTACTCCCATGAAGTAGTCGAGAGTGGTGGGACTTACCCACATATCTCTTTCATTAAATCCTTCCCACCATTAAAATATATTAGCCCCTACAAATATTCCATTGAGCATCTTTAATTTATTTAAAATGTTTTTCTTTTGATAAAAGGAAAATGAAACATTAAAAATTTATCAACTGACTCCTTTAAAGACTTTACCCATGCACAGAACGTTTCTCCTGGGCCCCACATGCCACGTGGCATGATCTCACTAATCACATGGGTTTTAAAGAGTGTGCACCTTGGAGATGCGAGCCAACAACAAACAGTTTGGATTTCATCTACATTTCAAACTACCTCATCTCTACCATCGATCCTTTTCATCCATTGTTTTTCCCTAAATCCTCCTTCACATTTCATTCTGCAACTTCATTTCATTCATAGCAACTGCATTTCATAGAGGTCCATTCTGTGTGTCTACATTTGCAACATTCACTAGGATCACATTTCTAAAGGCACTCATCTCTATTCTTTGATTTATTCCTTGAATCCCTTCTTTATGGAAACAAAGAAAATTTGCAACCTCTTCTTGCTGTGTAGCTTTGGACCATGCCTTAATTTTCACACTCATCCAACTCTCTACACCACATTGTTTGTTTCTAATCAAGTTTATATGCCTAGTTTATGTTGCCACCAATTCTTGCACATGAATACATTGCCCTTGTCTGCTAGTGAATGGCATTTCATTTCCATTTTGCTGTGTGAAGTTTAGCTTTTCTTCTGTGAGTTACATTTGAATTTTTTGAAGCTTTGTTTATGCTGCTCCATTTCAATCTTCAAATGAATCAACCCCTATGCACAAAATCTCATCGTAACATCAACAGCCCCTCCCTTGAAGCACGTTGCTACCAACAAGGGCATTTTCTGCACCTTATTTGTTAGAGGCACTTATCAAGCCAACTAACATACCTTCCTTTGATGCTTTGATGGATGCCCATGCATCTCATGGACTCACATTGCTAGACTTCACCATGGTTCAAGCCTCGTGCTTTGAGGTTTCTAAAGCCTTTTTAACAATAGATTTGTTTCATGCATGTGCTATTTAATGTTTCCTTTGCTAGTTTGGAAGCTACCTCAGTGCACAGCGAAGGTGTTTTATGGCTCACACCCATTGCATATGCAGTAATTTCAAAAGACTTTTCAACAAATCTATCACCACTTTGATGTCTTCATACTGTCCTCAAGCAACAACCTCATATACTATATAGAGGAATTTTATATTCAACAAGCTACGTTCCTCTATTCATGGTTTTTCAATGGATCAACCCCTTATACCATTGCATTTGACTTTGTTTGTAATATCAGATAGACCCTTTCTTGTTGTGTGTGGTAGCCATGTTTATGCGCTTTAAAGGCTCTCCATACCCTGCCCCATATTTTGGTGGACTCCCCATTCAAAATATCTCCTTGAATATGGATTGTGACTCCTTCATCTAGATTCTCATCTCTACTTTCCTTTTTTTTCTTTTAAGTAGCACCTATGCCAATGCTATGCATCTATATTTCCATTTTTAAGATGTTCGATCTGTTGCAAACATTTCATTTAAAATGTTGACTCATTCTTTTCCACTTATCTATAGAAGAAATGCAAGATAAACACATTCCTTTATTGAAGAAGATTTTCTATAAAAAGCCTTATGAGAGCCTTCATACATGCTATCATGGAATAGAATAAGTTTCTCTTTTAGCATATGTAGATGTTCAAAAAACTTAGCAAAATTGCATAGTGTTGTGACCGATCTCATGGAAACTCAAGTTCGTTGCTTCAAACTATTCAGAAGCCTCTTCATTTTGCATAGATACTTGATCATACATTGTCAAGTCCAAAGTTGGATAGTGACTCTATTCATGAAAAATAGCAATCTTCACTTTGAAAATATGTTATTCAAGAGATAATAACATAAACCCCAAATCTTTGACAATGTCTCTTTACCAATACTGAAACACAACTTCAAACTGTGCAAAGTAGGCCAGGTCCCCAAGTGGGCTCGACTAAAAAAAAAATTGGTTTCAAACAAATTTCATGCTTAAATTGACTCGAGACAACTTCAAAGTTTTTTTGGAGTGAAACCACGAAATGGGTTTCCATTAAAACTCACCTTCTGACATGTTTGCAAAATGTGCAAAACTGGCTAGGTGGGTTCTAGAATTGCCTTTGAAAGTTGGTCAAACGACCTCTTGGAACCATGAAAACTTGCAGGCATGTAGACATTCAGTCCAAGAATGTAATGCAACAAAAAACTTGGTAAAATGAGTCACGAGGTGAAATATATTCACTATCAAAGTTGTGCAATTGAACTATCTACAACAATCAATTGTTCTGAACCAATTAAAACTCAAGAGATCACCTCATGGAAAAAATATGAAATCCACTTCTGGTGAGCTGCCACTAGACATAATAGAACATTTTGGTACAATGAACACATGTGCAAGTGATCTTGGATTCAATAATAATTGATTAAAATTTATTGAGAGTCAAAGTTGACCTCTTTGAAAGGTTTCAAAAAATGTAGGTGCAAAACTGAACAAATTGCATTTGGTTTTAATCTATTAAAAATAGAAAATCAACTCATAAATCTCTGAAACCAGACATGGGAGTTCACTTTGGTATGAAGAATGCAAAACAACAATAATTTTGAATTGACAATAAACCAACTACAAAATGCAAGCTCAAACAAGAGGCTACTTTGCAGAACTACAGATTTGCATACAACAAAAATGTGCCAAAACCCTCCAGCTTCACTTTTTGAAACCTTGACAAAACTCATCATAGGAAGCTGAAATTTTACATGCACGCTCACATAGGGCACATGAGCGAGCTTCCAACTAGGTTTTGCACGAAAATCAATAGGCATCAAATTATGACCCTCCAAAGTGGGTCACTCAGGAAGATTTGTCAAGTGTGCTTCTGAGAGTGCAGAGGAAATTTTTTGAAATGGGCATCTCAAATTTGCAAAATTTGAGAGTGCCATTAGTGGCTCCAACTAGGGATGTATGCTCCCTATAGACATAGAAAGATTCCATATCTCTGGGGAGTAGACCAAGTTTTTAGTCCATCAGGTGTCCTCAAACTGCTTCTTTATTCAACTTTCTTTTCAATTTCATCTAGTGACCTCAGGCCACTCAATGAAAAATGGGAGTCAACATTTACCTCAGTCAAACACAATTTTGTAAAAGGAGTTGATCTCCCTCAACTCATGCTTGCCTCTGTCAAACCACAAGAGCATAGGTAACTACATTCTTGCAAACATAAGTATCAGGCTACCTTTGTGAAAGTGAAAACTTGCTCTCTGTTTGGCTTTGTCATCACATGGCAACCAAATTACATATATTACATCATTGCCACTTTCTTCATTTTTTGATTTTGTATCAAATGGAAACATTAGAAGATGGTCATCAAGACCATATGAAAGCATAGCTTGATCACAACTCTCTGCCTGATTGAACATGTTGGTACCTCCTAATAGGAAATCACACATAACATTATCAACATGTTCACAATCATTATGCATCTAAAAGTCAGGCATATTTTCAAAATGTTGATTATCATGTGGCAACAACTGATAATATTCATCATATAAACCCTTCTCAAGCTGAAGACAATTTTCTTCAATATCTTGCACATTGCCACACTCTGGGAAAACCTCTTCCAGCTGACAAAAATAACACTCACATTCTGCTTTGTGGCTGGAACTATCATGCTTACTCTAATTACTAGTTTTCATATCAAAATTTAAACCATAGCAAGAACTTACCCAAAGATCTAGCTCATCATGTAAACTATCTCCAAGTGTATGCAAAAGGATACACTCATCTATTGGAACACTCTACAACTATTCTTCATCATGTTGGTATTGAGAGTCATCAGAGATTTCTGACTCATCATCATCAGTAGTCATATGGTCATCTTCTGAACATAAGGTATCATCATCTTCACAATCACTAGTTTTCTCAATAATGAGCAATTCTAGTTCAGAAGCACATTCTGATTTCCAATTGAAATCAATCTCTTCATTCACATGAAAAGACTCATTACTAGGCTCATTTAAGTCATCAAACAAAGACTTGTTCAAATCTGCACTAAAATCTTCAATACTTGGCTCATTAGATACACAAACCTCTAGGTTATCTGCTACTTCAAACTCATCAAAATAGATTTTTGAGTTTGCATCATCATACTCACTTTCATAATCATCATACAATGCATCATTACCATCAAATGATTGATTGTCTTCTTTCACATCATGATCAACTAGTTCATCATTGGAAAGAGAATCAAAGATACATACATCATACCATGCATCTTGAAGACCATATGTGCCATCGAAAAATGGTCCCTTGTCATTTTCATGGTCTTTTAGGTCTTGTTTCATAGTGTTGGAGCTATGTTGCTTTGATTTTATGATGTATCTTGGCTTGAACATGCTTATTTTGGTGCTAAAACTCAAAGAACGACATCTTGTGAAGGTGTTGTGAATTTTTGTAGCACATTTCTACATTCTTCTAGACTCTATTTAATGCAATTCACCTAAAAACCACTGTTTTACACATCAACAAGTCCTATTTTTAAGTGTTGTAAAGTTTTGTAACAAGATTTCACGCTTTTTTAGGCATATTTTGATGAGGGCGCAACCCGAGACTTAGAAAATAACCCAAAAACAAGAGAATAATTTTATTATTCAGAAAATGGAGCTTCTTACATGCAAAGGATCTCAAATCCCCAAGTTCTTACAACACATGCAAGTTACAGAAAGCTACAGAATAACCCTTTCTCAATATGCGAGCTTGTCCCCAAAAAGCGTCCAAAAAATTAGAAACCTCCCATAAATAGAGCTCCTCTTTAGTTTGGAGCCAAAAACATTCAAATTTTAGTTTAGGCAGTTTGGCACCAAAAATTACAACTTGAATTCAAATTTCAAAAGAACATTTGCAATTGTATCTTCTAGAAAGTGCGCCAACTTCCCGGGGCCATAACTTTTGATTCGGGACTCCGATTCGCGAACCGTTTGAACTGTTGGAAAGGTCTCGAAGTCAACAACACGCTTGAAATATTCTATGCTGATTTTGGCAAGTTTTGGGGCTGATCCGGGAAATCTAAGTGCCTCAAATCTAACCCAGAAGATTTTCAGGTGCAAAATCTCGAAACTAAAACCTAATATCTTTTCTAACCTGTGAATAGAAAAATAGTAATTGGGAATTTCTATTATGTATGAAAAGGTATCCAAAAAATGTAAAAACATTCAAAAAATTGGAGAGAAACTCTTGAAATTTAACTATTTTGGGTGATGCAAGATTCTACACCACTGAATATTCCCCGCGATCGCATAACACCCAAGGGCTTTGAGAAGTGACCTTGTCAAATGCCTCGACAGGAGGAAAACCAAATGGCTCCACCCCACCCAGGGCAGCCAAGATGAATCTCGCTACCGTGCCTCCTTTCCATCACTCACCACAGATGGCTCTTCTTTTATAATCACTGCTCCCCGTACTCCTTCCCACATGACTATCTAGGATTTCTTCAATCTCCTCCTTTTCTGAAATAGGTGATGGAATCCCACACTGTTCCATCGTTGGTACTTCCTCTACGCCACCTTCATGATACTCT
>VDFB02047230.1:124524552-124632319 GCA_007258455.2 Sequoia sempervirens | reverse complement strand
TCTAGCAAGAATTCTTTTGACACACGCACCAGCTCCATCATGTTCTCCTTTACCATGCCCAGCTTCAAAAAACACCATATATGTTGGACATTAAGTTTCTTGTGAACCCTACTTAACCAATAGAACATTCTAGCATTTTTGAACTGCCCTGTACAATTATCTAACCATATGAGGTGTTCTTTCATATGGATTCCTCTTTCTTTTAAATTTCTATAAAATATACTAAAACAATATTGAACAAACTCTCATGAATGTAACCGATTGTCACTCAAATAACAATGATACTCCCTCAAAACTTTTCTATCATCCTCAGTGCTATCATCTGCATGTCTATAAACAATATGGACAAACATAGCTACTTGCACTAAATTCTAATATTGAGATTGAATTTCCTCTTGCGGAGCGAGAGTATAATTCTTCGCAAAATCAACCACTGAAAGTATAGTACCAATTGGAAATGTGTTTCTACATGCGCGAAATTGGCCATCAAGCCATCGAGCATGTTCAAAGTGCATAACATATTTTGGTACAATTTTATTATTAAATTCACTCATAAATGCATGCACACCAACTTTTCCCCGTAACTAAAACACAATGTTTTCCTATTTTTCCATCTTTTAAAGAATAGTGAACATTCCTAAATCTTTTGACATCTACTAATTGTTGTCCAAAATCATGATCAACACTTTCATGCAAATAGATTCTTAAAAATGAAAGATTTCCACAGTTAATGCATTGTCCAAAAATACAAGAACTTAAATAAAATAATTTATCATTAGATTTTCACAAAACAAACTTGAAATAAACTCTCTTATTGATTCAAGTGGTTTATCAATACCACATAACTCAGAGTAATCATGTTAGAATGCAAGGTACAACGATATATCGAAAAACATCATAAAAATAATGAAATTGAACATGTATTTTACAACAACAAGATATTCGCTTATTAATTTTGATACCAGGGTTTCATGTATTTTCAAAAAGACCTTTGACTTATTTTAAGGCTACCGTGTAACCCCGAATCGCTACAAAATTTTCTATAAAATTCAGTTTGTGTTGTATCTAATAGGTTTTTTGGGTGAGGATCGCGGACTTTGGACCCCACCCTTAATTTTAAAACATCTCTAGCATTAGATGAAACCCTAGTATTATCATGCCAAAAAATTTTGATCAAAGATTCAATTTCAACACTCAATTTTATATCAGACCTCGATAGTCATCCACTGAAACTCCAACATTGATTGATAGGATCATTTTCTATACTTTATCTTCTTTTTGCTGCTCTTAGTAATGTTTTAGGATGCATTTTTAAAATTTCACTAATATTGCTTACCATTCTTTTATTCAAAGTTGTTTCATTGACTATAGTAGTAGTTATAGCTCTTCTTGCTACGTTTTTATCTTTAGATCGACTATTTTTTCCAATAGATTGAATGGCACTAGCAACAGTAGACATAGAAAATTTTGATGATTGATCTTTTCTTTTTGGTTTAACATAAAAGCCTAACCTTTTCATTACTTTCCTCATTTTTTGCATTCTCATCAATTGCATCATTAGTTGACATTGAAATGCAATATTTTTAATGTATAAAAGAATTCGTGTATATTCTATTCAGCATGTGTTCTTATTTTTCTGTCTAAGAAATTTGATCGGGGAAGATTATCTAAAATATCCACTCCAATTTTTAAAAGTATTTTCATTTAAATTCAACATCACATTCTAAATTTCATTCTATTTTCATCAACAAAACAATTTTATTTTCTTTATTTTCATTTTCATCAACAAAATGGTTTCTATTTTCATTTTTCATCTCATTTTCATTAACAAACGGTTCTATTTCATTTTCATCAACAAACGGTTTTCATTTTCATTTTAATTTCATCAAAATATAGGTTTTTTCATTTTCAAGAAAATGATCATTTTGATTTTCATTTGCAACAAAAGATTTTTCTTTTTTGTTTTCAACAAATTCTATAAAAGTTTCATTTCTTTCAATATAGTCAATGTCAACATCATTATATCCAGCTTCTTGTAAATCTTCTACAAACAAATTTACCATGTCACTAACATGTGGATTTGAAGACGTACCTGGATTTGTGTATATTGAAACATTCTCCATAGCATTCAAAGAGGGATTTGAAGACATAGTAGGACTTGTTTGTATAATCATATTCTTCTCCAAATTGACTCCTTGCAAATTAGTTTCATCTACAACCATGGCATCCTCAATGTTTTCATCTTCAATAGTTGTGGAATTGGTTGCTTCACCATCATTCATTGATTTCATTCTCATTCTTCTTTCTCTTTGTCTTTGTCTCTTTTTCTTTATTTGTTTCAACTTTGAGGAGTCACGTCTTTCTCTCTTATTACTTAAATTTATCTCCCATAATTATAAATTCTCAAGCACAAATGAATGTTAATAGGACAAATACTTCAAAATATTGAATCCAAATTGGAAGTTGAATACCTATTATGGAAAAATTATTCCTCTTGTGTTCCTCAAAACAAATAGAAAACTACCACAATTCCACTTTAAAAATTGTTTTTCTTTATGCTTCCTTTGAAAAATTCAATCCATATTGCAAATTTCACTTCAAAAATGGTGTAGATGATGCTCCCTTTGATAAAATCAACAAAAAATCAAATTGACCACCTGTAAATACAATAACTTATGAAAAATAATTAATTTTTAGTGCTCTCGGCCGTACATGTGAAGTTGCAAAGTTGCAGAGTTGACAGTAATTGTGAACAGTGTTTTTAAATAATATAAACGGGATCCCGTCTATAAAACACGATCTCGTTTATAATAAAACAGGATCCCGATTACCAAACGGGATCCCGTTTACTAATAAACGGGATCCTGCTCAATAATCGGGATCCCCTTCACTAAAATCCAGTCTGTGAGCCGTTGCAAAGGCAACGGGATCCTGTCTTATAAACGGGATCCCGTTACCTTTACAATGGTCAAAATAGAAACGGGATCCCGATTATGACACGGGATCCCGTTTATTAGTAAACAGGATCCCGTGTCATAATCGGGATCCCATTTTTTTAAATTTGAATTTTTTTTTGCATCATGGGCGGGTTTTTACCAAGGTTTTCAGTTCGAGAAAAGCTTTGGAAGTCCGAACCTAAGCCTTCAACCTGGTTTGACCTACAAATTGAAGGCCCTAACAATGTCAAAGAAAAATATCGACTTTGGACATATGGCTGACGACCTTTTTTCAAAAAATTTCTAACAAAATGAAAACCCATTTTAGATCAAACAATGCAGATTCTAAATATGTAATTTGTTTTGCCATTGAATTATTTTTTGTATTTTTCAATTAATTTTTAATAAAATTGGTCCATAAACTTTAAATATTAGAGTTTATTACTATTTGAATAACTTTTGATCAACATAACATTTTGACAAACGGATTGCACGAGAGCAAACTTCAAACAATTCTTTTCAATTTGAAAAAAAAAAATCAAAAAATGATAAGTTTAGGTCATCTTATGCATGTCATACATGACGATTTTTCAAAATGACAAATCTGCCTAATAAAAATTAACAAAAAAAATATTCAATAAAAATTTACAAAAAATATCAAGAACAAGGTTCAGTGAGTCATAAAACTTTTCCCAAAAGGATTTGGAAAATACGATAATTTAAGTCAAAATATGGATGTCGTACATGTGCATGGTATGGTACAAAAAAATGACTTTTAAACAGTGGTTTTTTGAAATGCCTATTGAAACTCAATTTGTACAATCTAGGTATTGAAATAAATTACATATTTGGAAGCTAGACTCCGAGCACTACATTTTATGATTATTGACTTTTTTAAAGATTTCATCTCTAAGTGCTTCAAATTTTAAGGTCAAATGTGTCAAATACTGAAAATTAGGGAAAACACTTCCACTTTTTGGCCAAAAAGTGGACTCAACTTCTTGTACACACCCCTCAGTGCCTAGCGAAGGTGTTTTATGGCTCGCACCCATTACATATGTAGTAATTTAAAAAGATTTTTCAACAAATCCATCACCACTTTGATGTCTTCAGACTGTCCTCAAGCAACAACCTTATATACTATATAAAGGAATTTTATATTCAACAGGCTATGTGCCTCTATTCATGGTGTTTCAATGGATCAACCCCCTGTACCATTGCAAACCTTCTTTGTAATATCAGATAGACCCTTTCTTGTTGTGTGTGATAGCCTTGTTTATGCACTTTGAAGGCTCTCCATACCATGCCCCATGTTTTGGTGGACTCCCCATTCAAAAGATCTCCTTGAATATGCATTGTGGATCCTTCATCTTTTGTGAAAAGACTCCCTTTAGCTAGTTTCTCATCTCTACTATCATTTGTTTTCTTTTAAGTAGCACCTATGCCAATGCTATGCATCTATATTTCCATTTTCAGGCTCCTTGATTTGCTGCAAACATTTCATATAAAATGTTGACTCGTTCTTTGCCACTTATCTGTAGAAGAAATGCAAGATAAACACATTCCTTTATTGAAGAAGATTTTCTATAAAAATCCTTATGAGAGCCTTCATACATGCTATCATGGAATAGAATAAGTTTCTCTTTTAGCATATGTATATGTTCAAAAAACTTGGAAAAATTGCATAGTTTTGTGACCAATCTCATGGCAACTCAAGTTGTTGCTTCAAACTATCCAGAAGCCTCTTCATTTTGCATAGATACTTGATCATACATTTTCAAGTCACAAGCTAGACAATGACTCTATTCATGAAACATAACAATCTTCACTTCAAAAATATGTTATTCAAAAGATAATAACATAAACCCCAAATCTCTGACAATGTCTCTTTACTAATACTGAAACACAACTTCAAACTGTTCAAAGCAGGTCGGGTCCCCAAGTGGGCCCGACTAAAAAAAAAATCATTTTCAAACAAATTTCATTCTTAAATTGGCCTAAGATAGCTTCAAATTTTTTCTGGAGTGAAAACATGAAATGGGTTTCCATTAAAACTCACCTTTTGACATGTTTGCAAAATGTGTAAAAATGGCCAGGTGGGCTCTAAAATCGCCTTTGAAAACTGGTCAAACGACCTCTTGGAACCATGAAAACTTGCAGGCATGTAAAAATTTGGTCCAAGAATGCAATGCAACAAACAACTTGGAAAAATGAGTCACAAGGTGAAAGATATTCACTATCAAATTTGTGTAGTTGAACTATCTACAACAATCAGCTATTCTAAACTAATTGAAACTCAATAGATCACCTCGTGGAAAAAATATCAAAGCCACTTTTAGCGAGCTACCACTAGACACAATAGAAAATTTTGGTACAATGAACACATGTGCAAGTGGGCTTGGCTTCAATCATCATTGATCAAAATTTATTGAGAATCAAAGTTGACCTCTCTGAAAGGTTTAAGAAAATGCAGGTGCAAAACTGAACAAATTGCATTTGGTTTTAATCTGTTAAAAATAGAAAATCAGCTCATAAAGCTCTGAAACCGGACATGGGAGTTCACTTTTGTATGGAGAATGCAAAACAATAATCTTTTTGACTTGACAGTAAACCAACTGCAAAATGCAAGCTCAAACGGGAGGCTACTTTGCAGAACTAAAGGTTTGCACACAACAAAAATGTGCCAAAACCCTCTAGCTTCACTTTTTGAAACCTTGACAAAACTCATCGTAGGAAGCTGAAATTTGACATGCACGCTCACATAGGGCACATGAATGAGCTTCCAAATGGGTTTTGCATGAAAATGAGCAGGCATCAAATTATGACCCTCCAAATTGGGTCACTCAGGTAGATTTGTTAGGTGTGCTTCTAAGAGTGTAGAGGCAAAATTTTGAAATGGGCATCTCAAATTTTCAAAATTTGAGAGTGCCATTAGTGGCTCTGACTAGGGTGGTATTCCCCCTATGGGAATAGCAAGATTCCATATCTCTGGGGAGTAGACCAAGTTATGAGTCCATCAGTTATCCTCAAACTGCTTCTTTATTCAACTTTCTTTTCAACTTCATCTAGTGACTGTGGGCCACTAAATGAAAAATGGGGGTCAACATTTACCTTTGTCAAACACAATTTTGTAATAGGAGCTGATCTCCCTCAACTCATGCTTGCCTCTGTCAAACCACAAGAGCATAGGTAACTGCATTCTTGCAAACATAAGTATCAGGCTACCTTTGTGAAAGTGAAAACTTGCTCTCTGTTTGGCTTTGTCATCACATGGCAACCAAATTACATATATTACATCATTGTGACTTTCTTCATTTTCTGATTTTGTATCAAATGGCAACATTAAAAGATAGTGATCAAGACCATATGAAATCATAGCTTGATCACAACTCTCTACCTGGTTGAACATGTTGGTACCTCCTAACAGGAAATGACACACAACATTATCAACATGTTCACAATCACTAAGCATCTAAAAGTCAAGCATATTTTCAAAATGTTGATTATCAAGTGGCAACAACTGATCATAATCATCATATAAACCCTTCTCAAGTTGAAGACAATTTTCTTCAATATCTTGCACATTGCCATGTACTCTGTGAAAACCTCTTCTAGCTGAGAAAAATAGCACTCACATTCTACTTTGTGGCTGGAAGTATCATGCTTACTCTGGTTACTAGTTTTCATAACAAAATTTAAACCATCACAAGAACTTACCCGAAGATCTAGCTCATCATGCAAACTATCTCCAACTCTATGCAAAGAGATACACTCATCTATTGGCACACTCTACAACTATTCTACATCATGTCGGTATTGAGAGTCATTAGAGATTTCTGACTCATCATCATCAGTAGTCATATGGTCATCTTCTGAACATAAGGTATCATCATCTTCACCATCACTAGTTTTCTCAATAATGAGCAATTCTGGTTCAGAAGCACATTCCGATTTCCAATTGAAATCAACCTCTTCATTCACATGAAAATAATCATTACTAGGCTCATTCAAGTCAACAAACAAAGACTTGTTCAAATCTACACTAAAATCTTCAATACTTCGCTCATTAGATACACAAACCTCTAGATTATTTGCTACTTCAAACTCATCAAAATAGATTTATGAGTTTGCATCATCATGCTCACTTTCATAATCATCATACAATGCATCATTACCATCAAATGGTTTCTTGTCTTCTTTCACATCATCATCATCATGATCAATTGGTTCATCATTGGAAAGAGAATCAAAGATACATACATCATACCATGCATCTTGAAGACAATATGTGCCATTGAAAAATGGTCCCTTGTCATTTTCATGGTCTTTTAGGTCTTGTTTCATAGAGTTGGAGCTATGTTGCTTTGATTTTATGATGTATCTTGGCTTGAACATGCTTATTTTGGTGCTAAAACTCAAAGAATGACATCTTGTGAAGGTGTTGTGAAGTGTTGTAAGACATTTCTACATTCTTCTAGACTCTATTTAATGCAATTCACCTAAAAACCACCGTTTTACACATCAAAAATTCCTATTTTGAAGTGTTGTAAAGTCTTATAACAAGATTTCATGCTTTTCTAGGCATATTTTAACTATTTACACCTTTCTCATGCTTTATTTTATCTTTTTATGCCCTCATATGCTTATATTAAGTGTACTTTTGGGTCCTATCCCGAAAAACAACATTAAACATGACTTTATTTCCAACACTTGGTTGTGGGTCCCGGGTAGGACTCATTCACTAAGGGTGGTGAATGAGTCCCCCTTGGCCCTAAATTCAAAAAAAAATTAAAATTTCTTCTAGGATTTTACTCAAATTCACTTCATGTTGGCCTGTGATGAGGTATGAATGGATACTAAGGCACAAGATTTGTATAAATAGGTGATTTTAACCTCATTTTACATCTACACAATCCCATTCATTCAAGCATTCATAAGTCAAGCAATTTTCAAGTAATCAAGCATCTTGCATCATCAACTCAAGCACTTTCAAGCACTTTAGAGCAGCCATTGACATCACTTCAGATTTGCATATTCAATGATGTGGTAATTTTGTAATACTTCATGTTATTCAATTATCATTTCCTTTGCATGTCATTCATTTCTATTGGGTTTGATTACCAAAGTGGGGTTTCACCAAGGCAAACTCCTATTCGCTACCCCCCCAACATTTTTCCCCATTGTGCATGTGTGTTTGCAACTTTGTTTTGTAGATTTAATAGGTTTAGAGGTGTTGAAAATTGGATTTCAAGTAAATTAGGCTCTTCAAATCAATTCATCATCCATTCAAGCATTTTGAGCATTTTCAGCCCATTTTCTGCAGAGTTGACCCCGACAACCCAACATTCAGACTTTGTAGGATCTGGAGTAGCAGTGTTGACTCTTCACTTTTCAAAAATCTTGGGGAGGACTGATTCGCCACCCTTGGTGAATGAGTCCCACCTGAAATCTAGAAATCTACATTTTGTCAGAAATCAACTCCTGGCTATCAGAAATCAGCTCCTATCACATTTTCAACAGTCAGAGGACCGATTTGCCACCCTTGGCGAATGAGTCCCACTATGAAAAATCTCAAATTTTGATCAGTATTCTACAAATTCTAGAAAGCTCACACATCATCTAGGTGCACTCATATTTTACCCTATACCTTCTATTATTCATATTTCTTTCAATTTCTTCATATTTCATAGTTGTTTGCATATCATATTGTGTTTTCAAACATAGCATAAATTGCATCTTTGCATTCATTCTAGATCATTTTAATCAGTCAATTGCACTTAGGTTATTTCATTTACATAACATAACACTACATACATCCTTATTTGAATCTGCATAAGTATTTTAGGACCTTAAATCTCTCTCTTTCTAGGTGGAAAACCCTAGGAAGAGAGTTAAGCATTTAGGTTCCCAAAATCTATGACACATTTTGGTGAACCCAGCTTTTTAAAAAATTTAAACTTCTAATTGCATTCAATATCTTGCATCCTAGTTTACATT
The DNA here is from genome assembly GCA_007258455.2 of Sequoia sempervirens. NCBI lineage: Eukaryota > Viridiplantae > Streptophyta > Pinopsida > Cupressales > Cupressaceae > Sequoia > Sequoia sempervirens. Next base: position 124,623,386 of record VDFB02047230.1, on the reverse strand, counting down.
TGCATTGACATTCAATTAGGACATTGGATTGGTTATTGCATTCTAGGATCTTTCATTTTTGCATTAGTGAAAAACTCATTTAGTTTTCATTCTTGCATTCAATTTCCTTGAAAAAAACTAAAACTTTGCATTCTATAGCTGAATTTTCATTTTGAAAGGCATATAAATCATTCTTAACATTCTAAAAAATACAAAAAAATTGCTTCCTAGGGCTCATTCGCTACCCAGGGCGAATCAGTCCCTCTGCACATTTTAGAAAGTAATTTTGCATTGTTTCTAGCATTTTCTTGCATTTCTATTTTTTGTCTTTGCACTTCTATTATAGTTAGCAAATTTTCCATTAGTGGCATTTTACATTCTTAGATTAGCTTGCATTTCCATCCACCCTTCCTTTGTGGTACTTGCATGAGTGTTTGGTACCCCATTGATAATACTTTAGTGAGAAGAAGTTCTAGACTCATGGCATCCCGTGATAGCACTTTCATTATGGACCTTGGGATCTCACAAGCTCCTACTCTTGGTATGGACAATGGTGTACTAGGCCCTAAAAATACCACTTCCATGCCTTCCCCTTTCCATCCTATGCATGTTGACAATCAAAACAAATCCCTCCCACAAGAAAAGGTTATTAACATTCATGAGGACTTTGCACATTTACAACAAGACTTGTCCCTTGAAAAAATTTCCACCACTGCTATACCTACTATTGAGAACCTTGATAGCTTAATTGAAAGTGATGATGGCTTAAAAGTGCTAAAGCAAATAGCTAACATTATAATAAGCATGCCTTTTCCAATACTCTATCAACAATCATTCTTGTCACCCAAGGAACATCTCAAGTTCCTCCTCCTTCAACTATAGCTTTCATTCCAACTTATACCAACCCGCAAGTCCATACAACTTTACATCATTCCAACTATGTAGCTACTTCTTTCCTGATTTCCACTAGAATTCCTACTTCTGTTGTGGCATCACAACCTCCTTACACCACTTTCACACCCCTCACTATTCCTTCCACTTCTCCTAACATCACCTACACTCCATCACCATTTTTCCTTCCACCTCAACCCCATTATCCTAATCCCTTTATGACACAACTCCTTAACACTATTTCATCCATGCAACACCAACTTTCCACCATTACTCAAGCTCAAGCCACTCCACCCACATATCTTGTTCATAGCAGCCCCTTATCATTAGAAATATTATGTACCCTGATGCCACAAGGGATAGAAATGTCGAGATTCGAGAAATATGGAAGAAAAGGAGATCGTATCAACCATGTCAATGCTTTTACTACCTTGTGTTGTGACTTTGTCCTTGATGATAAACTTTTAGCAAACTCTTTCCAAGGACCTTGAAGGATATTGCCTTGGAATGGTTTTCCAACTTGCCTAATCATTCCATCTTTTCATTTAATGAACTAGCAAAACCTTTTATTAATCACTTTCAAGTACACATGACACCTAAAAAGACAATGGCTGACCTTATGCGATGTAGACAAAACCCTGATGAAAAAGTAATTGATTTCATCTCTCATTACCAGTCCTTGTATGCTCAAGTTGATGTCCAAATTCCAGATGCACATTTGTAGAAGATGTTTATTTAGAATTTGCACATTAACCTTCAAGATAAGCTTACGATGATGAAATTCCTTTCATTCATGCATTTGTACACAACCTTATGTGAGTATCAAAATTCAGTTTCCAGTCGTGAGTCAAAATCCACTTCTAACCGAATGGAAAAAAATGAAAATAACAATCAACAAAAAAACAATGCACAAAATTTCTGCAAACCTAACTAAGGTTTCTTACAATTTATTTAACCTCCTCCATCCCAACCACAACCAACTTCACAAGTTCAAAATTCAATGGCCACTTTTAAAAGAATTTTTCCTTATCAATATGGTGATCCAAATAGACATTTCACCCCTTTACCTGACACCCTCCATCATAAAATGAACCAACTTATCCAAAAATGCATGCTTACTTTACCACCTATTTGACCACTTGATCCTAATCAACCCCTACCTCCTACCTTCAAGCCTAACGCTTATTATCATTTTCATCATCAAAATGTCCATGACACTGAAGATTGCAAGTGTCTTAAACATCTAGATCAAGACTTGATTGATTCAAGTGAATTGACCATTATGGGTGTTATTGATCAAGCCAATAAGTCTATTGCACCCCCTAACCAAAATCTCCAAAATTTCACCAACCCTATGCTTGAACATACTACCTCGTTCGTCAAAGCTGGTGAACCTTCCAAGCTTGACGTAATGACTGTTGATACACACACTGAGCAATTAGACACATCTCTTCCTATTCCCCAAGATAGTCCTATGGATGACCTTGTCGCTACGATAGATGTTATCCCTCGCAAGGGCCAAACCACTTAATCTCTTGATATTACTTTTTCTTCTAAAGGCATACTACAAAAGCTTCCTGATGGTCCTCTCTACATAGCCAGAAAAATATATGATAAACCTACTAATGGGATATTAATAGATCCCACTTGTGGTGAGAATGTGATCACAGAAAAATTTCTAGTATTACATGATCTATATCAAGATAACTATAATCCACCGACTGCATGGATCAAAACACATCATGGTTTTGCATGCCCTATGATTGGATTGATCGTACTTCCTTTACACATAGGACTTAAGACTTTGGGGGTAACATTTTCTATTATTCCACAATCTAACCAATTTCCTTTGTGGTTAGGTCTTCCTTGGCTTTGCTCAATGAAAGCGGTCCCATCAGTCATTCACAAGTGCTTAAAGTTTCCACATGGAAATGAGGTAGTCACCATACACCATAGTGGATTTAATCCTTTATCTTCCAAATGTAACTTTTCATTAGACTTATTTTGGCCTACACCCATCAAACCTATCACTCCTTGAAAGACTTCTTTTACATTGCCTATCAAAAGTTTGAAGCCAAAAAGATTGTTGAATTATCTATTCATAATCCATCTCCATACACTTCTACTCCTCTTGTCCTAGATGAAATGATGATTACACTGAAAATGATTGGGAGGCGGATGACTTGTTAGATGAGTGATTTTCCTTTGCCTAGCTTGTCTTTTACCTTTTTATTCTTTCTTTTTCTCTGTGTATGGTGTTCTCTCGTATCATGCATTTGATGTTTCCCTCTCTTTGTATTCTTCTTCTATATGTATCTCTATTCTTCTATTTGTCATGCCTTTTACTTTTCACTTTTGTTTTTTGTTTTCCTTTTGGGGATGATGCAAAGCATAGAGATGCCCTATGTCTCTTCCATGTTGACCCACAAGGTCTTTGTCTTATACTTTTCTCTTTCTTTTTGTGTTTTCCTTTTGGGGATGACATAAAGCATTGAGATGCCCTATGTCTCTTCCATGTTGACCCAAATGGTCCTTTTTTCTTTTTTCCTTTGACTTTTCTTGTGTTTTCCTTTTGGGGATGACACAAGGCATTGAGACCCAAATGCCTCCTTCATGTTGACCCAAAATATTTTTCATTTTCCTTTGTCTTTTCATTTTTCCTTTCTTTTCACTTGTTTTTTCCTTTTGGGGATGATGCAAGGCATCAAGACCATAATGTCTCTTCCATGTTGACTCAAAATGGAATTTGTTTTTCCTTGGCTTTCGCTCTCTTTGTGTCATTCTTCCAGTTCTATGTGCTTTGGAGAATGATGATAGTTCTGAGCTCTTTAAATCAAAACATTGCAGCAACAAACATACTTATCCCAAATCCATAGATCCCTTATGTGTTTGGTGTGCTTTCTTTTCTGGGGGGCAACTCCCTTCTTTCTTTTCTTTTCCTTTATCCTTGACATGACGCAACTTAACTTCAAAACATATGACTTGGTATAGAGCTTTCTAAGTTGGCTCTCGTGTCTTGTTTTTCTTTCTTACTTTCTTCTTCTTCTCTACTTTCAAGTAATTTCTCACAAAACTATGTGTAACAATTCCTTTAAAGCGGGGGGCATACATTACCATTATTTCATTTGCATTCTTAGTGAAGCCTTGTTGATTACGTGATGCATTTGTCACTTTGTGGATGACATTGGGTGTGATGTCCTTCATAAGTGTGATCTATCTTACCATATTGCATTCCTCTTGGTGGTTTGATGTGACACACTGCATCCCCTAAGTTGTGAATATACTATTCTTTGATTGGTCCTCTTTTGGAGACATTAGACATAATGTTCCCTAAGTGACTAACCTTGCATAAACTGAACAAGACTCCTTTGAACATATTACACAACATTTTTGCACATAACATTCTTATTCGATCACCTTGCATAGCACAACTTGCATGCCTGTGGAGTTGTCTTATTTGTTTGGCCACCTTGCATAACACAACTTGCATGCCTATGGTGCCATCCTATTTTTCTTATTTTATGAAACTTAAACCACCATTTTCATTTTCTTTGGCTTTGTGGTTCCTTGTTAAATTTATCGAACAGGTATAGCTTTAGCATGGTTTAGCGGGAAGCCCAACTAGCGGCATGACTTTTCCCCATAGCCACTTTTGTGTTTTGTGAGTGCATACCAACTAGCGTATGTATCTTACTTTTCTTTTTGGGATTTCTCACCCCATGGACAACTAGTTCTATGGCCCCAGTGTGAGTACACATTTCTCTTTTTTGAACAATCAGCCTAGATTGCTTTTCGCAACTAGTTGGAATGATGATTGAAGCTTCACGAGCTATACCTCTCAACACTTGTGTGTTCCTTTGTCCTTATGTTTATTTTGTCATGGGATCTTCATCCTATGGGCTTGATCATCCCTCTTGTTTTTTACATTCCATCTTGCTAACGTAAGTGCATTCAAACCCTCTTCTCGATGTTCATGGCTACTTTAGTATGAGGAAGCAAGTTTCTCTCACTAAAGTGGGGGCTAAATGTGCCATCAAAAAATGGTTCGTTGTCATTTTCATGGTCTTTTAGGTCTTGTTTCATAGTGTTGGACCTATGTTGCTTTTATTTTATGATATATCTTGGCTTGAACATGCTTATTTCGGTGCTAAAACTCAAAGAACAACATCTTGTGAAGGTGTTGTGAAGTGTTGTAAGACATTTCTACATTCTTCTAAACTCTATTTAATGTAATTCACCTAAAAACCACCATTTTACACATCAAAAAGTCCTATTTTGAGGTGTTGTAAAGTCTTGTAACAAGATTTCACACTTTTCTATGCATATTTTCACTATTTACACCATTCTCATGCTTTATTTTATCTCTTTATGCCCTCATATGCTTATATTAAGTGTATTTTTGGGTCATATCCCAACAAAAAACATTAAACATGACTTTATTTCTGACACTTGGATGTGGGTCCCTAGTGGGACTCATTTGCCAAGGGTGGCGAATGAGTCCCCCTTGGCCCTAAATTCAAAAAAAATCAAAATTTATTCCAGGATTTTACTCAAATTCACTTCATGTCGACCTGTGATGAGGTATGAACAGATAATAAGGCATAATATTTGTATAAATATGTAATTTTAACCTCATTATACATCTCCTACACAATCCCATTCATTCAAGCATTCATAACTCAAGCAATTTTCAAGCAATCAAGCATCTTGCATCATCAACTCAAGCAATTTCAAGCACTTTGGGGCAACCATTGACATCACTTCAGATTTGCATATTCAAGGATGTGGTAAGTTTGTAATACTTCATGTTATTCATTTATCATTTCCTTTGCACATCATTCATTTCTATTGGGTTTGATTACCAAAGTGGGGTTTGACCAAGGAAAACCGCTATTCACTAACCCCCCAATATTTTTCCCCTTTGTGCATGTGTGTTTGTAACTTTGTTTTGTATATTTAATAGGTTTAAAGGTGTTCAAAAGTTGATTTTAATTCAATTAGGATCTTCAAATAAATTCATCATATATTCAAACATTTTGAGCATTTTCAACCCATTTTTTGTAGAGTTGTCCCCGACAACCCAACATTTAGACTTTGTAGGATCTGGAGTAGTAGTGTTGGATCTTTACCTTTTAGAAATATTTGGGAGGAATAATTCACCACCCTTGGTGAATGAGTCCCACCTAAAATCTATAAATCTGCATTTTGTCATAAATCAACTTTTGGCTGTTAGAAATCAGCTCCAGACACATTTTCAATAGTCAAAGGACTGATTCACCACCCTTGGCGAATGAGATCCACTGTGAAAAATCTAAAATTTTGATCAACATTCCATACATTCCAAAAAGCTCACACATCATCCAGGTGCACTTAGATTTGATCCTGTACCTTCTATTATACATATTTCTTTCAATTTCTTCATATTTCATAGTTGTTTGCATATCACACTGTGTTTTCAAACATAGCATAAATTTCATCTTTGCATTCATTCTATATCAATTTAATTAGTCAATTGCACTTACATTAGTTCATTTACATAATATCATACTGCATACATCCTTATTTGAATGTACATAAGTATTTAGGAACTTAAATCTCTCTCTTTCTAGGTGGAAAACCCTAGGAAGAGAGTTAAGCATTGAGGTTCCCAATATCTATGACACACCATCATTATTGTCAAAAATAATAGGAGTAGCACATAACAACTGAGAATCATTCTCATGTGCACATTTCTGATATTTTGTGGCCAATAGATTTGAGATTTGTTCACAACTCAATAGATCATTGTTCTGATCTATTTTTTCAACCACTTACTCTCCTTGAACTTCATTGGAATTGGATACATTATCAAATTTAAAATCAAGATATCCCATGGTGTCATCATCTTCAAAATATAAAATCTCAATGGGCCAATCATAAACTAGATTTCCCCAATCATAGGAGATTGGATTGCTAACAACATTGTCAGAAGCATGGTCACCACCCATCACAGTGAATAGGTTGTCCACTTCTTCCTTCTTGCTTACCACTGAGTTGTCATAAAAACAATCCACATATTTATGCATTTCAATATTCAGCTGGGTGTCTTCATTGAGCTCATCATTTACATCCTCATTCTCAAGAGCCTCTCCCAAATCAACAAATTCCTTTGTCTCATTATGAAGACTTGTATCAACACTACACTCAACACATGTAGTCTTGGCGTGATAAATTTTATCATCACATTGCTGATCACATATCTCTTCTTCAAAGATTAATTCCAATTGATATTCTTCATCATGTTCTTGGCTCAGAAGACATGGAATCCCATTTTTCTTTGCAAGATTACACTGATTGTTTGAAGGGAAGGTCTCATTAGTATGTTTTGGACTGAGGGAATCATCTAGGAAGTTATCTTCATGCTTGTAGCCTTCAATTGTCACAAAAAAATTTCTCTCTATTTTTACATCTTCAGGGGAGATAAAAGAAACTTCAAATGTCTCATTCATCTCATCATGTCTTTCATCTTCATGGCTGAAACTTTCAGCTGGGTACATTTCCTTTGTATGTTGTTGAAAGAAAACTTTATTATCACTTGATGATGCATTCTTCTTATCTTCTACCTTCTCAACTATGCAATTGTCTGAAGAGATTTGATCATTTGCATTCAAACAACTATTGATTTCATCAACATGTTTACCCATAAGTGAAGATATCAAACTTTCCACATATTCATTCTTTTTTTTCCAAACCATCTAGAAATGTATAAGCCATCTACATACTCAATATTTCAAAATATTTTAACAATGCACTAGATCCTTCTTCAAAATATTCAAAGTACATATGAATATAGTCAGGAGTAGTAGGTCTAAGACTTTTTGGGATTTGTGACAAGGCAACAACAAATCTATGACTGAAATCAACGGTTGACTCTTCATCTTGTTTCTTGATCTACTTTAACCTCATGACAAGGTCAGAGGGATCTCTTGCAAACTCTTTTCTATAAGCATTCACTAATTTATCCCAACAAGGAAATTACTTCTCAAGAAAACTCAAATACCAATCCCGAGCTCTTGCTTCAAGGGATTTGACAATAAATCTCATCCACATATCCTGATATTCAAATGAATGTTTCTCCATGAAGTTGGAAAAGCTTTTGACATGTGCATCTCCTTCACAAACATTGTATCCATGAAATCTAGGCATCTTCTTGTAAACTTGAGCTGACACACTTTTGCTCTTGTAATCAACCCATGAAAAATCTAATTGAGCATACAACAGATCAAAGGAATTGACAAAAGGTGAAAAAATTTGACAAGTAGACACAGTATGATTGTCTCTTAACTGGGCTTATTGGAACATCTGGTGTCTTTCATCCATCTCTTTAAGTCCTCTTTCAAACACAACATTCCATTCTGGACTAAACCTAGGCTTATTAAGCCTTGGGTTCTTGCACTTTGGGGTGTTAGATGCTTGAGGATTATTAGACTTTTGACACTTCTTGACAAGCCGAATCAAGGTGTTCATTCATATGGCTAGGGTATGTGCAGGATCATGATGGGCCAAAAAGTGGCAATATTATGGGTATTTGTAGGGTATGTGGCTGACGACGTTTTTTTTACCCAAAATTGATGAAATAAAAAGGGTTTTTAGAGGAGATTCTCAGCTTTCCACCAATATAAATTATGCTTTAATTTGAATTTAATAAATAATTATTATTCATTTTCTATTAGAATTATGACTAAAGTCCTAATCGATAGGCTGATTGAAAAACATCTATAACTTTCAAACGGTATCACATTTTTTGAATCTGAAACATGCGTCACATTCTATGCTTCACATACTATAGGATTAAAAAGAAAAATTAAATTTCATGAAGTTTTGACCAAGTTAAGGTGGTCAGACATACGAAGTTTTTATATTTTTAAAAGTTGTAATAAAAATTCATAATTAATTATTCACTTGGAAAAAATTACAAAAAAACATGCATCACATCGGGACATGAGTCCTCTACTTATATATAAAATCTTATAAAAAAATATTATCATTTTATTGTGGTTAGGGTGGTCAGACAAACACCTACTTCTTATTTTTTCCCTAAAATTTAAGTACTACTCAATTGAAATTTCAAATTTTCACCAAATAGATTTTTTTTTTTAAATAAACCTAGTAGTTTAGAAACTACATTCAATTTTCTACGATTCTATTCTTACATATTTTTGAAATAATATAGATAACTTATTCAATTTTTTACATCAAGTTGCCTAACACTGATTTTTCTGAATTTTTTGCCACTTAAGGGCCTATTTTTTCCATGATGATCCTGCACATACCCGCTACTTTACCTTGATGATCCATGGGTATTCTTGCAAATCGGGACTCAACTAATTGTGCATAATTACAAGCATGACCAAATGGTGGAAAAATAGGATAATTGTTGACATAAGGACGGCTCGGGCTTGAAATATATGACAATAGAAATGGATGGAAATCCCTAAGATATACAAATGCAATCTAACAATCCACACATTCAAATATTTGAGCACTAGACAGATTTTTTTCATTGGAACTGCAATTACATTCAACAGATCCAGCAAATGGAAGTGTGCAAACTTAAATTTACTATTCTTTCCCTTTATTAGTGCTAATTCACTCAATAGGGAAGCAAAATTTTCTCCTAAAATGTTCAAATATGGTTTTCATATAAGAGTTTCTTGAAAACCAAGAGTGAAGAATACCTAGAAATGTTGCAGTTGCTGCAAATTGTCTTGAAATATTGTAGATCTGAAACTCATTGCACCTCTTCAACAGGCTCTTCTTAACAGAGTCGCCACCTCTCTTCTTAGAGGACTAAACTTCAAACAACATGAAGTTCTTTCACAAATAATTGTCTTTCTGAGTTCCCTTCACCAAAACAGCACCACAGATCTTGAAATCTTTAGGTTTATTGCAACAAACTTTCTCCAGGCTTGAAATTCTTCAATATTTGACCTAAATTCAAAATGGAAAACAATAATATGACTTTGTAATTAAGCAGTATACACATGGAGATTCAAACTTCTCCCCAATAGAGTCGCCATTCTATTGGTGTTCCAAATATCAACAGATCAATTGAGTCCTAAAGACTTATCCAATGTCTTATGCTTAGACTCAAAGGTTGATTTCACCAACTGACAAGATTTAGTCAAAGACTGAGACCTTCTGCACTTATGGCTCTACAAAACCAAGGTGGGTCAACCTATACAATGCCCAAAACTTCATTCACTTGCACATAGACATTGCTTTTTATAGAAGATAATTCCCAATGAACATACACTAAGGAAAGCATTGAAAACCTCAAATTTGGCTAAACTCTTGGTATAATTAACACTAACTCAACAATTGGGAAGCAGAAAACAAAACTTCAACCAAACAGCAGGGATATAAAATGATTTTGAATTTAAACATGTTTTTTAGATGCATCAAGTTAAACAATAGACCAATGCCTAATTTTGGGTCATGGAGTCAAACAAATAAAAAGAATTCATCAACAAATTAAACTCAACCAGTGGATTTAAATTGTTAATGCATTGCATGAACAAAATATATTTTGTTATCAATCAAATTATACTTATCAAATCGAACCTGCACACTTCAATCACAAACATCTGCTCAAAGAATTTTAACCATTTCATTGAAACAAAACAATGAACAGATAAAAGAATCTCAAAAAATTGAGATACCAAACTCAAAGATACTTGGTATTATTGAACTCAAATGACTGAAAATATACAAATTTGGAGACAATTTGAAGATATTCATGACTATCATGATTTATTTGCACAAACTAGATGATATTTTCTCATGAAATCAGAATTTCCAGCTTACAGACTCAAAATATGACTTAGACTTAGCAATTTCTATCTACCCAACCCCATACAAGAATTTAGAACCCCAGAATAATGAGAAAAGAAGATAAGAAATAGAAGAATGGAATGTTCTAGAAGAATATCTGAAAAAGCCATCTGGCAGCTCCATTCCTATTGATCAACAAAATTGTAAAGCCTCTCTCATCATTCCTCTTTGCAACCAATTTTATCTCCAATTTCTTCCTTTGTTTTGCAACAAAAAATTCACCATGTGGAGAATTTCATCATTCACCAAGTAGTTGAGAGAAAATATCTCTTCCCGTAGAACTCCTCATTTATGTTCTTTTCATCAAACTAGAGCTGTAAATTATTCCCAACAAATGTATTTTTTTTACAAAGTGAATAAATTCACTTTATAAATTATCTCCATCATATCATTTTATTTTCCATATTTAAAAACTTGCACCTATTTATTCTCCAACAAATAAAATGTTTCCCAAATAATTCCTTCACGTGTAAATGGCTTTAAATATTTCACTCTTCAGGTAAAAACATTTTACCAGTGCCAATCATCCATGATCTTACATTTAAAATATTTCACCTCTAGCACAATGATTAAATGTTTCATTTAAAACATTTTCCCGTGAATATTTTAATTTCACTTTACAAAACTGAAAAATTTCAAATATAAAAAACTCCACCTCCACTTATCCAAAAAATATTTCATTTTTCCCCAAAGTTAACTTTAAGTTCAATGTATTAAAAAATGCACTGGGCCCACATTGGCCTCTCCTCTCAACACATTCTCGTTGATCCCACGAGAAATAATGGCCTTGCATTTTACTCCCACGAAGTAGTAGGGAGCAGTGGGATTTACCTACATATCTCTTTCATTAAATCCTTCCCACCATTAAAATATATTAGCCCCTCAAAATATTCCATCGAGCATCTTTAATTTCTTTTAAAAAATGCTTTGCTTTTGATAAAAAGCAAATGAAACATCAAAAATTTATCAATGGCCCCCTTTAAATACTTTACCCATGCACGGAAGGTTTCCATCAGGCCCCACATGCCAAGTGGCATGATCTTGCTCATCGCGCGGGTTTTAAAGAGTGTGCACCTTGGGGGAGCCAGCCAGTGGGCAATGGTTTGGATTTCATCTGCATTTCACACTACCTCATCTCCGTCGTTGATCATTTTCATCCCCTATTTTTCCCTAAATCCTCCTTCACATTTCATTCTGCAACTTCATTTCATTCATGGGGACTACATTTCACAGAGGTCCATTTTGTCTTTCTGCATTCGCAGCATTCTCTGCCCAGGATCACATTTCAAAAGGCACTCATCTCTATTCTTTGATTTATTCCTTGAATCCCTCCTTTATGGAAAAAATAAAATTTACAGCCTCTTCTTGTTGCATAGCTTTGGACCATGCCTTCCTTCTCACAGTCATCTAGTCTCTGCACCACATTTTTTGTGGTTTCTAATCAAGTTTATACACCTAGTTTATGTTGGCGTCAGTTCTTGCACATGAATACATTACCCTTGCCTACTATTGCATGACATTCCATTTACATTTTGTTCTATGAAGTTTAGCTTTTCTTCTGTGAGTTGCATTTGAAGTTTTTGAAGCTTTGTTTATGCTACTCCATTTCAATCTTTATATGAATCGGCCCCTGTGCACAAAATATCATTGTAACATCAACAACCCCTCCCTTGAAGCGCATTTCTGCCAACATGGGCATCATCTACACCTTATTTGTTAGAGGCACTCATCAATCCAACTAACGTACCTTCCTCTAATGCTTTGATGGATTCCCATACATCTCATGAACTCATGCTACTAGACTTCACCATGGGTCAAGCCTCCTACTTTGAGGTTTCTAAAGCCTTTTTAACAACAAATTTGTTTCATGTGTGTGCTATTTAATGTTTCCTTTACTAGTTTGGAAGCTACCTCAGTGCACAACGAAGGTGTTTTATGGCTCACACCCATTACATATATGTTGTAATTTAAGAAGAATTTTCAACAAATCTATCACCACTTTGGTGTCTTCATACCGTCCTCAAACAACAACCTCATATACTATATAGAGGCATTTTATATTCAATAGGTTGCATTCCTCTATTCATGATGTTTCATTGGATTAGCCCCCTATACCATTGCAAACATTGTTTGTAATATCATATAGACCCTTTCCTATTGTGCATAGCAGCCTTGTTTATGTTCTTTGAAGGCTCTCCATACCCTATGCCATGTTTTGGTAGACTCCTCATTCAAAATTACTCCTTGAATATACGTTGTGGCTCCTTCATCTTTTGTGAAAAGACTCCCTTCAGCTAGTTTCTCATCTCTAATGTCCTTTGTTTTCTTTTAAGTAGCACCTATGCCAATGCTATGCATCTATATTTCCATTTTTAGGCTTCTCGATCTGCTGCAAAAATTTCATATAAAATGTTGACTCGTTCTTTGCCACTTATCTGTAGAAGAAATTCAAGATAAACACATTCCTTTATTGAAGAAGATTTTCTATAAAAAGCCTTATGAGAGCCTTGATACATGTTGTCATGGAATTTAATAAGTTTCTCTTTTAGCATATGTAGATGTTCAAATAACTTGGAAAAATTGCATAGTGTTGTGACCAATCTCATGGCAACTCAAGTTGTTGCATCAAACTATTCAGAAGCCTCTTCATTTTGCATGGATACTTGATCATACATTGTCAAGTCACAAGCTGGACAATGAATCTATTGGAGAAACATAACAATATTCACTTCGGAAATATGTTATTCAAGAGATAATAACATAAACCCCAAATCATTGAGAATGTCTCTTTACCAATAGTAAAACACAAATTCAAACTGTGTGAAGCAGGTCGGGTCCCCAAGTGAGCCCGACTAAAAAATAATAATTTTCAAACAAATTTCATGCTTAAATTGACCTGAGAGAACTTCAAAGTGTTTCTGGAGTGAAAACACGAAATGGGTTTCCATTAAAACTCACCTTCTGACATGTTTGCAAAATGTGCAAAACTGGCCAGGTGGGCTCTGGAATTGCCTTTGAAAACTGGTCAAACAACCTCCTGGAACCATGAAAAATTGCAGGCATGTAGACATTCAGTCCAAGAATGCAATGTGAAAGATAGATCAGAAAAAGGGGCCATGATGTGAAATATATTCACTTTCAAAGTTGTCCAGTTGAACTATCTGCAACAATCAGTTGTTCTGGACCAATTAAAACTCAAGAGATCACCTCGTTGAAAAAATATCAAATCCTCTCCTGGAAAGCTGCCACTGGACATAGTAGTACATTTTGGTACAGTGAACATCTGTGCAAGAGGGCTTGGCTTCAATCATCATTAATCAAAAGTTATTGAGATTCAAAGTTGACCTCACTAAAAGGTTTCAGAAAATGCAGGTGCAAAACTAAACATTGTGTTTGGTTTTGATCTATTAAAAATTGTAAATCAACTCATAAAGCTCTGAAACTGGACATTGGAGTTCACTTTGGTATGGAGAATGTAGAATAACATTTTTTTTGACTTGATAGTCAACCAATTACAAAATGCAAGCTCAAACATGAGGCTACTTCGCAGAATTGAAGGTTTGCAAACAACAAAAATGTGCCAAATCCCTCCCCCTTCACTTTTTGAAACCTTGAAAAAACTCATCGTAGGAAGCTAAAATTTGACATGCACGATCACATGGGGAACATGAGTGAGCTTGAAAATGGATTTTGCATGAAAATCAACAGGCATCAAATTATGACCCTCCAAAGTGGGTCACTTAGGAAGATTTGTTAGGTGAGCTTTTGAGAGTGCAAAGGAAATTTTTTGAAATAGGCATCTCAAATTTGCAAAATTTGAGAGTGCCATCACCTTCTTCACCAAATCTTCAGATTTGAACCTTTAAATAACTTGCAAAGAAATGAACATTTGATTGATTGTTTATGAGGGTTTTCCTTGGTCAAACCCCTTGTTTGGTAATTGAACCTTGATGAAAAAGCACATATGTAAAAATGGAAATGTTTGTGAGCCCTAATCTTAAGTGTTTCTAAGATTATGTAAGCTAGAATATGGAGAAACTATATTCAAATGTGTTAGAATAGAATTACTAAGATGCAAATGAAAATTACCTACAAAGGAGATCTCAAATCACCTTAATAATCCATAAACATGAAATGTACCTTCCTTAGGTAGAAACTAGAACAACAATGGAAGGTGGAATCACTCAAGAAACAAGTCCTTAGGCTTGGAAGTATGGCTAGTTGCATCTCCAACCTAGAATCTCTGATGATCCTCCATAGGAATCCATCATTAGACTTTGGCAATGCTAGATCTTGGCTTGAAAATGGACTTGAAAAACCTACAAAAACACAATAGAAGGCTGCTCCAAGAGTTCAATTCCTTTCTTTTTGGAACTCTTCTTCTTGCTTAATTGCTTCCAAAATTTCTTCAAAAATTACTTCATCTTACTTAGGTGAAAAATGAGTGTGAATATTACTTTTATAGGCATCTCTATCTAATAACCCAATTATTAGATCCCAAAGGCCAACAAAATGCCAAATTAAATCAAATCTTTTCATTTCTTGCTCTTAATTCCTGAAAATAAAGCCCTTGGGATGAAGATTCTCCAAGTGATGTCTTTGTCCCACTAAGGGGGACTAAGACGCCAGCAAGGGCGTCTTGGTCCCCCCAGGCTTATTTTTCCATTTTAAAAGGTGGGTTGCCAAGATTAAAGGTTGTTTTGCGAATTTGGTTGGGTTTACAATTGAAATATACCTCAAGATGCACAAAGAGGGGTGTTAGGGGCCCATAAAAAGAAACCTAAAGGGAATTTAATGCAAGGGGTGCTAAAATAGGTCCAAATTAAGTGTGAAAATGCAAATGTATGCATTTTTCTACACTACATTTAGCCCCCACTTTAGTGCCCATATGACACTACATGAATATGCAAGCTAAAGTACTCCAACAAGTAGCTTTATAAATGGATACTCATATGGATTCATTAGGGATAATGAATCCCCCACTTTAAGTGCCTAATGAACCACAATGTTAGGAACTGCATCCTGCATCATAGATACATTAGTAGCTTAAGGATAATCCTCTTCTCTAACTTTCCTAGCAAATTGAATTCGCGGGTGAAATAAGACGACCCAATATTGTTTTTTTCAAGGGTTGGATGTTCAATCATCTGTGGAGGAAATTTTTCAAGGGATAGCTTGGCTATGCATTTTCCTTTTAACTTTTGGTAGGATAGGAAAAGGAAGTCCTCACAGGGTCTTATAGGTTCCATGGGCTTAGGCCAAAAAAAATCTAAGGAAAAATTACCACGAGAAGATGACAGTCTAAAGCCACTATGGTTCACGTTGAATATTTCATTACTGATTGGAAAATTTTAAGCACTTATGAACAACAGATGGGACCACATTCATGGAGAGAAGCCATTTGTAGCCTAACTTCACACGCAATTGATCTGAATTAGATATGATAGAGAATGATACATTTTATTTTTTTGGTCCTACTTGTAAAGGGAGTGTGATCGAGCCCATCGTAGCACAAGCAAAACCATCATGCATTTTAATCCATGATTTTGGTTTATCATATCTATCTTGAGTGAGTTCATGCACATATAATATTTCCTCTATAATCACATTCTCTCCACATATGAGATCAATTAAAATCCCAGGAGTGGTCCTATCATTAATTCTACTAGCTATGTAAAGAGGACGATTAGGTGCATTTTTTATTGTTTCTTCTGAAGAGAATGTAATGTCAATAGGAGTTTTGTTTTGTTGTTTACGAGACTCAATTTCAATAACTCCTATTATTGTACTAATAGTACTTTTTTCATTATTATCCATAGGATTTTTTTCATCATCATCCATAGGATTTTGTTCATTAATGTTCATGTTAGTGGGTAAAAGCACAAACTTGTGTCACACTTTATAAAGGAATCGGCCAACAACAAAAAAAATTCTAAACTTCGACCACATAAAAGTGGTCTTTATGTTTTCAATTTAAAATTGGTGTAAACTAATGAAATGCAGAACTTTTGATGTAGTTTATTCTTGTCATCTTTAAAATATAATAAAAAAAAAAATCATTATGTTTTTATCAATTTAAGAACAAATTTTGGAATCCTAAAAATTTCATAAAAGAGTGACTTCATGGGCCGTCAATAAACAAATTGAAAAAAACTTTATTTCTCCCTTTTTTTTTTTCTCCAAATAAGTAACTTCAATATCTTGTGCATGGAAAAGAAAATTCACATTTTGATGTATATTTTTCTCGTAATAACGTTTTAAAGTTAGACATCTCACAATTTGATAGTTTTCACGGGACGTCAACTATTTTCAATTTTTTTAATCTTTTTCAAAAAAAAAATATACCCTTTTGAAGAAGACTCTCTCCTCTAGTGCCCTATATAAGATTTTTTTTTTTTTAATAAGTTTTAATATCTTTTTTTTAATTTCTAATCAACCTCTTTTTTAATTTTTAAAACCTACTTGCATTATTTAAAAAATAAAATATATTAAAAATAATCAAAATATTATAAAAAATTATATATTTGGATTCTCCATTTTGAGCTCTACAAAAGGGTATTTTTATTTTTTGCAGAAAGATCATTTTGACTAGAGAAATACTCTGCCAAAGTTGAATGTTTCATAAAATTCTAAAAAATGATTAGTTGGCTGCCATGTAGGATGCCAACTAGACATTCTCGGTCGAGAGGGTTTTAGCCCAAACATACTCAGCTGAAAATGTCTTGATATTTCCAAGCCATAAATACCAAATACACTCACCTTTTCCATGGTTTTGGCCAGCCCTATTCGGTCAAGTAACTTTCGGCTGAAACCTCTTGGGCCAAAAATGTGCCTGTGACGTTAATGCCACATGGTTTCGGCCGAAAGTGACTCAGCCTAATATCTTCCGCCCGAAAATAGTTCACTTGGAACAATTTATTTGGAAAAAAGTGTGACACACTATTGTGCTTTTACCCTGTCATCACCATGTTAATGTTCATCACATCGAGCTTACTTTCACTAGCCTTAACAGATGTAATATTGTAGTTAGGGATGGGATTGGTGAAGATTTGAAAGTTTTGGTTAGGAGGAGCTATAGATTTATTACATTTATCATTCACACCACTAATTTTAATATGATTAGAATCAATGAGGTCTTGCACAAGATGTTTAAGACACTTGCAATATTTTGTATCATGTCATTTTTGTTGGTGAAAAGCATAATAGGTATTGTGTCTAAAGCTTAGAGGTAATGGCTTGTTAGGGTCAAGAGGTTGAATGGGAGGTAAGGTAAGCATGTTCTTGTTTCATAGTTGAGTCATGATATTGTGAAGTGTGTCAGGTAAGGGAGTAAACTGTCTTTGTGGATCGCCAAAGATATAAGGATTACTCTTCTTTATAACAGCTACTTGGGTATCAACATGTTGGGTAGGTTGGGAGGTAGAACTTAGTTGAAGGAAACTTTTATTTTATCTTTTGAAAGGTTGGTAGGTGTTTTGGTTTGAAGATTTTTACTTTTCAGGATGGGTAGAGGTGGTTTTTGTTTCACGACTACCTACAAAATTTTGATAATTGCAAATGGAAGTGCACAAGTGCATGAAGGAGTGGAATTTCATCATGGTGATATTTTCTTGTACATGTTTGTAAATTTTATATAAACATCTTTTGAAGGTGAGGATCAAGAATATTCACACTAATTTTGGAATAAAGCAATTGGTAACATAAAATGAATTCAGTGACTTTTTCACCCTCATTTTGTTTAAACATCTCATCAAATCAGCTAATGTCATTTCAAGAACCATATGCACTTGGAAATGGTTAATAAAGGATTAAACAAGTTCATTAAATGAATAAATTGAGTTATTTGGTAATGCATAAAATGAGTCCAAGACAATGTATTTCAAGGACCGAGGAAAAATCTTAGCCAAAAGTTTCTCCTCAAGGATAAAGCCACTACACAAAGTAGTAAAGGAATTAACATGATTAGTATGATCCTCCCTTTCCTCCATATTTCTTAAATCTAGGGATCTCTATACCTTGTGGCACTTTCAATATTTCCAACAATAGTGGGTTTCTTTTGACATAGCATGAAGGTGGACCATTTTGATTTTGATTTATGGTGGAAACTTAATGTTCTTAGATGGATGAAAGGATTTGTAAAAGGTGGTTAATGATAGGGTCATTGTTTTTTTATTTGGGATGGAGGTGAATATGGTGGTGGTGTGTATGTGTTGGAAGGACAATTGAATGAATAAATTACGAGAGAAGATATAACATTAGATGCCACATAGGTATAAGGAGCACTAGTGGAAATGTTCGAGGTAGGAAGGAAATTGCTAGTTGGTTGCATCGTTGTGGTTACTTGAGGATTGGTATAGGTGGGAATGGATGTTATAGTTAAAGGGGGAGGAATTTGAATTCCTCTTTGGCTTTGCACATTGTTTGAAGTTTGAACACCATTGGTGGTGGAAGGAAGATGTTTTCCAAAGATTTGAGCTATATTACACACAACTTCTAGTCCTTCATCACTTTCCATCATGCAGTGAATACTATCTATGGTAGGTATAACAATGTTGGAAATGTTTTCAATACTCATGCTATCTTGTAAATGAGCTAGGTCTTCATGCATTTTCATTATGTTTTCTTGAGGGATATGACCCACCATTGTTTCAGCACTTGGAATAGCACTTTTAGGTAAGGTAGGAATATCAAAATAATTATAAAATTTATGGTCAATACATAGTGAACTAGTACCAACACTAGGAGTAAGAGAGCTAGATAACCCAAGATCCACAACGAGTGTTTTATTGCGGGATTCCATGTGTCTGACACTTCATCTAACCATAGTATTAGTAGTAGGACACCAAGTAGTACAATTCATGCAAGGGATAAACCAAAGGAAATGAAATGAACACAATATATTATGCCTACAATTACACTTGAAAGGAAAGAAATTGGAATAACAACAATTCTGCAAATTGTAACAAAAAACTAAAAGCAAAAAATAGAAGCATAGAAAAACAAATTCACACTATAAAAACTAAAAGAATAGATTATACAAGGACTAAGATGTCAGCAAGGGCATCTTTGTCATGTTGATGAAATTTTGAAGTTTGAAAAACTAGAGAAGAAAGCAAACAATACAAATAGTGTTCTAAGCGAAAAAACCATAGAGGGACTAAGACGCCAGTAAGGGCGTTTTAGTCCCAGTAAAGGGTTTTTTTTCAAAAAAAACAACAAATATGAGTTGATAACAGTGTTCCTAGGTTTTCTACTTAGGGACCTGATGTTTAGAAACAAAAAACTATGCAAATGAATGCAAGGAAAAGTGAATAATGACAAGAAATTGAATGCAAAGTTGAATGCATTTTTTTCAATTTTGAATACAATAACAATGTTCCTAAATGCAATTAGGATGATTGATAATGCACCTTTTTAGTTTTTCAATGAGATAAAATGATGCAAAAAATAAAAAATGTAACCTATATGCACTTTCACTAATGCAAATGCGAGAAACCGTAGATGTACTTTCACTAATGCAAATGAAATGCAAAAATGAATGCAACCTAGATCTAGGACCTTAGTGAACACCAAATCAGAAAAATGAATGTCCAGAATTTCAAGTTCACCAAAATGAACAATGAGAAAAATTATTTGGAGGAGAAGGGACCTGCAATACAAGAAAGGAATCCCTAATCCTTTATTTTTCTCTATAGGGGGAATAGTTCATTCAATGAAACCTAAGATCCAAAATTGGATTGACTATTGACACAAAGGTGAGTCAATTCTCAACAAGGGAGACATAGGAAGATTCCTTAGGCTTTGAATGGTTCACCACCAAGCCAAGGCTTGGAAAAGATAACTTGATATTCAACTCAAAAAACCTAGTAATGCAATCCAAATGATGAATGCAAATGACGAAATTAAGCAAAACCAAGTTAGGATATATGTACCTAGGAAGTCTAGATATGTGACAAAGGTTCTGGAAATGTAAAAATGTTGTCAAAATGTGCTAGGGTGGGCAAAGATGCCCTTACTATTTTCATAGTCCGACTTCTATTTTTTGAGATAGAAGTGGAATCTTCAAATGTCGAAACACAATCTGAAAGAATCTTTGCAAAATACCACTTGGAGGACTAAGAAACCCTTCCTGACGACTTAGTCCTTATCTAAATTTCTACAAATTTGAAATGTGATCCTGAGGTTCAATGTATACATTTCCTTCTTCTCATATCTCAGGTCGTAAGACCTCCAAATCTGGCCTATAGGTGATTTTTTGTTAAGATGACAACTTTTTAGTTTTACAACTTTTCACTCTAAATGATCTTCAACCTAAATATGAAAACATATACACACAAGATAGAAAAAAATTGTTCACATTTAGTAAATGGGGGTTTTCATTGGTCAAACCCCTTGTTGGTAATTAACCCTTGGAATGAAATGAAATAATGAAAGGAAACAATGAATGAACAAAATGATTTTGTTAAAAAGGAACAGGACAACTAAGAGGGGGGGGTGAATCTATTGTCACACAAATTCAAACTTGAAACTTTATCACTTATCAATTCTTCAACCACACTAATTTTTTATTAAATATGAGCATGAAACATAAATAACAAAAAGTAAATCAACAAAATGAACACTGTATTTTTACGTGGAAAACACAATAAGGGAAAAACCACAGTGAGGGCTAACTCACAATATAAAGATTATAAAACCAAATACAAAAGCTCATTGCCAAAGGCTCACTGCCTAGAAGAGGACTCACTATCCAAATACAAAGGCTCACTACCTACAAAGGACTCACTATCCAAATATAAACACTCACTACCTACAAAGGACTCACTATCCAATAGGGAGGCTCACTACCTATAGATACAAAAAGAGAACTAAAGATCCACCAAAACATTTAACACACCTTCACAGCTTTGAAAAAAATTACAAAAACATTTATCTCATTTCCTTCAAGAATCTAACACAATAAAATCAACTATCACAATTCACTCACACCCACACACTTTTTCTCTTATGATTTGTGGCTTACTTTCATCACTTCGCATCATACTGTCATACAACTCTTCACAATTCGACTTAATTTTATATCATTCTCAACCTTAGAAGCATTTACCAAGGTTGGCAACTCAAAATTCCCGTGGTAGAAAGGAATAAGAGTGGACAGATAAAATTATTTTTCAAGATCAAAACTAACATTCTCGAATCAACCACATGCTTCCTTAATTAATTTTTATTCTTTGAATGAAGTGTAAACACTAAGACGGTCAAACCTGATAGAAAAACAAATGAAAAATGATGCACACGCTTCCCTACACGAAGATGACATGTGAACACCTCAAAATGCTTCATTATTCATGAGACTTCATCTTAGATTTCTTAAGATATGTCCACAATAAAACAATATACTTCATACACTAAATACCTTTCACCAGATCATCTGAACTATGCAAATCTACACTGGAATATAGAAACATGACTTCCAGATTACCAAACTTCAACCTTCTCTGCCAAAACATAGAGAACACCATCATAAGACAAATCTCAGATCCATAAGATCTGAAACAAAACATCGGAGGAATGCGAAGCAAAAATATTTCTCCCAATCCATAGAAGATCAATTATGCCAATAGAACACACATATAAGTGAACACAACTTTCACATACCAGCTCACCAAAAATTGAAACTCAGAATATATCACCATCAGATCACCGTTATGAAATCTTCAGAACTGCACAGGCATAGGATCAACATAGGAGAAACACAAAGCACATACCAGAGCACAATCTGAACACATTCATCACTTTGATTTCTCTTCTTTATTAATTTTCTCAAAAGAACTTGGAAACTCATCAACACAACACATATGAAACCATATAAGATAGCTCCATGTACTCAACATCTCAGCAACATGTCAACTATACATGTACAATTTGCAACATACTGTCAAACAATGTTGACATCGATGACAACATCAATGACAACACCACTGGACTAGCCCATACTTGCAACAATCTCCCCCTTTGTCATTGATGACAACACATGGTGTGAAAAAACATCAAAGACAACAACCTACACATTATTCTAGGAGAACACCTTCTTTTCTACTACAACTATTTTTCACATGACTTTCTCTCCCCCTTTGACATCAATGGCAAAGAATAACTACTCTAATTACTCCCCCTTAGGAGTACACCCATCTTGCAACAATAAAAACATTTTCTACTCCCCCTATACAATAGACCTAGGTATTTATCAGTCCAGATAAATAAATAAACTATGAATTTAGTGGAATGATGCACTTTCATGTGCACTTAGTTCGGAGGGCCAATGACCCCCAACCTCTCCCTAATATATTCAAAAGTATCCTTTGGAAGAGCCTTAGTGAATATGTCTACAATTTGTTCCTTTGTTGTCACATACTCCATTCTAACTTCATTCTCCAACACTTTTTCTCTTAAAAAATGATATTTGATAGATATGTGCTTTGTTCTTGAATGCATAACCGAGTTCTTTGAAATATTTATTGCACTAGTGTTATCACAAAAAATAGAAATATTCTCATCACATACTACTCCAATGTCCTTCAAAGTTTGCTTCATCCACATAACCTATGTGCAGCAGGATGCTACAGTAATATATTTTGCCTCTACAGTGGATAAAGAAATCAAGTCTTTCTTTTTACTCAACCAAGAAACTAATCTTCCACCAAGAAAAAAAGCACCACCACTGGTACTCTTCCAATCATCTATACATCCAACCAATCAACATCTATGTAAGAACTCATAGTAAAGTCATCACTCTTAGGGTACCATAATCCATATTATGATGTACCTTTAAGATATCTAAATATTTTCTTCACTGCAATAACATGCGTTTCTTTAGGATCTACTTGGAATCTGGAAACTAATCATATTGCATGCATAATATTTAGTCTAGTAGTAGTAAGATACATCATTCCACCAATCATCAATCTATATTTGCTCCGATCAATCTTAGAAAATTCATCATCTCTACTCAGTGTACATCTGGTTACCATAGGAGTACAAACCGGTTTAGAATCCTCCATCCCAAAAATTTAACTCTTTTACATACTTAGATTATGAAATGAATATCCCTTTGTTAGTTTGATTCACTTGTAGACCAAGAAAGAAATTCAATTCACCAATCATAGACATCTCAAATTATTTTTGTATCTCTTCAACAAACTTTTTACACATGCCATCATTCCCACCAAAAATGATATGATCAACATACACAACTACTATCAAAATTTTATTACCTTGTACCTTTAAGTAGAGATTGTTGTCTAGACAACCCTTGTTGAATCCTTGCTTTGTCAATTATTTGTCCAATCTTGCATACCAAGCTTTGGGAGCTTGCTTTAGTCCATACAATGCCTTCTTCAATTTACAAACCATGTCTAGTTTTTTAGAAAACCGAAACTCTTTAGGTTGTTCCATATACACTTCTTCCTCCAATTCACCATTTAGAAAAGTTGACTTAACATCCATCTGATACACTTTAAAGTCCTTGTGGGAAGAAAATTCCAAAAGCATCCTAATAGCTTCCATTCTAACCACATGGGAAAATGTTTCTTCAAAAATATATTCCTTCAACTTGTGAATATCCTCTGCAAACTAGTCTCAATGCCTTATTCCTTACAACTTCTCCACTTTCATTTAGCTTATTCCAGAACACCCATTTCAAACAATCACATTCATATTCACAGGCCTAGGGACTAGTTCCCATGTCTCTGATTCTTTTCTATTTGTTGTAGCTATTCTTTCATTAGTCTCATCCAACTTTCATCTTCACGTGCTTAACTTACATATTTAGGTTATATTTTAGAAAGTAAACAAAAAACTACCTCAGTTGCAACTCTGCTTCTTGCCTTTATTCCTTCACTCTTGTTTCCAATTATTTATTCTTCTAGATGATTCTTTTGGACATACTTAGGAGTCCTTACAACATGTTCTAAGTCATTCGCTTCTTCTTCAGTTTGTCCTTCTTTCTCTTCTTCTTCCTTCTCTTTATTCTCCTCTGGTACATGTCCATAGATAGGATCATCAAGTTCAACCTCACTTATCTCAATAGGTTTGTGTATGTCTTCATCAAATTTCACATTATCACTTTCTATAATCTTCCTCAATCTTTTGTTAAAGCATCTATATGCTTTTCTAGTAGTAGAGTATCCAAGAAAGATTCCTTCATCACATCCAGCATCAAACTTTCCAAGGTTTTCATCATCCTTTTAATATAACATCTACTTCCAAATACCTTAAAATATTTTATAGTAGGAGTCTTACCAGTCCATAGCTCAAAAGGTGTCTTTGTGCTATTGTGTCTGATTTGAAATCTATTAAGAACATCAACAACAGTATGTATAGCTTCTCTCCAATATACATCTGGTACATTGGACTCTTTCATCATAGTTCTGGCAGCTTACTGTGCAGTCTTGTTTTTCCTTTCAACTACTCCATTCTACTAGGGGGTTCTCAGGATAGGAAACTATCTTTTTTATGCCATGATTCTCAAAAAATACATTAAAATCACTAGAAGTGAATTCACCACCTCTATCAGATCTCAAACACTTGATTTTCAAATTTGCTTCATTTTCCACTCTTGCTTTGAATACCTTAAACCTATCCAGAGCCTGAGTCTTTTCTCTAAGAAATGCAGCCCATGTCATTCTAGTATAATCATCAATAAGAAACATAAAGTACATGTCTCCATTTAGGCTTCTAGTCCTAGTCAGACCACAGAGATCAATGTGAACTAACTCTAGTGTTCTGGTAGTACAATGTTCTTTTCCCTTAAAGGTGCGCCTAGTCTGCTTCCCCAACTGACAAGTTCTACAAATAGTATTAGCATGTCTTGTGATTCTAGGTAGTCCTCAAACAATCTCCTTTGAACTAATCTTGACCAGGTTATCAAAATTTACATGTCCCATTATATAATTCCATAACCAACTTTCACTGACTTGAGATACTAGGCACTGACCATCAACTCCCTTCAACTGATAGATTTTTCCATGAGTTCTTCTTCCAGCTACAACCATATCTCCAATTCTGGATCCTTTCCTTATTTCATGGGTATTTTTTTGAAACACAAGTTTAAAGCCATTGCTACACATTTGACCAACACTTAGAAGGTTATGCCTCAAACCCTTCACATAATATACATCATTAGTATTATGCACTCCATCAAAACTAATTGAACATTTCCCACAGATATTAGCTCCTGAATCATCACCCAACATAACTAAACCACCATCATATTTTTCAAGTTTAGTGAACTTACTCTTATCTTTGATCATGTGATTTGAACAACCACTATCAATTACCCAGTAGTCTTGGCCTTGTCTTGCATGAAAAGTGGTAACCAAGGTACATTCCATCATATTCCTCTTAACCTCTGGAGCATTCTTACTTACACATTTTCCAAAGTTAACTTGGATACAAATTTATTTTTCAAAGCTAAGAATATGCATTCACTATCATCAACCTCATTGTTAGATTCATCATCAGAAATACCTGCCTCTTCCTTAACATAGTACTTCTTATAATTCTTATCCTTCCTATCCTCATCCTTATAATCCTTGTTCTTTTTATGTGTAGCCCTATTCAGACATCTTGAAGCATAATGACCAATGTTACCACAACTGAAAAATTTAAAGGGTAACATACCTTTATATTTTTTGGTACCTTTTTTCAATTTCCTGGTGAAGTTTGCTTCCAATTCTTCATCATTGCTATCTGGTTCTTCAATCTTCAAAGCCTTAAATGTCATTTTTGTCTTCTCTTTTGTATTTTTGTATTTTGAGAACTTCCTTATCTAAAATGCTTGCAAGGTGCCAAAAAACTCTTCTAAAGTGTACTTCTTAGGATCATACATTTCTTCAATAATAGATATCTTATCATTGTACCATTTTGGTAAGGTGATCAAGATCTTCTTGATTATATCTCTGTCTGATAGTTTTCCTCCTTGATTTCTAACTTCATTTGCTGCCAGTTCAACTCTCTAAAAGAAACTTGTAAACTCGTCACCATCTTCCATCTTCAGGTTCACAAATCTATGCTTTGTCGCTAGCCTCTTTGTCAATTTTACCTTTTCATTTCCTTCATACATGTTTTTCAACTTCTTCCAAACTTCATATGTAGTATCAAGAGAATTAACCTTAACTCGCTCATCTTTAGATAAACCACTAAAAATTGCATACTTCACCTTCTCATTTTCTTCATAAGCAGAGATCTCATCTGCAAAATTAACACCAACAGACAGAGGTGTATACTTTGTCTCTACAGCCTTCAAGGTATTGAAATCAAGAATGATGATATATCCTCTCATATGTCCCTTCCAATCATTGTAGTCAGTTCCATTGAACATAGGGATCACCAACTTGTGTGCCATCGAATATTCCTTAAGTGGTTAAGCACTGCACAAGGAACCAAAATCTATGATACCAATTGTTAAACATGCACAAGAAAATTGAGAGGGGGGGTTGAATAACTTTTCACACAAATTCAAACTTAAAACTTTATAACTTATCAATTCTTCAACCACAATTTTTTTTTATTAAATATGAGCATGAAGCATAAATTAAAAAAAGTAAATCAACACAATCAACACCAGATTTTTATGTGGAAAACCCAATAAGGGAAAAATCACGGTGAGGGTTAACTCACAATATAAAGATTATAAAACTGAATATAGAGGCTCACTACCTAGAAGAGGACTCACTCTCCAAATACAAAGGAGTACTCACTGTCCAATAGGGAGGCTCACTATCTACAGATACAAAAGAGAAGAAAAGATCCACCACAGTATTTAACACACCTTCACAACTTTGAAAAAGAATTGTGAAAACTTTTAGCTTACTACCTTCAGGAATTTGACATAATAAAATCAACTGTCACAACTCACTCACACTCTTACACTTCTGCTCTTATGATTTTTGGGTTACTTTTGTCACTTCGCATCACACTGTCATACAACTCTTCACAATTCGACTTGTTTTTATACCATTCTCAACCATAGAAGCATTTTCCAAGGTCGACCACAAATAACGTATTTCATAAATTCAAATTAGGTTGGAAACTCAAAATTCCCATGGTGCAAAGGAATAAGACTGGACCACTAAAATTAATTTTCAAGATCAAAAATAACATTCTCGAATCAATCACATGCTTCCTTAATTAATTTTTATTCTTTGAATGAAGTG
This sequence comes from Sequoia sempervirens, assembly GCA_007258455.2. NCBI lineage: Eukaryota > Viridiplantae > Streptophyta > Pinopsida > Cupressales > Cupressaceae > Sequoia > Sequoia sempervirens. The sequence continues at coordinate 124,595,427 of VDFB02047230.1, read as the reverse complement.
TAAACACCAGGTTGACTAAACCTAATGAAAAAACAAATGAACAATGATGCACATGCTTCCCAACATGAAGATGACATGTGGACACCTCAACATGCTTCATTATTCACGAGACTTCATCTCAGATCTCTTCAAATACGTTCGCAGAAAAACAATATACTTCATACACATAATACCTTTCACCAAATCATTTGAACTATTCAAATCTGCATAGGAATATAAAACCATGACTTCTAGATTACCAAACTTCAACCTTCTTTGCCAAAACATAGAGAACACCATCATAAGAAAAATCCCAGATCTGAAATATCTAAAACAAAATAGTGGAGGAATGTAGAGAAAAAGTATTTCTCACAGTCCATAGAAGATCAATTCTTCTGGTAGAACACACATACCAGTGGAAACAACTTTCACATACCATCTTACAAGAAACTGAAACTTAGAATATATCACCATCATATCACCATTATGAAATCTTTAGAGCTGTATAGTCATAGGATCAATACAGGAGAAACACAGAGCACATATCAGACCACAATCTAAACACGTTCATTACTCTAACTTCTCTTCTTTATTAATTTTCTCAAAATAACTTGGAAAATCATCAACATAACACATCTACAACCATATAAGATAGCTCCATGTACTCACAACATCTCAAAATAATCTCAACTATACATGTACAATCTACAACATACTAAGCAGTGTTGACATGAATGACAACATCAATGACAACACCACTAGACTAGCCCATACTTGCAACAACTTTGTTGTAACTCACCAAACCCTTGTTATGAAATCTGCAAATGTGTATGAAGTGGCTAGCTTGAATGTAGATCTTGAATGAAATGAATGCTTGATAGATCTTGACTTGAATTGGTTGCTTGAATCAAAACCCTACATCACAAATATTAGCCTAAAAACACACATGATGCAAGAATATCTTTGACAAGATGCTTGAATCTTAATGATGGCTCCAAATTCTTGATGAATTTCTCTTGAATTCTCTTGTGAACTCAATTATGCTATTAGGAATGCTCGTTCAACTTGTTGGAATAAAATTACTAAAAGAACCTTGTATTTATACTTATCCATGTGTAATATCCTTAAATTACACCACAACAAGCCAACATATGAATTCATTAACTAAAGGAGACTAAATCTTTCCAAGATTTGAAATTAAATCCCAAAAATAGCTTGAGGGGGACTAAGATTCCCTAGTTGGAATCTTAGTCCCGAGGCTTGAAACTCAAGGCAAAGACTCCAAAAAGGGTCCCCTTTAAGGTGATTTTAAAAAGAGGGTCCCAAGACATTTGGAGGAAAACGATGCCCTAGGTGGCATCTGAGTCCCAGTCCAAAAATGAAGGACACACAACCAAAATCATTAAAGTATCATTTATCCTTTGATGTTTTTCAGGATTAGCCATTAAAAGATATAATTTATTAGGCTTGTGGATGCAAAATATGACTATTTAAGATATAAATAAGGATAAACAAAACAAGTTGGGCCCAAACAAGTGTGAAAATGCAAAGGTATGCATTTTTCCTCCAGTACAAGAAAGGAATAAGTTGCATTTTGGTGCCCTGTAGGTGAAAAAATGTGAAGATGAAAACTTTCCAATGCAACTTTGCAACTTTACAACTTTGCACTTGAAATGATCTTCAACTAAAATCTTCAATCATAGACACACAAGCGAATAAAAACTTGTTGATTGTTAGTAAATGGGGGCTTTCTTTTATCAAACCCCTTGTTGCTAATTAAACCTTGGAATGAAATGAAATAATAAAGGTAAATGATGAATGAAAAAAATGTTATGTTGCAACTCACCAAACCCTTGTTATGAAATTTATAAACATGTATGAAGTGGCTAGCTTGAATATAGATCTTGAATTAAATGAATTCTTGATAGATCTTGACTTGAATTGGTTGCTTGAATCAGAACCCTACATCACAAATGCTAGCTCAAAAACACACATGATGCAAGAATATATTTAATATGATGCTTGAATCTTGATAATGGCTCCAAATGCTTAATGAATTGCTCTTGAATGCTCTGTTCAACTCAATTATGCTATTAGGAATGCTCATTCAACTTTCTAGGAGAAAATGAGTGAAAGAACCTTGTATTTATACTTAAATCCATGCTTAATATCTTGAAATTATAGCACAACAAGCTGAAATATGAATTCATTAATTAAAGGAGGCTAAATCCCACCAAGATTTGAAATTAAATCCTAAAAATAACTTGAGAGGGACTAAGACACCCTAGGTGACATCTTAGTCCAGAGGCTTAAAACTCGGGGAAAAGACTCCAAAAAGGGTCCCCTTTAAGGTGCTAATAAAAAGAGGATCACAAGACCTTTGGAGGAAAAATATGCCCTAGGTGGCAACTTATTCCCAGTCCAAAAATCAGGGACACACAACCAAAATCATTAAATTATCATTTATCCTTTGATGTTTGTCAGGATTAGCCATAAAAAGATATAATTTATTAGGCTTGTGGATGCAAAATAGGACCAATTTAGACATAAATAAGGATAAATAAAGCAAGGTGCACGCAAAAAAGTGTGAAAATACAAAGTTATGCATTTTCCTACACTACATTTATCCCCCACTTTAGTGAGAGGATGAACTTTCTTCAAACTTGCACTAAAGTAGCCAACCACACAATCAAGAGGGGTTCAGATGTACGAATGCTATTAAGATAGGATGAAAATAACCAAGATCATGGCCAAGCACCTAGGATCAAGATCCTATAAAAAACCAACATAGGCACAAAGGAACACACTTGTAGATGATATATGAAGCCATAACCAGATTGCAAACACACACCGTCAAAGATAGAAAAAAGGAAAAAAAGAAAAATGCAACAAATAAAGCTTCGACTAGCCATCCAACCTACTGTGGATCGGGTCTAGGATATTTTTCTAAAAAGTTTTACAAGTGGAATGAATTCACTACAACAAATCCCCATGATTTTCTCCACTTTTTACTCCATTTTTTTCTTCCACCCACTGTTTTAATGTATTTTTTGGCAATTTTTTGAAAAAATCGGCACTATTTATCAAGATGGCACAATTTTTGGCAATTATTGCACTGATAAGTACAATTCAGTGCTAATTTAAGTGCTAATTAGTGTCTGGAGTAACGTTTTCTTTAGTGTCGATATGAGCTTCGAGTGTAGCGTCGCTTTTAGCTCTGACTTTAGCTTCAGGTTTAGCACCAATTTAGACACCCCTATGTCGAAGAGACTTATTTATATATCTCATCAACGATGTAAAATAGTGAAATGTCAACAAGATAAAAGCATCTCGAGGAGAGAATCACTTATGTCACATTGAAAAGGTATATCTACAAGTGCTCGGTGAAACACAACTCTTGGATATAATGAAGTTATGTCGATGAGACATTGAGATATCAGTAAGACAAATAAGATAGTCTCATCGATACACTTCAAGTAATGATCAAAAGTATACACTGCTATACCACTAGGAAGGTGATCATTTTTATATGGTAGAGCAGTATACACTGCAATCTCACAACAAGAAGCCTTGAGCAAGGCGGTAGTGTGGTAATTAGCAAAAGGGAAGGGAAAAACACCGCTATACCACAACGATAATCACAAGTCTCCCCAACATGGCAGAGTTACACCAATATATAAAGAAATACCACCGAAGGAAAATATCGATAAGACAATGGCATATTGGCAAGATATATTAACTTGTCTCATCAACACCAGGAACCAACATTAGAGGAACATAAGATCTAATGTCGATGAGACATTGAGATATTGGTAAGACAAATAAGATTGTCTCATTGACACTCTTCAAGTAATGATCAAAAGCATACACCGCTATACCACTGGGAAGGTGAGCAACATATGCGGTAGAGTAGTATACACTACAACCCCGTAGCAAGAAGCCTTGAGAAAAGTAGTAGTGCGGTAAACGTGGCATCATTACAATTTATAGCAAATCACATCAATTGCCAAAATTAAATGCTATTAAATTATTAAGGGTTTCCAAAACTAATGACTGAATACCATGCCATCCAAAGATAAGTGAGTTTTCCCAATATCACACTCAATTGTAGTGCATTAGCATGGCCTGAGCTAAGGATATGAGAAGAAGAAGTCCTACAAGCATGAAATACTCAGGTAAGTGCATGAAAACTCTCTAAAATAGCTCTGTTAATATAAAAAATCTTTCACAGTTTTGTCATCTAAAGCCATAGTGGAGAAAATTGAAACATGCCTCCTAAAAGAAAACAATCAGAAGTAAAAGATAGTCAACCTAAAATTAAAGATGAAGAACCTAAAGCAAAGAAGAAACCACTCCATTAGTCCATATTAGATATACTTCCAGGGTCTACTAAAGTGGGTAATAAGAAGTTTCTTGTGGACACCGCACAAAGTTGTAGGGATGCCCTCATTTCCAAATTTGGATGGGACCTATTTTGGTATTTTTACAATAAGAGAAATGAGAAGATTCTAGTGTCAAATGCTTGGATGTTGGATATATCAAGGTTGATTTTCCAAAATGTGTTTGTTGATGTAGAATTTATTAGACTGCTAGCCAAACACTATCACTCAGCTACCAAAACAGTAAGGTTTCCAAAGGACACAATATTGGTAGAAGTAACGAGAAAAGCAATCATTGAGTGTTTTGGCTTAAACAAGCAAATCTGACCAAGATAGATCTCTAGAAAAGTGAGGAGGATTATGCTAGGTTAAAAAATAGTTATAGAAGTGATGAGGTACCCCTATATATGAAAAGAGGCATTGGTAACAAAACATTCCCCATCTCTACTACCACTATTGAACCATTTAAAGTGATAGATCTTTAGTATTAATTTGTGAATACATATTTAGCTCTTTGCCAAGTGTTGGGGATAGATGCTCAAGAAAAAATTCCAATAGGCCTAATGATGATGGCCATGAGAATTCAAAACCCTAAAATTAATATTGAATATGACTTTGCTTCATAACTTGAGAAGGTGTTAGATGATGAATTCTCCCAAGTTATAGAGGATAGAGAACCAATTAAATTTAAACACTATTCCCTACTATGTCATCTTCTATTGTACCAGAATAGGGACCAATGGACTAAAAGAATGGACTTGGCTATAGTAGATGAGCAAGGGAATCCCACACCTGTCTAGAAATGGTGCTATATTTGGGATAGTCAGTGCAAGAATTCAAGCTTTGTTGTATTCTACGAAGACTTTGTACACATAATCCTTTGAGTTATTGGGTATGCAATACCAAGATTTCCAACCAAAATGTTGCAACTAGTGAGACCTTTGGCTTTAAGACCAGAGCAGGGTCATACACACAATTTTGAAGATTGGTTCTTCCTCCTAGAAGTTTCAATAATAAGAGTTTATGGATGCCTTGTTGCTCCACACATACTGCCAAAATTTGTGCCCCTCAGATTAGCATTTCTTTAATTTATGTGGCAAATTATGTGGATGGAGAAAGTTGTAATGTACAAGCAAAAGAAAGGCACTTTCCTACCAAACCAAACCAAGTGTGAAGATTGGACTATGGGCTCAGACACACTAGAGGAGTTATAGTATTATTTGAATACAAGATATGCATTGAAATCTTGAAAAGAAAGAGCCTTTGACCCTTCAAATCATATGAGCAACATAAGGCACAATATTCTTACCAAAATGATAGTGCCACACCAAGTGGATTTTTAAGAAGATGTCATAAGGAATTGCATTACTTATAATGATGTATTTAGTAGAAGGGAAAAATGTGAATATATAAAGAAGGTTGAAGAAAGGATGAAGCGGAGGTCCAAATATTTCCTAGGATACTTTTTTGAGGAAAAGGACCCCATCAAGAGGATAGAATTGATAATTGGTAGATTTGAAGAATTGTACAGAAAGAAGGAAGCATATCTCAAAGAACATCATAGTGGTACAATTGCAGAGCATACCCTAGGTGAAACCTCTAAGCCTCCCATGGAGCAATTACCTCCCAAAAGACAGAAGACAAGAAGCATTGAACAGTTAGTACCTTACAAGGATATTGAAGAGGTGGGCAATACTGAGGAAGTGGCTACAATGTACTATAGTCATTGAAAGGTGATATTGAAGTTGATCAGCCCTTGAGACTAGTTCCCATAAACATGAGGAAAGGATGGGTGATGTAGATAAAAAAAAGTAGAGAGGTACATGAAGATGAAAGGGAGATTGTAGCTAGGAGATTCATAGAAGATGATGAATTCATTAAGACTCTTGAGTTTAAGGATTTCTGGATGAAGATGAAGATAAAATAATCTCAAGATAGGATGGAATCAGCTCAAGAAGGAATTGAAGAATTAGAGAAAAATGTAATGATAGCATAGACTTTCTAGGAATTAAGAGTTGACAACATTGACATTAGCCCCCAAAAGGCTAGAGACGTGGTCTTTAAGATCAATATGCTCATTTTCCTTGGCTTGGAATTAAAGAAAATGTTTCTGCTTGACCAAGTGCAGGATCAAGAAGATCTAATGCTAGTTGTAGAATTTGACTCCGATGAAGGTGTGAGTGGAATTGGGTATAACCCAAAGATTGAAACCCTATCCATATGGATCAAATAGAAAAATACACAAAAGCCAAAATTATTAGACTTAATTCAAGGGATGAAAGGGACAGTGATGGTAAGGACAATACAAGATACCACCCCTTTGGAGGAAGCCACAATGACCATGCATTCATCCATGTTCACTCGAGCAACTGTTAAGGGATTAGAAGACAGATTGAAGGAGTATGAAAAGGAGAAAAGGTTCCTAAATGATGAAGTTAATAAACTATTCATGGAGAATGTCAAACTAAAAGAACAATTAAGAGGAGTAGACCCTCACAAAGCAAGGAGATGGTGTTATACAGGCCTCCTGTTGCTCCAATGGATATTGTGAAGAAGATTTATGTAGAATAGGTAAAAACTCCAAAGAAGGAAGTGGATGATGTAAAGAAGGCCAACAATCAAACCCAAGATGAAGTGAAAAGATGAATTTGTGAAGTTATGGAAAATATTCTTGAGCACAGGATAAAATCAATTATTGATAAACTGGAGAATGTGCATGATAGTTATAAAATACTTCAGTGGGAAATGGAACAAATAAAGACACATATGCTTGTATTAGATCCTTTGTTCAAAAGGTGGCAGCCTATTCACCACACTTTGGCTAAGTTATGCAAACTTCTACAAAGAAGTCCTAATGTACCCACAACATTAAAGCCAATTGAACAAACTATGGGGATGATTATTGATGAATTTTAGAATGTACAAGGGTTTGATAAAAATATTGTAACATGAATGGATTTATTCCATACCTACAAATAGTGGTATATACCTAAAATCATGAGAGATGGTGATCAGTTGGAGGACTTGGATAAGTGGAAGAAAGACTTCAGTTAGGTTGTTCATAAGTGTGTAACTCATATACAAGAGGATGATGATACCAATCTTCCCAGGCTAAATTAGATCATGGGTATGTGTAGGATCATGATGGGCGAAAAAGTGGCAATATGATGGGTGTGTGGCTGACGACTATTTTTTTACCCAAAATTGATGAAACGAAAAGGGTTTTAAAAGGATATTCTTAGATTTCGACTAATATAAATTATGCTTTACTTTGAATTTAATAAGTAATTATTATTCAATTTCTATTCAAATTAAAGTCCTAATTGATAAGCTGATTGAAAAACATCTATAGCTTTCAAACGGTATCACATTTTTTAAATCCAAAATATGCATCACATTCTATGCTTTGCATACTATAGGATTAAAGAAATAAAAATTGAATTTCATGAAGTTTTGACGAAGTTAAGGTGGTCAGATATACGAGTTTTTATATTTTTAAAAAGTTGTAATAAAAAATTCATAATTAATTATTTACATGGAAAAAAATTACAAAAATATCCATCACATCGGGGCATGAGTCCTCTACTTATATCTAAAATCTTATAAAAAAATATTATCATTTTATTTTTGTTAGGTGGTCCCAGACACCTACTTCTTTATTTTTCCTTGAAATTTAAGTACCACTACATTGAAATTTCAAATTTTCACCAAATAGATTTTTTGTTTTTTAAACATACTTAGTAGTTTAGAAACTACATTCAATTTTCTACAAATTCTATTTTTACACATTTTTGAAATAATATAGATAACTTATTCAAATTTTTACGTCAAGTTTCCTAACTTTGATTTTTCTAAATTTTTTGCCACTTAAGGGCCTATTTTTTCCATGATGATCCTCCACATACCCTCATGGATGGGTTGATTGTTCCTGATGTGGGATACCTAAATCTTGTCAATGATACATAGGAATTAATATATAGTCGATGGAAAACTCATCTTGCAAACATGCAAAAGATCTAGGAATATAAATGGCCATCATATTTTACGGTGTATCAATGAGAGGAAAAGTATTTGGTTTCAGAAGAATATGACACTGAGGCAAGAGCATTTGGATGTTCATCATGGAGAGGAAGACTTTTCCAGATCAATGATCATGGGTATTCTACGTTGAATAATGGAACCATATGTCAAAATGTCTTAAGTCTTGTTATTTCCTTAATTATGCTAATTAAATAGTTGTTAGTAAAAGAAGTAGTTATGAAAGGTCATTTCTTTTTGTAAAAGGCCTGTAGCTTGTTGCTTCTTATATAAATAGGAAACCAAGGCCTATTTTTAAATTATAATCATCATATATTATTTCCATTTTGAAGACTTTTGTTATTAATATATATCAATTGAAACAATATAATGGAGAACATCTTATTATCAGAGATTCTCCATGATTGTGTGATCATTCTATATTTTTCTTATGTTTTCCATACTTATTTCTTCTTATATTTGAATGAATATCAGTTATTGAGCCTCAATACTATGCTTATGTGAATGAATATGTTGATACACTAAAGCATTTATTGTGGATGTTGGTAGAGCTACTAAATTTTTTGAAAATTTGAGCTTATTTTGCCTTGTTACATGTTCAACATAAAAATGGACACTATTTAAAAATAATCAAGTTAACAAAGTTGCTTATTTAAATAATTGTGAGTTACATGCATTAATATTTTATTAACTTTTGTGTCTTCACAAACATATGTTGATACAAAATGAATGGAAGAAGCATCCAAGTAATCCTAATTTTTTCTACCAACAATTCATACCAAAGATTGAACAGTTTAAGGATATTGCAATAGGTATTAATTAAGGATATGATGATGATGATATATTCTTGTACTTTTCTATTCTATAAAACATTCCTTATTTTCTATAAAATAGTGTATATATTCTTGTACTTGTACATTTTATTTTACTATTATGTCTATTAAATAAAGCAAAGTTTGAATAAAAAATGTTTCACCCTTTTTTTTGTAAGTGAGTATGTGAATTATTGTTTAAGGAAAAATATTACAGTGTTTACATTTTTAGTTTACTAGTTTCAAATCTTTATTTTATATGTATATAAAATTGTATGTGCTCTTTATCTCAAATGTCATAAAACAATAATATCATCAGAATCAGGGTTTTCAATTTCAGCACCATCATTGTCCATACTTTTCATATCATGTTCGTAGACTACCTTTTTTATACAATAATTGCTATAAAATACAATTTTGAAAACATAGTTTAGAAAACATCAGTCCACACTCATTTATTATTCTTTGGTTTTCTTCCCTTATGAACATCCTTAGGGAGACCTTGTTCTTCCTTCTTTCACGCAGGAGTGTGTTTTAAGAAGGGGTAATAAATCAATAAGTCATCCCCAATGGTAAGTTCCATAATAGCCTCAACCATTACCAATCTATCAACCTCTCTTTCCATATCTCCATCTTTATCATTTATAATCTCAACAAATTGACAATTTGGTCTTACATTAGGGTCCCTTCCCTTACTACTATTTATGAATCCTGCAATATTTTTGTGTGTGTATGCATGTCCATCTATATACATAAGATGACCTATATTTGTTTCTTTTCAACTTTCCAATTGGAGAAAATGTGTATACATATTCAAATTTAGACCATATGCTAACATGCTAGGCTTATATTTTGCTAGCCTTCTCCATTCACCACTGTAATATGATGGACCATAATATGCCATTAATCTCCTAGTGGTTTGTTCTGAATTGTTTCTATGTTTCAATCCCACATGTACATTTTGGACAATAAAGAGGCCTAGATTCACTCCATGAATATTGGAAGGTCATATCATGTAGCTGTATCCCCAAAATTCAAACACCTCGTACACTCTAGGTAGTTGTTGATAACTAGGCCAAGTGCAATATAGTCGATGATTAAATATGTCTTTGTAAATTGATCTCAAACTCAGGGGAAAGTCATCATCCCCATCACATTCATTATCATAGGTTATATAGTCCACCTTCCCCTTGTCTTTAAGAAAATTATGCATCTTCACACCAATTCTTGTTCTGTTGCTTGTTTTCGTCAATTCCTCATCTTCCGAGCTGGTATATTGGCACATATTTTTGTTAGATGTATCATCTGATAAATGATCATTTCCCTCTACGTTGGAAGTTGGTGATCCAGGAAGCTTTCAACTATGAACTTTATCCTGCAAGTATCTATTAAGAAAAAATTAGTTATTTAAATAATATAAAACAATGTTTAAACGAAGTATACACATCATGGTTATTTATATCAAATTGGAAAATTCCTCACCACAATTCCTATTGGATTTGAATCAATTGTAGGAGGCATACTACCAACTGGAAGCTCATCATATATGTAATTTCTTTGTACAATCGCTCATTTGAATTGTTTCTTTCCACAACATACAAAACATCCACAAACAACAATTTTCTCAAACTATTCATCCCATGTACTATAGTCTTAACCTCCCTCTTCTTCAGTGCAATCATTTGTTGTGTCTACAGTATCGATTGGCATATCCTCTTCCACCCACTTTCATCTACGTGATTTAACAGTTTTAGGTCCATGTCCATGTACATATCTTGTTCTTTTTCTAGTTGAACACTTAGGCTTTGCATTTGCTCCAATCTCCATCTAAAATTATCAACAACATGCATTAATTTATGTCAATATTGGATAATACATTATAAATTTCAATAATACTGTGAGAAAAGATGGATGTATCACAAAATTCCATCAGATCATTTTTTCCTAAGTCATAAACACCTTCCTTCTTTGGTTGCGGTTGCTTTCTCTTCTTACCTCTATTGTATCTGTAGATTTCGTTGTCTCATCTATTTCCATGGCCTCCTCTATGAATAAAAATTTCACCACAGAAGCTTTCACCACACTACCGCCGAGAAGGAAAAAGCAACTTGCAGGACCATGGTAAAAACCGCTCTACCGCACCGAACTGATGAAGGAGCCATAGGACAACAGTAGTTATTGCACTACCACATGCCAATGGTAGAAGACTTGCGGTACTACATGAGTCACAGCAACACCACCAAGAATAGAAGGAAGACTCACGTGCCACCACAGAAGCTTTCACTGCACTACCGCCAAGAAGGATGAAGCACCTTGTGGGTCCGTGGTAAAAATCGCTCTACCGCATCGAGCTGATGAAGGAGCCATGGGATAGTGGTGGTCGCAAAAACAAGGTAGGAGTTGGAATTATTTCCAACACTCTGGGTCCTATGATACACAACAATTAAAATAGTCATTATATAACAATAATAGGCACTAAATTAGGCGCACTTGATGCCACCTTATATGTCCCAAAAAGATTACAATAATGGCCAAAATTCAGTGCTAAAGTTGGCATTAATTAACACCGACTAAAGCACGATGAATGAAAAAAAATAAAAAATTTAAACTTTCTCATGTGAGGGAAGAAATCAGACAAAAAAAATGGGAAAAATGTTGCACGAAGGAAGAGAGCAGGGTGCTACCAACAACCGATGAATGAATGAATGAGAGATTTTAATGACGTCCATGAGACCAAGCGGCCTAAGAGACTGAGAACCAAAAAGCTAAGGAATATCCAAACTCTTTTCCATGTTGGACCTTCTTTTATGAATTTTGACCAAAAAACTAGTTGTCTTATTGATCTTCTCCTCCTCAAATAAGTCATGCAGATTGTCAGCCTTTAAGTTAATTTTTTATGAGAAATTTGATTTAGTTTGTGACACCATAGGTAAGGTTACAATTTTATTTTTCTTGCTTGAATTCGTTATTTTTTATTACTCTTTGTATTGCATTTGAATTCATTATTTTTTACTGGTTTGTGGCCTAACCAGTCTAGGCAACCTCTAAATTGTCCCATCATTATAAATTGTAAAACCTTTGAGAAACCAACAAAATTTTTTACCCTACCCATTGATATTTGGCTCAAAATATTATAGCACAAAGCGAGGATTCCTCCATATTCTTTCCCTAACCTGGGTATCAAGGAAATAGTGAACTTCTTGGCAAATTTGGGAATTGGGTTGGTCAATGCTGAGCAACTACTGAAAATAAACGTAGAAACAACTTGGTTTTTCCCAACCATGCCATAGTCATCGATGCTATGAAAAATTCGTGCAAGATTGCATTATGAAAGAGTTTTCATGATAAGGTTACCAACACTAAGCAAACCAATCAAACATATTTTCCCTAGGTTATCAACACTAAGCAAACCCAGCGAACATATTTTTCCCGCAAAACAAAACTTTCATACCTGACAGTGTGTACTTTGTTTGCCTCCATAGAATGGATGAAAATAATTTTCCCTAGGTTGCCTCAAAATGTCTAGAAATTGAGGGAAGCAAGCATTAATAGCAAACTCTGGCCACAATGAGGTAATTCATTGTTAATTTATAGATTTGTAAATGTTTCCATTATTTCTTTGAATTTTACTTTTTAGTTTTTTATTTCTAAATTTAAAAGAAGAAATATAATTTATATATATATATATAGGGACATGAGACTGACAAAGATAAATAGGAATTGGCTTCCATATTGGGGGTAGAGGTAGTGAAAAAATTGGTCAATGTGGACTGGACAACACTTGCCAGATACATAGAGAAAAAATCTATTAATGCCTCTCAAACATTGCAAACAAATCAATTGTGTCAAAGGGAATCAATTGATTCCCCAACCAGTCCTGGATCAAGCAGAAGATCCAGGAGGAAATCAGTGACAGTAAACTCTAAGAATGTGGAACGGGGAGTAGAGACTTCCACTCCTAGGACACATAGTTCCACCATGCTATGTTATCAATCTTGCATTGGTAGCTACAATACGAAGATAGAATACGAGGTGGTTTCAGGGGAAGTCCGAATGATGGATGTTGGGAAAAAAATTGTGAATAGGTTGAAGAAATCATGCCCTCAACGGTTCAAAGACCATCTACATTTTCCATTCTCAAAGATACCCATGCACCTAAAAAAAGTAGTTATCCATGACATGGAGACTGATTTTCGCACAGGTTGGTCCATAAAGAAGATAAAGCTACGAATGTCTAAAACTGCAAGATATTTCGGTGCAACCAAACAAAGAAGATAAAAAGAATCTCTCCTGAGCTAAGGCAGAAAAAAGCGCCAATTGATGTAAGTGTGAAAGTATGGAGAGAGCTTGTAAAATCATATGAGAAGTCTGATGCACGGAGGAAGCCTAGTGAGGACAGTATGTAGGTATTTGAATTTTCTCATAAGATTATATCAAATTTATTAAACGATATTTAAATTTTATTTGTGCATAGTTAGATTGAATTAGTATATGTTTCAAGACAAGGCCTCCAAGGCTAGGCTTGAAAAACTTTGTGTCACACATTGCAGTGGCTAGAAAGGTTTACATGCCTTGATTTGTACATTTGTAAGTATATTTAATATGTTGAATGATTTTTTTTTTCTTTGGAAAATGTAAATGATTGCATATTAATTAGTTTAACTAGTCCATGTGCCATGTTTTGACAGGAGGAGAAATATGGCCACCATCTAAAGCAATTTGAAAAGAATATGTTACAAAACAAAAAGTGGAACAATTTTGTAATCTAGATGGAGAACGAGGTATCAATAGTTGAGTTTCAATAACTTAGTTGGATATTGTTATGTTAATATGTCAATTTGCATCTCTTGTGTTGAGTTGTTTATTGATGCATAGGATGAGTAAATAGAGCTCAAATCTTATGATTACAAGATGACCATTTATGTGCATGAATAAATAGTAGAAGGATGTAGATGAACTCAATTCATCTAACTTTATGCCTCTTGGCAGACATTCCTCTCGAATCTCTAATATCAGGTGCCCGAGACATGCCTGTAGCTTTTACCTTACACTACCACCTTTCCTCTTCACTGTGAGACTCGTCTCCTTTTTCCTTATATGCATTTCTAGCTTTGGATTTTAATTCATCCCATTTTTACCTTCCTCCTCTTCATAATTTTCTTCTTCTTCTTTGCCCTAATCTAACTCCACAAGAGATTCATCTTCTGAACATTCCTCATCTGATTCTGATTCCTTTTCTACATCAGAGGGTTCATATCCTTGATCTAACTCTTCTGAATTATTAGAATCAAAATCACTAGCTTCCATATTCAAAAATTCCCAACCAACATCATCAATAAATTTTTTTGGATCATCAGTAATACTCTTCAAAAAAATTTGCCAGTTCAAGTTCATTCTAATTTCATAATACTTTATCCATAGAGTTCAGCCATTCCTTGATGCCATCAAGTGAAGATTAAGGAATGGCATACATGTGGAGTACATCCGGCTTGAAGTCTTTGAAAACAATAGCCATATCAAATTCCTTTATCCCAACTCCTACTCTCTCAAGGTTAAAAATCTCAATCTCACTAATACAGATTACTAAGAAAGGTAATTCCACAAACTCTACCAAATAGTTTACCATATGAACAATAAAAGCAGAGGCTTTGAAAGGAACTCCATGAAAACCAAGCTCTCTAAATGGTATATCAAACTCTAGTTCAAAATATTTTAGATGAGGCTTCTCCCATATAAGCTTTCTTACTCACTTGACAAATCCTTGAAACTCTCTATTGATTTTATTTTTCCTGTCCCTCTCTCATTGTGCTTCCTCAATTTCATCAGGATCATACATTGACCTTATTTCCCATCATAAAGTTTGGGCCACATCCATTACCTCCACATAAAACTTGACATCCTTGGTCTTCTTGGTTCCCACACCATGATATGGTTATGCAAATGAAAATGAAGCAAAGTAATCATCTCCTTCTCCGCTGGCTAGAATAATGCATGCTTAATGTTTTGATACATGATATCAACTCTCTCTTCTGCTCTCATTGTTGAATACCAAAACCCAATATAGTGGGCCTCTAGAAATCCAGTCATCTTTCTTCCTCTTCCACCAAATGTTGGCCTAATCCACATGTCTACCAGCCTAATTGGCTTTTTTTTTAAATATGAAGTTTCTCCTAAGTCACTAATGTATCTCTCTCTGCCTTTCCAGACTCTTTCATTGCTATAGATTGTCTCTGGGATTTAATCATCTGTACCACATGGTTGATGTTCTTTGAATCCTTGCATCTAAAGGAAATTTCCTGAACATAAATACTGCTAGGGAATTTCAATGTTGCCATTGTAGTTGGCATTAAAGCCGATACCTGCAACATTCAAAATTATCCTTATATAAGAATTCCCTCCATCTTGTTGGCTTGTAACACTCTTGATGGTGGCTACATGAAATCTGATTTTGATTCCTCTTCTACATCAGAGGGTTCATATGATCCTTGATTTGACTCTTCTAAATTATCAGAATCAAAATCACTAGCTTCCATATTAAAAAATTCCCAACCACCATCATCAAAAAAATTATCTATATCATCAGTAATAGTCTTCAAAATTGGCCGCCAGTTCAAGTTCATTATGCTTTCATAATACTTTATATCCATGGAGTTTAGTCGTTCCTTGATGCCATCAAGTGAATATTGAGGAATGACGTCAATGCGGAGTACATCCTGCTTAAAGTCTTTGAAAATAATAGCCATATCAAATTCCTTTTTCCCAAGTCATACTCTCTCAAGGTTAACAATCTCAATCTTAAGTATTAGCTAGATAATTTGAAATTTTATGATGGTATGTGCACTTTGATATGATGTAATATGATTATGGTTTCATCTCATATGTTGTAATATTAGATATATAACAGAAAAATAAATTATTGCATGAAATAAATAATAACTTTTCATTCTTTTTTTTTTTTTTGTAGAACATGGGTCTTCCAGAAGATCAAGATGATCCTCAACATGATATAGATACACAAAATATTGGTTCAGCTGCTAGTATAGATCACATGGCAGAGAATGATGCAGAAGACACCGAGGTCGATGACAATGATGATGATGATGACAACGACAACGACGACGACAGTGATGATGATGATCATGATGGTGATGATGATGATGAGATAGTTGGTGGTAGTAACCAGTGACATTCATGATCATATAGATTGCATCATGGATCATTGTTGATATATTTCTATGATGACTGTTTTCATGGTTACTATCATATGTATAATTTTTATGGCCAACAGTACTATATTATTGAGTTGTATCATATTGACATGTATTATTTTCAATTTTTCACTATATCATTTGGACATGTATCATCTTGACTTGTATCAGTTTGAGTTACATAATTTATCAATTTTATTTATATCATTTGTACATGTATCATTTTGACATGTTTTTGATGTACTGGCATATTTGACTTTCACTTGTTTTAGTTATATATGATAATGATCTTATCAGTATTGACTTGTCAATTTATATATATTAAAAGTAGTTGATGATTTTTGGATAGATATTTATTACGTATGATGATTTTAATTTACTTTTCAAATTCAATTAAATTATAGATATTTGACTCACTTGTTTTAATTATAGATGATGATCATGTTACAATAATAGTTTAGGCGGTGATGAAACGTAAAATTAATGCTTGGCACCTCCAGAATGTAATTGAAAGTTTTGCAGTGAGCCACATTAAAAGAGGTGGTAATGTGGAAGTGGATGTCTTATCTAAATGGGCTTTAAATTTTGGTGAAACGGGGGAATTTAGGTTGGAGGATTTTAGAGGTTTTAAGTTAGCAGACAATTCCTTAAGTGAACAAGGTGGTGAAACAAGTGAAGTAGGTTTGACATGACAAGCAAAGGCAGGGGTGGCAGGCGGTGGTGAAGTAGTACTTCATTAAAAGAAAGTGTGTGAAATCCAAGATGTGTTAATTGCATTTGGAAAGGGTCGAGAAAAACTCTACAACAAACTTTGGTCGTGGCGGTGCTGGTTGTCAAGAGAAGTGGAAGCTAATTTCACCTTCTGGTCATGAAGATCTTTGGGCCTATTTTATGGAGAGGCATCCAGAAAATGACTCGACGACCTTTTCCTTGTTGAC
Source organism: Sequoia sempervirens (assembly GCA_007258455.2). NCBI lineage: Eukaryota > Viridiplantae > Streptophyta > Pinopsida > Cupressales > Cupressaceae > Sequoia > Sequoia sempervirens. The sequence continues at coordinate 124,578,073 of VDFB02047230.1, read as the reverse complement.
AACGAGCAGCTAGTGTAGTGTACAAAAATGATTTCTGGCAGGGATTTCGGCTCTCTGAAACACAGATACCGAACCAACATGGATGTTTACTGCATAATTGTGGCATGGGGCTTGTATTTAGGTGAACTAGTGGAAATGGTGAGGATGGTGATGCAAAAAATTGTGCATGAAGATTTTCTGGTAGGCATGGAGTCCATTCTCGAATGGGCGGTTACAGGTATAGTTTTAGATTATTTTGAAGGACTGGTAGATGATGAAATTGAGGAGCTCTATGGGAGACTAGGCCTCAAACCCTTTATTTGTTGGCCCGAAGAAAAATACAAACCTTGTTTCCATGAGGAAGCACGTTTGGGATGGAAAGCACTCAAAGTCTTCATCGAACTCATGGAGGTTGATGAATTTCTGGCACAAGCAAAGGCAAAGATGTAAGGATTGGAAGCAAAAAGGAAGTTCCAAAAGAAGAAGTTGGGGAGGAAATGGAAGTCGAAGAAGCCTCTGAAGGAGATAGCCAAGCGTCTGTGTGGAGCTCGTTAAGACTGGTCATGTTAGTCTGTTTTTGATTTTGTTGTATTAAAGCATGTAACTCTGAACATTGTTAATGGTGGTTTTTTGTAACGCTTACAAGATGAGCAAAATCATTTTTAAAATTTCTTTTCATTTCAATTAGAATACAAGTAAATTGTGCCATCAATGAGAGCTTCCAAAATGAGCTCAATGTAAAATAGATAATAAATTGCATTTCGTGTATATAAATAATAACATTATAATTCATCAAGATTAAGCAAATGGCAAAAGTACATCAATGAATTTTCATATATGTTCATCCATTTTCAAAAGGGATCAATAATTCCAAAAGAAACATCTTTTTCAATGTTAAATCATAAAACTTTAATTCTATACATCAATGTTACATCAGATTCTTTCATGTAATACTTCTATTTCAAAGTTGCAACAATGAAAGTCAAATACAATTACATTTTCAAGGGCTTTACAAGCCATTCAAGAATGATACATCAGTACATAAATAGCAAATCAAAACTCTGAACCTCCAACCACCGTGACACCACTGGTCTTCTTGCGAGCTGGGGCCAAGAGTGTGATTAAGGCACCTTTTCCGCCCAACCACGAAGTACATGACTTCCCTGGGTTCCTTCCTAACTTGAAGAAATCCCCGGCCCTGCATAAGGAGCCTAGCAACCTGACACAGTAAAACAGGAGGGAACTCTCGATGCATGCCTGGTGCCTATATGCATTTCTAACATGAGAAAACATATTTCTTGCAACAGGAAGTGGCAGAGACCTACATTCATATATTTCTAGGCTTTTAAATCCATCTATTTCAATGGTACAAGTGCTTGGCCAAGAATAAATAAAAACAAGTGATAGTTTTAGAAAAGGTAAAACTACCGTCTCTGTGGTTCCACCTTCGGCATCCTATCCCAGAAGTTTCCAAAATATAGAAGAAGAAAAAAATGCAAATGTAGAAAATAATGCATCGTCCTTCTATGTTTCATTCAATCATACATTTTAATAATTCCAAAGAGAAGTCCTCCATTTCAGTAAGAGAGATTTTCCATACACATTTGCAGTAAGAGAGATTTTCCTTAAGGTTCAAAAGGAAGTTTCAATGTAGTTTAAAGATCATTCCCAATATAGTTGTAAAGTAAAAAGATTGACAATCTCAGACTTAAAAGAAGATTTGCCTTTTACAGAAGTTAACATGTTTTCCTCTAAAACACAATGCTAACAGATTTTTCTTCACCTCTCAATATATTCTCAAGGGTGTTTTACTAAGTTTTTGGTTCTAAAAAATAAATATGACTGCACACCACTTACTTCTCTATATGCTATCACTGGCAGAAGTAATGTTTCCAGTATGAAAAAGACAGTGTTCATATATTTACAAGTACATATATATATATATACATATATATATATATGAGTTGGTATATATATTTATTTATATATATATATGAATAATTATATTTGTAAATTTATAACCATGCATATAACTAAAAGGCTTGGACAGATTAAAAGATGTTATACTGAAAGCTATGGTTTTAGGGTAAGCAATCTTGATATAAGCAGAGATGAGCTTAATTGAATCTATCTAAATATGTATGTTTTTATGCATATATCCAGCAGAATACAGAAACAGTGTTAATGTGCAATATTTAATATTATTCCATTGGAATTGGTTAATGCTATAGAGACAAGAGAAGGTATTTACACATCTGTATGATTAAATATATATTCAAATCTATGTGTTTCTATGAATTTATAATTACACAAACATATATATATATATATATGTATCTATAAATATATATATATATATATATGTATCTATAAATATATACATATATATATATATATATATGTATCTATAAATATATATATATATATATTTATGGGTAGATAGATGCATGTATGAATAAATGATTCACATCGATTGACAATCGAAACTATAGCCACCAGATTCTCATTAGTTGGAATTCTATGCACAGCCGTCCAAAACACACAAGCTTACACCTTGTCTAGTAGGGAGAGGCACAGCTGTGTGGGGGTAGCGCCTCCACAGGCCATGGCCTGTGGAGGGCGTCCCTCCGTCTGTGATATCATTGTATTGTTTTCAATTGTGGGAGATAGTGTATCATTTGATTTTAATTTGTTTTATTGTTATTTCTTTGATTAAATAAATACTACTAATAATTTATTTAGTTTAAATAAATTAAAGTGAAAATATTTATTAAAATAAATATATTTTATTATAACTAAAAGAAAGATTAAATTATTAAATATTTATTAAATATTTAATTTGGTTCATATATTAAAGAGTCAATTATAAAATAATGAATAGGGGTAGTGGCTGGCTTACAATCGTAACTGATGGTAGTGCAACGGTCTGCTGATGGGAGTGTAAAAGACACCATCAAAGAAATTATAATAAGTGTTAGAAGTCAAATGGTTCCTGGAGGGGAGTGGAAAAGACAACATGAAACAAATTATAAACAAGAATTATTTTGGAGGATACGGGGGAGGGAAGCTTGGAATCTGGTAGACGGTGTAAACTTGGCGATCATCATCACTATCAAGTTTGTAACTCATGGGAATTCGATTATGGTCAGATCTTAACTTTATTCTCTTGCGCCTTTTGAAGCCTTCGTAGTATTCTTACCTTTGTCGTGACTTGGAGTAGCTGATTTCCATTGACTGTGATTTCATACATGGAATGATTCTATCTTATATCGAAGTCTATATTTTGTTATGTGTCTCAGATGTTCATCAGTAATTTTGTGTTCTTGAAGATTTGTGTGTTAAAAATTGATGAATCTGCCTTGCCCTCGAAATTCTTAACAGTTCGAGTGATGGGTATTTGATTTACTTGTGAAACTATCAACCCTTATTACTGATTTTAGCTTAATGTCCATACATTATTCTTGCCTTAAGGGAAGTTCTTGATTCCAGTTATTACCTTATTAAGTTTCATGCAATTAAAGCTTTGAATTTGTCGATGCTTCATGATTTTCCTCGCACCTGCTAATCGAATCTTATTTGAAAGTTTTCTAAATTTTGCCATGATATAGCATTTGTGCGTATTCTGCAATCATAACATTTGTCTCTGGAATTCTAGAAAATAGATCGCTGTCTAGAATAAGTTTTAAAGTTTGAATAATCTCCTTGATTTTGTTAACAATCCACCACAACTGCAACACTTGAAAACAAAATATTGTCATAGTATAAATAACCTCCCTGAATCCTCAGCAATCTGCTCAGCCGCACACTTAAACTTAATAGGAAGTTTATAGATTTAAATAAATTGCTTGATTCTGCTGGCAATCTATCGCAGTTGCAACACTTGAAAATAAATTTATCTTCCAAACTGCAATCCGATCGCGTCTCTAGAAACTCGCTGCCAAACAGAAATGCGTTTGGTTCAAAAAGAGAAGGTTGTACATTATTTCTCCTGCTCTTAAGTCACGCATTTGCACCTCACCTTTCTCCTTCCTTTCTGTCTTGTGGATAACGGGTGAGATTTGATAATAATGCAAGTAGATGGTGATATTTCAAAATTCCAATATTTACTTTCTGTTATACTTGGCAACCTGTCACTGTTACGACATTTAGAGTTGAGACATTGTTCAGAATTAAATAGTCTCCCTGAAACCATTGGCACCCCTTCACAGCTACAACTTGTCGACTTGCAAAGGTATAGTAAATTAAATAATCTCTCTGGTTTCAATGAAAACTTGTCATAGTGGCACACTTGATCTTGGTAGGGTGTATAGATTTAAATGATTCCTCTGATTTCTTTGCCATCCTGTCTCAGCCACGAGCTTGAGCATATTAGGAAGTTTAAAAGTTTTAATAATCCCTCTTATTTCATTATCAATCTTTATCGTGTGGAAATGTTTTTCAATTACCACAAATGTGAATATAAATATCTATAGATGCTTATTTATAAATTAGTCATTAGATTTAGTGTTTCCTTTTAATTGTTAAGAGATTTAGATTATTTGCTTAATAAATTAATTATAAATATTGCAATATTCTAGAGAATGGGGACTTCATCCTTAATTATTGGATTTATAGTGAATTAAGTAAAAGTGTAATCTTATTTTAGGTGATTATTTAATTAAGTTGGTCCATAAACTAGAATGTTTAATAAGGAAAGAGTTATCTACGACAGATTCATAAAATAAATAAAATAAGAATATATGAAAGTTATTTGTTTTAATAGGTAATAGGTAAGTGAGTTGTGAGAAGGAATAGGGGAAATTGATTAATTAGTTTTAGGGGATTGATTTCAATATTGGAAGCTAATAATATAAATAGGTTGGATATTGGTTTAGGTGATATATAATTAAAGGATCTTGTTTTGAATAAATAAAGTTATTAATTGTTGGTATGAAATCTTGCCATGTAGTTAGTCATCATGTATTAAGGATGGTGAAGTATAGAATCCTCACACTTGTTACTTTAAGAGGAAACATATGTTCTTTTAGAATATTATTAATCATTGTATCTAATTTAGAATGGAAAGGTAGGTTAAAAATTTTAACTTGAGATTTATTTTAATGAAAATTAAAATATGAGGTATATATTGACTTTTTCTTATATGTTCTCTTATTTGGTGATTTAATTTTATAGTACTAATTTCGTGATATCTTTTAATTCATTTATAATTCTTTTAGTTTAAGAATTAAATAAATATTATCTTAATATCTAACTCCTCACATCTTATAGAAATTTACTAGGAACAATGATTCTCTTATTTGTATATTCTAATTAAGTAATTGTTGAGTATCGTGGCATGGGTGTTTGTACTGAACTTTTATGGAATTGTGTATCCTTGGCCATGGTTAAGTATTATAGTAAACTCTATTTGACTTCATTACGGTAGTTTTATAAACTTGAATCAACGAAATAAATTATTCCTTGAATTGAGTTTTCATTCTTAATTATTTCATTTGGATTGTTAGCTAGTGGATCACTTTATGACAATTCGAGTGTCTAATCATGGATAGTTATTTAGAACCTTGAGATTGCAATTGTTTTGTTGTTGAGTAGGTTGGTTTTTATTTGGGAATATAAATGGATTATTGTTGTCGTTGTCATGTTGCTGAATTTGTGAAGGTGATTTACATACCACTCTAAGGGGTTCTTGTGAGGACAAAATTGAGGTCTCCCGTGGAACGCCTAGTTGGTGGTTTTTGGATGTTGAGTGATTTTTGTTGAATTAAAGGTTGATTTTCTTCTATGATTCCTTTTTGAGGTGACACCATTGTTGATATATGGATTGTATTTGTGTTTTAGATTTGATTGATTTGTGGATGGGGTTTGATGAAACTTTCCTTGTGTGGCTTTTCGGAGTTAATCTCATATTTGAGGGAAATTTTATCCTTGTGTTGGAATTATTGGGGAAAAACTTGTGTTGCTTCATTTTACCCTTGTTTGTGGGTTTTCATTCTTTTTGGCTTCCAGAGGCTTGAGATGATTGTCAGTTGATGTTCTCTCTCTTTATGTGCCCTTGATGTGGCAAATGTTTTGGTTTCATGATTTTGAAAGGGTTGTACGGGAATTGTTGAGACTTTGATTATGTATTTATAGCGAGATGGGTAATGCATCGCATGCTTCTCTGTTGTGATCTAATGTTCTTGTTATGTTGTAAAACCCTTGGTTTCTTGGTTTTTATGTTGTTGGGTCTCTAGGGAGAGTGGCTCCTCATGGGGGCTGGCACCCCGTTTAAGGGGAAGGGCATAGGATAACCCACGAGTGAGTTAGTAATCAAGTGAAAACCTAATAATTAACTTAGGAGGGTTGGGTAGTAATATCATTATAAGATTTAAAAATGGATGCCTAGTCTTCATTAGTGCTTCCGCAGACTAATGGAAGGCTGAGAAAGCCATGGTCAGCAAGGTCGTGACCTCGTCTTCATGAGAGGTTTACGGCTCCACATGAGTCACCCTATGGACCGGTGCCTTCAGTTGGGAGGAAGGGCACAGGACAGCCATAGATGGGACCGACACCTCTAGTTGGGAGGAAGAGCACTAGACAGCTCATGTAGGACTATGCGATGACACTCTCCCCTAGTTGCCCATGTGTTTACTTTATTGTGTTCCTCTGGAAGTAGGTTAAGGGAGTTGGTTTAGATTGTATATATATGGATTCATCTTGATTTATGATTATTTCCTTAATACATCTTTGGTGTACATTGTGGTCTTGTATGATCTCATTGATATTTGACTTATGACCTTGTACTCTTATGGTACTGTGTTATGATGTTATTGTATTGTTTAATTGCAATTTGGAATTGTATTATGTTTATTAATTCAGTTTGATTTGGAAGTGTTTCATGATCATCCTTTGATTATTTGTTTACTGGTCATTGCTTGATTTATGTGATGGGATTTATGACTTTAAGTTATTATGTTGTCTCTTGGGTGTTGTTGATTATGTCATTGTAATCCTTGAGTTTTATGATACTTTTGTATGATGTTGAGTCTTGTGGTTCCGTGTTTGGATGTTCTTGGTTGAGGACTCTTATTGTCAGCTCCTTAGCATGGGGGTGGGTCTTCGGATCCACGTGGTTGGGTGGAACGTGCTAAGCACCCCATTGAGTCCCCAGTCAAGGATCGAGAGGTGCAGATTGGTGCTAGTTGCGGTGACTCCAGAGTTGTATTTATCTTGGAGCTAGTTATGATACTTTGTATTCATTTGCTTATTTGTATCATGCTATCTTGTGTATGGTTTCCAGTTATGTTTGGAACACTTTTGTATCATTGTACCTCTAGAACATTGTATTGTAATGTAACGTTAAACTCAGTGTGGATATTGGCCATGGCAGTTGTTATTCATTGTGTTGAGTTAATCATGCATATGTTGTATTTATGTACAGATGGTTTCTTATCAATGAATTTTCATGTATGTGTTACATTTGTTAATGTTTACTTTGTTATGGATTATATCTTTGACTTTTATTCCTTATTGTTGTTGTGTGGATCTAAGTCTCGTAATGAATCCTCGTATACCCCAAGGGATGTATGTGCTAATGAATCTACTTAAATGAAATTCATGTCATGACTTAATGTGTATTACATGTATGTTATGCTAAACTTTTAAAAAAAAAAAAAATTGTTGTAATTAGTGTTTAATTGTCCTTTGGGGTTCGCACGATGGGGCGTTACAGTCCACAGCTATGCCCTTCCTCATAGGGTCGACCTGGGGTTAATATCCCATTTACAAACACAAACCAAAGTAAGGGTTTAAACAAAGCTTTCAATACAAAAAGAAATAGATGGCCTGCTGTCACATTCACCAGAATTCTATTATTTAATAAATGTAAATGTATATATATATATATGCATAGGAATACCTATTTGTATATATAAATGTATATATAAATGTATATAAAAAAAAAAAATTGGATACAAATTCAACTACAGATTCACAGAGTAAAGATCGGGTATTGAGTAGAAATAAAACATAATCTTCAATTGCCAAAGATAGAAGCCCCATTCTAGAAGGGAAAAATTGAACAGTTTTCTTACAATACACCAAAAGAAGATTTCCCCAATTTTTAATTACAGTTTGCAAACGAATTTCACAAACACTTGCATTCAATTTCTTTAACTATTTTACTGTAACTCAACAAGAATAAAAGAAGGAATGAAGAAAACCTGGTTGAATGCCTCCTATTGTGGATGCTCACAATTCCTCTTTGTCTCTTTTTGTTCTGGTTTTTCTAGAGAAGTTCCTCTTCTTTTCCCCTTTCCCTGTTGCTCTACCAACACCTTATTCCCTTCTATTTCCCAAAAATTCACTCGAGTACTCCTAACTTTGATAATTAAAACATCTTCTTGGCAGCCATGAGAAAAAGTATTGTAGAGCGTATTTTCAAAGAAAACAAATTCAAGAAGTTGTTCCCTCTCCGAAAGTTTCTTTCCTATTAATAATAATTTTATTTTCCTTTCTTTAACCCTAATCTTTAAAATAGAATTTTTAGATAAATGTAAGTAAAATATATTTACTTCACTTCAAATTCAAAGATAAGTGATATGAAAATAATTTACGATTACCTTCCACAAAAGATAAATATTTTGAATATACTTACTCCATTTATTTAAATCTAAAATAAATATTTTACCTCACTTATAAATAATTCATCATTTAATTAACACAAATTAAAATAGGATTAGAAACCATAAATCATTTACAACTAAAATTAATAGTTAAATTACATTTATTCTCTTATTTTATTATTATTTATTTTAACCATCTATTACTTATTTTGCAAATAACTTCAAAACAAACAAGTTAAAATTGTCATTGCCTAAATGTAAACTACATGAGTCTAGGTGTTGTGTGTGTGACCGAGAGTTCTCCTATTTTTCCCTATCGAGAAGCTAACCTCCTTTCCTTAATCACACTCTTGGTCTTCGACCACTGCAACTCAAGTGCACTCAGGCACGCAACCAAAGAATGAATTAGTATCTGATATAGATATATATCAAAGCAATACTTTCAATAAATATTTCTATTCTATCTTGCTTAATCTTTCAAATAAGATGCATTCATTAATAAATAACTTTCAAAAGTAAACACTTTTACATTTCTACACACCAAAGCATCATAGTATGTCATATTACTTCAAGCACACACAATAATCCATAGAATAGATCGACACAAAGCCAAGAGAAAAACAACATCAAATTCTAAGACGTGACATCCTTCCCCACTTGGAAGAGACATTATCTCGATGTATAAAAGAAAATCCACACAATAGAGTTTGAAGTATCAGCGTGTCATAGTCACAATATGCATAAAAGGAAAAGTAAGCTATAATCTCAAATGAGGAAAAGATTTGTCAATGTCATCTGCATTTTTCCAGGTGGTATTCTCCATCCAATTGTATCCAAGTAACAAATGGCTCTTGCACGAGAGCTTACAAGAATAACATCATATCATTCAAGCATGAGAATTTAATCACTCACATTAGTACAAGTATAGAGAACATTTCAATTTCAAGTACAAATATCAGTATAGTTAAGGAAACAATTTTCTATGCTATGAGTACAAACACCCATACAGATGTGTCATTGCACAAAGCATGAGAAGTGCATTATTGCACAAGCACCATTCTCATATAATACACATGTAAGTACCTTTACTTAAAAAAAAAAAATCAAGCATACATGATTCACCCTATCAATCATTCATACCTTGTCTCCAAGACAAGTCAAGAAAACTTATCTAAACATCCTTAGCATTGAAGGCCCTTAAGTCATCTCAACTTTGCATTCTTCAAAAACCTCATGGATTCTACTAGATCCATATCTTCAAACATGAGTCTGTCAAAAGCCTAGTACCATTATGAACATTCTTGCCTTTAAAACATCCCTTCTTAGGTTTCCTTCCTTCGAGAAGGCTCAACCAATATTATCTATTATTTTCCGCTTTCTTTACTTCACATATAAATTACAAAATAGTAAAACAACTGCAGAGGTGCTCCAACGAGGTCCAAACTAACCATCGTGCACACCGACTATTCTGAGACTAGGTCACTTGCAATCCATTCCTTTGACAATTCTGATTTTTGAGCTTTCTCTTCTTATATTTAGTGCCCTTCATCTTACTTGAATTATACTTCATTTATTTCATCTTTTCCATCTTACTTATTAGGTATTCCTTAATCAATCCATTTTTTTTAATTTTTTTTATATATTTTTATTTTATTTTTTACTTCCATTACCAACTATTGGTTTATTCTAGTTTAGAACACCTTTCAATAACTTCCTTATCCATTTTTATTTCTACAACACTTTTATTATCCCCTTTTTAACAGTATATTCTATATATCAAACTTCAATCAACATTTCCAATCTTACCTTTTTCTTCTCATTCCACACTATTCTTCTTGTCTCAAGGGTTTCTCCTTCCTTTCAACTTCCATTACCATTCTAAAATATCTTCTTTTGATATAGCAGTACATGTTGCCAAGGTGTTTCTTTTCTCTACCCTTTCACTACCTGCAACATCTCTCTACTTGCCATTTGTGTTCCACTGCATCCACCTTAACTGAAGTTCACTACACAACTACTTTTCTTTCTCAACTAACATTCCTCCTACCACTACCCGTTATTTCAACATACACAAAAACAAGTTTTTCTCAAAACTCATGGAATATAATTAGGAGTCAATCCTTAAAGCATGTTCTCAAATTTCCTTTGTACTATCTAGACATGATGCCATCCCATATAGTAATACCAACAAGATATCCAAAATAATAGGCCCATAGCAACACCAATGTTCAAAACTTTTCTATCATTTCAAAATTAAATACTTGTATTAGACAGCGTATTAAGGAATTCAATCTATCATAATTTTATCAATCATACACACTAGGAATTGAAGCATTCTCTGTATTATACCCCCTCATACAATCTATCAGAGGTCCATCATGGACATGATAGAGCACATAACATGAAACTTGACAAACAATTTAAAACATTCAAGCATAGCCACCATTTAGAAAAATTAAATCAAATCCAAGGAAAAGAAAAGTCGATTTCAACAATAAGGCATAAAATGTGCACCATTTCAACATTAATTCACACATGACCATAATGGTCGCAAGATAAATAAGTATCAAAAATTTGATGGCTATACTTACTCATGCACATAAATAAAAATTCAACTTTGGCCTTCACGCCATTCAGTAAATTGAACAAAAACAATAAAATAAATAAATAAATAAAATATCAAATTTCTCAAGTTACATAACATATGAACTATGTGACTAACTCTAGTCACAAGAGAGGGATTACAATACCAATCCATACCTAGATTTCAAAATCCGAGGTAAGTAAGAGAGCACATTCAATCATAGTGAACAATGAGTCATCTAAGACCCAATCACACAAGACAAGAAATCCATTCTACTTCACCATCCAACATCGCTAAGGATGCCAAACAACAAATATTTCATCCCTTTCAAGGGAATTTCAATCGCCACGTAATAACACACATGGTCAAATGCTAGCGAACATCCACAGCCCAAGGTATCCAAATACTTCATTCTCACAATGATGAGAAATTAACAATTCCCACTTTATAGGTATACACCATTCATATGGATAATGCATTATTACAACATTCGCACATTAATTACATGAAGTTCTCATTCACACAAAAAAAAATATGCCAAAACACACATACACGGAATATGAAAACAAAAATTATTTAAGTGCATCACTCACACAAGGTAAGTATACCATCTCTAACATAATAAGAAAAACAAGCTTAAGTGCATTACCCGCACCAACCATAAACGATCATAAGTGCATTACTTGCACATTATACATCTATATATACAAAGTGCCTAACTCACACGATGCATTACTCACACCAAATATAAATCAAACAAGAGTGTATTACTCACACAATATATGCAAAGTGCATATTCATAACTATATTATTTATATAAATCTAACACATAGGACTCATAAGGTCTCACAAGATCAAAAACTCATGCCTTGTCAATAAGGCTGACAATGATAACTTATCTGAGCAAAAAAATTTCTCCTAGGACCATATCAAAGACTCCTAAGGAAGCTTAACTTGCATTTACTAAAGATCACAAGGATCATACACACATCCTGATTAGGAAAGAACAAACATTATCTAAAAATTAGCTTACTCATAATCCAATACCTTTACCATTGCAGACATCCTTTCCTTAATACATCCCTCTTGGATTCTCTTCTTCCTTAAAGCATCATACTCATTCACCCTTTATGTCCTTGGAGATATCTCTTTTCTTGATATTTCCCTATTCTACATCATCACTTCACAGGTTGTCATCATGCCTTAGCCATTTTGGCTTAGGTATATACATCACAATATCTCAACCCTTTTTCAAGGTACAATCTCCAATCCCTGTTTCGACCATGACATTATTCTTACTGAGGATTCTTTTGAAAATGCCACTAAAGTGATGAGTACTCTCAACTAATACAATCATACAATGTCTATTCTTCTTGGTTCTCAACTTAACCATCCAAGACTCATTGAGGTTCCAACCATCAAATAAATCTTCGACCCAAAATAGGGTGCTAATTCACTCGATGCACCTAGAAATTTAGGTCATCAATAGGTTCACATTGCAACCTATAGCATATAAGCCTTGAGGCCTGAGTGTTGAACCTATGGCTCTGATACCAAATGTAATGCTTGCGAGATGAGCAAAAGCATTTTTAAAAGTTCTTTTCATTTCAATTAGAATACAAGTAAATTGTGCCATCAATGAGAGCTTCCAAAATGAGCTCAATGTAAAATAGATAATAAATTGCATTTCATGTATATAAATAATAACATTATAATTCATCAAGATTAAGCACATGGAAAAAGTACATCAATGAATTTTCATATATGTTCATCCATTTTCAAAAGGGATCAATAATTCCAAAAGAAACATATTTTTCAATGTTACATCATAAAACTTTAATTCTATACATCAATGTTACATCAAATTCTTTCATGTAATACTTCTATTTCAAAGTTGCAACAATGAAAGTCAAATACAATTACATTTTCAAGGGCTTTACAAGCCATTCAAGAATGATACATCAGTACATCAATAGCAAATCAAAACTATGAACCTCCAACCGCTGTGACACCACTAGTCTTCTTGCGAGCTGGGGCCAAGAGTGTGATTAAGGCACCTTTTCCACCCAACCACGAAGTACATGACTTCCCCAGGTTCCTTCCTAACTCGAAGAAATCCCTGGCCCTGCATAAGGAGCCTAGCAACCTGACACAGTAAAATAGGAGGGAACTCTCGATGCATGCCTGGTGCCTATATGCATTTCTAACATGAGAAAACATATTTCTTGCAATAGGAAGTGGCAGAGACCTACATTCATATATTTCTAGGCTTTTAAATCCATATATTTCAATGGTACAAGTGCTTGGCCAAGCATAAATAAAAACAAGTGATAGTTTTAGAAAAGGTAAAACTATCATCTCTGTGGTTCCACCTTTGGCATCCTATCTCAGAAGTTTCCAAAATACAGAAAAAAAAAAATGCAAATGTAGAAAATAATGCATCTTCCTTCTATGTTTCATTCAATCATACATTTTAATAATTCCAAAGAGAAGTCCTCCATTTCAGTAAGAGAGATTTTCCATACACATTTGCAGTAAGAGAGATTTTCCTTAAGGTTCAAAAGGAAGTTTCAATGTAGTTTAAAGATCATTCCCAATATAGTTGTAAAGTAAAAAGATTGACAATCTCAGACTTAAAAGAAGATCTGCCTTTTACAGAAGTTAACATGTTTTCCTCTAAAACACAATGCTAACAGATTTGTCTTCACCTCTCAATATATTCTCAAGGGTGTTTTACTAAGTTTTTGGTTCCCAAAAATAAATATGACTGCACACCACTTACCTCTCTGTATGCTATCACTGGCAAAAGTAATGTTTCCAGTATGAAAAAGACAGTGTTCATATATTTACAAATTTAAATATATATATATATGAGTTGGTATATATATTTATTTATATATATATATATGAATAATTATATTTGTAAATTTATAACCATGCATATAACTGAAAGGCTTGGGCAGATTAAAAGATGTTATACTGAAAGCTACAGTTTTAGGGTAAGCAATCTTGATATTAGCAGAGATGAGCTTAATTGAATCTATCTAAATATGTATGTTTTTATGCATATATCCAGCAGAATACAGAAATAGTGTTAATGTGCAATATTTAATATTATTCCATTGGAATTGGTTAATGCTATAGAGATAGGAGAAGGTATTTACACATCTGTATGATTAAATATATATTCAAATCTATGTGTTTCTATGAATTTATAATTACACAAACGTATATATATATATATATGTATCTATAAATATAAATATAAATATATATATATGGGTAGATAGATGCATGTATGAATAAATGATTCACATCTATTGACAATCGAAACTACAGCCACCAGATTCTCATTAGTTGGAATTCTATGCACAGCCGTCCAAAACACATAGGCTTACACCTTGTCTAGTAGGGAGAGGCGCGGCTGTCTGGGGGTAGCGCCTCCATAGGCCGTGGCCTGTGGAGGGCGTCCCTCCACAGCTGTGCCCTTCCTCATAGGGTCGGTCTGGGGTTAATATCCCATTTACAAACACAAACCAAAGTAAGGGTTTAAACAAAGCTTTCAATACAAAAAAAAATAGATGGCCTGCTGTCGCATTCACCAGAATTCTATTATTTAATAAATGTAAATGTATATATATATGCATAGGAATACCTGTTTGTATATATAAATGTATATAAAAAAAATGTTTGGATACAAATTCAACTACACATTCACAGTGTAAAGATCAGGTATTGAGTAGAAATAAAACATAATCTTCAGTTGCCAAAGATAGAAGCCCCATTCTGGAAGGGAAAAATTGAACAGTTTTCTTACAATACACCAAAAGAAGATTTCCCCAATTTTTAATTACAGTTTGCAAACGAATTTCACAAACACTTGCATTCAATTTCTTTAACTATTTTACTATAACTCAACAAGAATAAAAGAAAGAATGAAGAAAACCTGGTTGAATGCCTCCTGTTGTGGATGCTCATAATTCCTCTTTGTCTCTTTCTATTCTGGTTTTTCTAGAGAAGTTCCTCTTCTTTTCCCCTTTCCCTGTTGCTCTACCAACACCTTATTCCCTTCTATTTCCCAAAAATTCACTCCAGTACTCCTAACTTTGATAATTAAAACATCTTCTTAGCAGCCATGAGAAAAAGTATTGCAGAGCGTATTTTCAAAGAAAACAAATTCAAGAAGTCGTTCCCTCTCTGAAAGTTTCTTTCCTATTAATAATAATTTTATTTTCCTTTCTTTAACCCTAATCTTTAAAATAGAATATTTAGATAAATGTAAGTAAAATATATTTACTTCACTTCAAATTCAAAGATAAGTGATATGAAAATAATTTACGATTACCTTCCACAAAAGATAAATATTTTGAATATACTTACTCCATTTATTCAAATCTAAAATAAATATTTTACCTCACTTATAAATAATTCATCATTTAATTAACACAAATTAAAATAGGATTAGAAACCATAAATCATTTACAACTAAAATTAATAGTTAAATTACATTTATTCTCTTATTTTATTATTATTTATTTTAACCATCTATTACTTATTTTGCAAATAACTTCAAAACAAACAAGTTAAAATTGTCATTGCCTAAATGTAAACTACATGAGTCTAGGTGTTGTGTGTGTGACCGAGAGTACTCATGTTTTGCCCTATCGAGAAGCTAACCTCCTTTCCTCAATCACACTCTTGGTCTTCAACCACTGCAACTCAAGTGCACTCAGGCACACAACAAAAGAATGAATTAGTATCCGATATAGATATATATCAAAGCAATACTTTCAATAAATATTTCTATTCTATCTTGCTTAATCTTTCAAATAAAATGCATTCATTACTAAATAACTTTCAAAAGTAAACACTTTTACATTTCTACACACCAAAGCATCATAGTATGTCATATTACTTCAAGCACACACAATAATCCATAGAACAGATCCACACAAAGCCAAGAGAAAAACAACATCAAAGTCTGAGACGTGACATTTTTTTGGTTTACGAGGTTAATTTAATGTTTTACTCTGCACGTTAAGGTGCCTTCAGTTTTTGTCGTTTGTTGTGGAATTTTGGTTGGTAATGACACAAAACAATAGATGTAATTTTTTATCTTTACAAGCAATACAAAACTTTTGTGTTACCGACCTAAAAAAAAATTTGTTGTGTTATTTAATCATATGAGCTAAATAATTATATTACTTAGTCAATAATCATATGAGTTATTTAAGAGGAATGATATATTTAACTAATTAAATTAAAATAAAATATATTAAATTAATAAATAGAAGAAAAATAAAAAACATTTTTAGAAGCAAAAAAGGAAGCAAAATAAGAAGCATTTTTAGAAACAAAAAAGGAAGCAAAACAAGAAGCATTTTTAGAAGAAAAAAGGGAAGCAAAATGTAAGAAGTATTTTTAGAAGCAAAAAAAGAAGCAATTTTAGAAGCAAAACAAGAAGTATTTTTAGAAGCAAAACAAGAAACAATTTTAGAAGCAAAAAAGGAAGAAAAACAAGAAATATTTTTAGAAGCAAAAAAGGAAGCAAAACAAGAAGCAATTTTAGAAAAAAAAAGGAAGCAAAACAAGAAGCATTTTTAGAAGCAAAAAAGGAAGCAAAACAAGAAGTATTTTTAGAAGCAAAAAAGGAAGCAACAATGGAAGACAAACTAGAAGCAATCATGGAAGCAAAACTGGAAGCAAAACTAGAAGCAATATTGGAAGCCTAATTGGGCACTAATTTAGGCACCATTTCCACTGCTATTTCCCAACGCTATTTTATTCGTTAACAGAGGTGCTATTTTTGGTGCTAACAGGGCGCTATGTTTTTTGGCACTAATTACGGAAAAAACTTTGGTGTTACATCTGGCACCACCTTCAACGTAAAATTCGGTGTCAAGATGACCATGCCTGTTTGCATCGAGTTTGGTGTCGACCAGCTCGCTCAATTCGTGGGCTGAAATACACTAAAATCTGGCACTATTTTAGGTGCTATTTTCCTATTCTGTTGTAGTGATTGTCCACTATGAAAACAAAATGCATGCTCACAAGGGCTAGTGAAGCTAGTTGTCCACTAGATGAGCCCCAAGAGATCCATATCAAAGTCATACCCCCATGACTATGATAAGGGAGAAAATGCATGCTCACAAGGGCTAGTGAAGGTAGTTGTTCACTAGGTGAGCAATAGGAAACCATATCAAATCCATACACCCATGAGTTTAATAAGGTACAAAAATGCAACACTCACACAAGCTAGTGAAGCAAGTTGTTCACTAGGTGAACCCCAGGAACCATATCAAAGCCATACCTCCATGACCTTAATAAGTTAAAAAAATGCATGAAACAAGAAAGAGGGATGTTCGAAGGGATTTTACTTAGCTCGTGTGAGGTCTTAATCTTGGGGAAATTTTTCCTAATGTCTCCAAGAGAGGACCAATCAAAGGATAAAAGATTAGCAACTTAGGGAATGCAGTCTATCGCATCACCACTAAGAGGAATGTAATATGCTAAGATGGAACAAGCTCTTGAAGGAAATTTCTCCTAATGTCACCACAAAGATAAAAACACATCACATGAAGTAAGAAAACCACATTAAGGAGCATGAGAAAAAAAGACCAAAATAATGCCAAAATAATGCCAAAATAGTGCCAATGTATGCCCCCACTTTAAAGAAATTTCCAAACACCATGTTGTTAGAAATTACTTTAAATTAGACAAAAATGAAAAAGGAAAAGAGGGTTTCCCCCCAAAAACACATAAGGGATCTATGGATTCAGGGTCAGTATCTGTCTTTGCTGAAATGATATTAGAGAGATAGGAACTATCATCATTCCCCAAATACACATAGAATTGGAAGAATGACACAAAGAGTTTGAAAACAAAGAAAAAACTTTTGGGTGAACATGGAAGAGACATAGGGTGTCTCAACGCCTTGCGTCATCCCCAAAGGGAAAACATAAGACAAAAGTGAAAATGAAAGGTAAATGAAAGATACAAAATCTTTTGGGTCAACATGGAAGAGACATAGGGTGTCTCAATGCCTTGCGTCATCCCCAAAAGGAAAACACAAGAAAAAAATGAAAATGAAAGGTAAAGAACAATGAAAAGGAAAAATCTTATGAAATCTAGAAGAATGTAGGTAGAACTAGAGGAATGCACATAGAGAGGAAACATTAAACATGGAGGGATCACATTACACACATGTGATCAACCAAAAATAAAGAAAAATACTAGTAAAGCACATTTGATTCAACCACCCAACAGGTCACCTGCATCACAATTGTTCAGTATATGTGGAATGTAGATCACTAGCAAGAGGGACAACATCAAGTGTATTACTAGGAGAATCACCAGGTTCAACACACAATAAATCACTCAGTTTCAGAGGATCATCATGGTTTTTATCATCTAAGCTCATAGAATAGGAAAATAGAAAATTCAACTCATTATGCACTTGATCATCAATTTTAGTGGTTTCTTCGTTGCCATCCATGTTAACCACAATAGGAGGACGAATGATAATATTCATAGAAGGTGCTAGTCCTTGTTGCATTGGAGAGACATGGGATTTGTTGGTTTTGATAATGGAGGAGGTTGATCATTTATTTCTTCTATCAAATTCATATTTTTATTTTCTATGTTGTTCTCTTCATTCATATTTCAAGCAATAACACTACATCTACGCCTATGATCTCTAGAATTTCTCTTTCTTTTATTACATTTTTCAAGTTGCGTTTTTGTAGGAGTAGGTTTTTCAACCATAGGTTCATTTTCCTTCTTGTGAGGGAAGAATGAAAGAAACCATGGAAGGTTCTTCAATCACTTTCTCTTTGGTTTTATAAATTTTCTTAGGAGGTGGATTAGGACTTGTTTGGTTTTCTCTTGGCCTTTTGTAGGAAATAGGAAAGGTATTTTTATGGATGGGTCTTGGTTAGTCGAAAGGGCTTTAAGTTCAATATTGTTTTCTTCAAGGGGTGGATGTTCAATCATGTTTGGAGGAAAATTTTCAAGGGATATCTTGGCTATGCATTTTTATTTGAACATGTGGTAGGATAGGAAAATTAAGTCCTCATGGGGTCTGATAAGCTCCATGGGCTCAAAAAAAAAATAGTCTAAGGAAAAATTCTCATGCGAAGATGGAGGTCTAAAGCCACTATGGTTCACAGTGAATATTTCATTACCATCTAAAAACTTTAAGCACTTATGGACAAAGGATGGGACCACATTCATGGAGCGAAGCCATTTGTAGCCTAACTTCACACAAAATTTATCTAAATTAGAGATGATAGAGAATGATAATTTTAATTTCTTTGGTCCTACTTGTAAAGGGACTATGATCGAGTCCATCATAGCATGACCAAAACCATCATGAGTCTTAATACATGCTTTCAGTTTATTATATCTATATTGAGTGAGTTCATGCACATATAAGAGTTTCTTTGTGATCACATTCTCTCCATAGATGAGATCAATTAAAATTCCAAGAGTGGGCCTATCATTGATTCTATCAGCTATGTAGATAGCACCATCAGGTGTATTTTTTAATGATTCTTCTGAAGAGAAAGTAATGTCAATAGGCATTATGGTTTGTTGTTTATGAGATTGTATTTCAATCACTCCTATCATTATACTAATAGGACATTGGTCATTAGTATCCATAGTATTTTGTTCATCATCATCCATAATATTTTGTTCATTATTGTTCATGTTATCATCATCCATGTCAACACTCATCAGATCAAGTTTAGTATCACTAGCCTAAATAAATGAAATATTGTGGTTAGGCATGGGATTGGTGAATATTTGAAAATTTTTGTTAGGAGGAGCTATAGATTTATTACCTTTGTCCTTCACACCTCTAATTTGAATATGATTAGAATTAATAAGGTCTTCCACAAGTTTTTTTAGACACTTGCAATGTTTTGTATCATGTCCTATTTGTTGGTGAAAGGCACAATAGGCATTATGTCTAAAGCTTAGAGGTAATGGCTTGTTAGGGTAAAGAGGTTGAATGGGAGTTAAGGTAAGCATGTTCTTGTTTAATATATGAGTCATGATATTGTAAAGTGTGTCGGGTAAGGGAGTAAATTGTCTTTGTGGATCCCTAAAGATATAAGAATTACTCTTCTTTATAAAAGCTACATGGTTATCAACCTATTGGGTAGGTTGGGAGGTTGAACTTAGTTGAAGGAAACTTTTATTTTTCCTTTCACAAGGCTGGTAGGTGTTTTGGTTTGAAGATTCAGACTTTTTAGGATGCAAAGAGGTGGTTTTTGTTTCACGACCACCTACAAAATTCTAATAATCTCGAAGGGTAGTGCACAAGTACATGATGGAAGAGAATTTCATCATGGTGAGCTTTTCATGTATCTTACTTTGTAAATTTTCTATGAACATATTTTGAAGGTGAGGATCAAGAATCTTCACACTAATTTGGGAATTAAGCGATTAGTAATGTGAAACGAAGTCAATGAATTTTTCACCCTCATTTTGTTTACATCTCATCAAATCGGCTAATTTCATTTCAGGAACCATATGCACTTATAAATGGTTAATAAAAGCTTCAAAAATTTCATTAAATGAAAAAATTGAGTTATTTGATAATGCAAAAAACTAGTCCAAGGCAATGTCTTTCAAGGATCGGGGAAAAATCTTAGCCACAAGTTTTTCCTCAAAGATAAAGTCACTACACAAAGCAGTAAAGGAATTAACATGATTAGTAGTACCTCCATTTCATCCATATTTATCAAATCTATGGATCTCTATACCTTGTGGCATTGGAGTTCTCAAAATCTCCAAAGATAGTGGGTTGCTTTTGACATAATATGAAGGTGGACCATTTTGATTTTGATTTATGGTGGAAACTTGACATTGAATGGATGCAAGGCTTTGTAAAAGGTGGTTAATGATATGGTAATTTTTTTTGGTTTGTGACGGAGGTCAATATGGTGATGGTGAGTATGTGTTGGAAGCAAAATTGAATGGATAGCTAATAGGAGGAGATATAAGGTTAGATGCCACATAGGTATAAGGAGCACTAGTGGAAATGTTCAAGGTGGGAAGGACATTATTAGTTGGTTGCATCGTTCTGGTCACTTGAGGATTGGTATAGGTGGGAATGGAGGTTATGGTTGAATGGGGAGGAATTTGAAGTCCATCACTTTCCATCATGCAGTGAATACTATCTATGGTGGGTATAACAATGTTGGAAATTTTTTTAGTACTCACGCTATCTTGTAAATGAGCTAGGCCTTCATTCCTTTTCATTATGTTTTCTTGAGAGATATGATCAACCATTGTTTGAGAAAATTTCATAGCACTTATGGGTAAGGTAGGCATAGCAAAATAGTTTTCAAAGGTACGGTCCATACCTAGTGAGCTAGTACCAACACTAGGAGTAAGAGAGATAGATAACCCAAGATCCACAATGAGTGTTTTTATTGTGGGATGTCAAAAGTATCACACTTCATCTAACACCAGTATTAGTAGTAGGACACCAAGTAGTATAGATCATGTAATGGATAAACCAAAGAAAGTGGAATGAACATAATACCCTATGCTTACAATTACACTTGGAATTGAAAGAAATTGAAAAATAGTAATTTTGCAAACTATAACAAAAACCTGAAAGCAAAAAATAGAAGCACAAAAAAGAAAATTCAAACCTTGAAAACAACAACTTCATAGTCTATAGGGACTAAGATGCCAATAAGGGCATCTCAGTCCTACTGATGAAATTTTGAAGTTCCAGAAACTGGAACAGAAAGCAAACAATACAAATAAGGTTTTGAGCCAAAAACCCATAGAGGGAATAAGACACTAGTAAGGGTGTTTTAGTCCTAGTAAAGGTTTTTTCCAGAGAAAAACAACAAAATTTGAGCTGATAACAGTGTTCGCAGGTTGTCTACTCAACGACTTAATGTTTAGAAACAAAAAATTGTACAAATGAATGCAAGAAAAAGTGACTAATTTCAAGCAATTGAACACAAAGTTGAATGCAATTTTTTCAATTTTGAATGCAATAAAAATGTTCCTAAATGTAATTAGGATGATTGACAATGCACTTTCACTAATGTAAATGTGAGAAACCCTAGATGTTCTTTCACTAATGTAAGATGCAATGCAAGAATTAATGAAATCTAGATCTAGGGCCTTAATGTACTCCAAATTAGAAAAATGAATGTCCAGAATGATGGGTTCCCAAAAATGAACTATGGGAAAAATGATTTGGTGGAGAAGGGACTCGTAATACAAAAAAGGAAGCCTCAATCCTTAACATTTCTCTATAGGTGGAATGGTTCATTCAAGGAAACCTAGGATCCCAAATTGGGTTGACTATCAACACAAAGGTGAGACAATTCTCAACAAGGGAGACCTAGGAAGATTCCTTAGGCTTTGAAGGGTTCACCACCAAGTAAAAGCTTGGAAAAAAAACTTGATATTCAACTCAAAAAACCTAATAATACAAGCCAAATAATGAGTGCAAATGACAAAATTAATTAATAGAAAGTTAGGATGTATGTACCTTGAAAGTCTGGAAATGTGATAAAGATTCTAGAAATGCAAAAATGTTGTCAAAATATGTTAGGGAGGATAAAGATGCCCTTACTGTTATGTTAGTCTTGTTGTCGTATTCTTTAGATGTTAGAACTGAATCTGAAAGAACCTCTGCAAAATTCCCCTTGGAGGACTAAGACACCCTTATAGCCAACTTAGTCTTGATCTGAGTTTTTGCAACTTCAAAATGATCCTGAGGTTCAATGCTGACACTTCCTTCTTCTCAAATCTCAGGTCCTGAAACTACTAGATCTGTCCTGTAGGTGACTTTCTATGAAGATGACAACTTTTCAGTGCAACATTGAAACTTTACAACTTTGTAGTTAAAATGATCTTCAACCTAAATCTGCAAACATAAACACACAAGAGAAGAAAAACTTGTTGATTGTTAGTAAATGGGATTTTTCCTTGGGAAAACCCCTTGTTGGTAATTAACCTTGGAATGAAATGAAATAGTGAAGGGAAATGATGAATGAAAAAGTGCTATGTTGCAACTCTCCAAACCCTTGTTACAAAATTTTCAAACTTGTATGAAGTGGCTAGCCTAAATGTAAATCTTGAATCTAAAGAATGCTTGATAGATCTTGAATTCAATTGCTTGCTTGAATCAAAACCCTACATAAAAAATGTTAGCTCAAAAGCACACATGATGCAAGAATATCTTCTACATGATGCTTGAATCTTGATGATGGCTCCAAATGCTTGATGAATTTCTCTTGAATGCTCTTGTGAACTCAATTATGCTATTAGGAATGCTAATTCAACTTGCTAGGAGAAAATGAGTGAAGGAACCTTGTATTTATACTTATCCATGCTTAATATCCTTAAATTACACCACAAAAATCCAACATATGAATTCATTAATTAATGGAGACTACATCCTACGAAGATTTGAAATTAAATCCTAAAAACAACTTGAGGGGGACTAAGACACCCTATGTGGCCTCTTAGTCTTGAGGCTTGAAACTCAGGGCACAAACTCCAAAAATGGTCCCCTTTAAGGTGCTTTTAAAAAGAGGGTTCCAATACCTTTGGAGGACAAAGATTCCCTAGATGATGTCTTAGTCTCATTCCAAAACTCAAGGATACATAGAAAAAATCATTAAATTATCATTTATCCTTTGATGTTTGTCGGGATTAGCCATAAAAAGATAATTTATTAGGCTTGTGGATGTAAAATAGGACCAATTAAGACAAATAAGGATAAATAAAACAAGGAGGGCCCAAACAAGTGTGAAAATTAAAAGGTATGTATTTTCCTACACTACATTTGGAGTAGAAGGGACTCACAATACAAGAAAGGAATCCCTAATCTTTAATTTTTCTCTATAGGGGGAATGGTTCATTCAAGGAAAACTATGATCCCAAATTGGATTGACTATCAACACAAAGGTGAGTCAATTCTCAACAAGGGAGACATAGAAAGATTCCTTAGGCTTTGAAGGGATCAGTACCAACCAAAAGCTTTGAAAAGACAACTTGATATTCAACTCACAAAACCTAATAATGCAAGAAAAATAATGAGTGAAAATGTCAAAATTAAGTAACAAGTTAGGATGGATGTACCTAGGAAGTCTAGATATGTGATAAATATTCTAGAAATGCAAAACCTTTATTAAAATATGCTAGGGAGGACAAAAATGCTTGTATAATTGTCTTTTTCCCATTACTATTTTTCAGGGGAAATGTAGAATCATCACATTTCATAACATAATATGAAAGAATCTTTGCAAAATACCACTTGGAGGACTAAGATGCCCTTACTATTGACTTAGTACTGATATGAATTTCTAGAACTTCAAAATGTGATCTTGGGGTTCAATGTGCATTTTTTTTTTTGATTTCAAGTTCACTAAGGCCCTAGATCTAGGTTGCGTTCATTCTTGCATTGCATCTTGCATTAATAAAAGTGCATCTAGGTTTCCTCATATTTGCATTAGTGAAAGTATATATAGGTTGCATTTTTTCCTCCTTGCATCATCTTATCTAAATTAAAAAATGGAAAAAGTGCATTGTCAATCATCCTAATTGCATTTAGGATCATTGTTATTGCATTCAATTTCTTGTCATTAGTCACTTTTTCTTGCATTCATTTGTACTATTTTCTATTTCTAAACATCAAGTCCCTGAGTAGGCAACCTGGAAACCCAGTCAACAATCCATATTTTGCTATTTTTCTGAATAAAACCCCTACTGGGACTAAAACGCCCTTACTAGCATCTTAGTTCCTCTATGTTTTTTCTAACTCTGAACCCTATCTATATTGTATTCTATCTATTCCAGTTTTTGGAACTTCAAAATTTCATCCATAGGAAAAAGATTCCCTTACTAGTGTCTTAGTCCATGTGGACTCTGAACCTATAGTTTTCAGGGTTAAAATATGCTTTTCTATGCTTTTGTTTGCTTCTTTCAGTTTTTTGTTATAGTTTAAAGAATTACTGTTATTCCAATTTCTTTCATTTCAAGTTTATTTTGAAATAATTTCAATTACAAGCATCATTAGATCTGAAAATGATCACATTTCTAAAAAAATTCATAATATGGATAAAAGTACTTTTCACTTTTGCATATACAATGTTTACATTCATAAAAATTTGCATGATTTTGATCAAAGTATTTTTCACTTTTGGATATACATTGTTTGCATTCTTAAAGTTTTTCATACATTAGATAAAAAAAAATTGCATCTTTGGATATACATTGTTTACATTATTAGAGCATTGCATGAGATGGTTAAAATTGCTTTTCATTTTTGGTCAAACAATGTTAGTACCTTACCTTTCTAGACATGCTAAGAAAAAGTTCATATCCCCTCCCTATGAGAGTGTTTTAGTGAAAGAGAAGACAACCTTGGAGAATACTAATGATCATATTCATTCTTCTCCCAATATCTCTCCTATTGGTGAAGAAGACATTTTGGTGTTAGAAGAACCAATCAGTGAGATTTTTGAGTGTTCTAGTTGTTTCTCTCCTTTGACCTCTCTTAGTGGAAAAGACATTGATGACCCTATTTATGATCCTTCCCCTACCTATCCTATTTTGGAAGAAATTAGGGAACAAAGGAATGAAATCATAAATGATCATAAACATCATACTTTTCCTTCTCCTAGTATCTCTCCTAGTTGTGAAGAAGATACTTTAATCGATGAAAGTCATGAGAATCTTAGTTATCCCTCTTTACCTAGGGAAGCCCTTATTGAGCAAGACAATTCAACCATTGATCATTCCCCTATTTGTGATGAATAAAAAATCCTTGAATGTCAAGAACATTTGGTTTGTAGTTCTCCTAAACACTCTTCTCCTAGGGAGGATATCTTGTTGCAAGAAAATGAGAAAATTGAGACATTCCTTTCAAACAATGTGTATGAGGCTTATTCTGATGATGACGATGAAGAGAATTTAGACTCCCCTTCACTAAGACACCATGAAAAGTCTTCTAAGGTTATTAAAATTAGATATCCCTTGGCATACTCTCTCGAACCTAAACTTATCATTTCTCCATCGTTGCAAAAACCACAAACTAAAAAGAAGCTTGTCCTCATCCTTGAATCAACTAAGAAAAATGTGTTGCAACAATTGAGTTATAATACTATTGCCCATACATATAACACAAGGAGTAATAGACAACCTCAATCTGATTCTATTACATTACCATTGCCTAATCCTATATTTCCTTGTGCTCCTCGTTTAGCATCGCATAGTGGCAAGGAGTATGTTGTTGAACAACTTAAGAATACTCACTAATATTTCCTCATGGGATCTTATTGAAAATTCACCTAGTTACTATCAGATGTTGTGGTTGTGTTGATGATATGTGGTTGTCATTGATGTCAACACTATTAGCTTAAACGCATTTGAAGTTTTATATGTTGAGGATATTGAGAAAATCGTAATAAATGAGTTCTAGGTTGTTAGTGGTGAAGTGAAGTTCAGTATGGTGGTTATTTCTATATGCTATTGATCAGAGGTTGTGGACTAAAGGGATTTTTTTTGAGTGTATCTAGTTTATCTACGTTGAGTTTTAGAGATCCACGTGGAGATTTGTTCGAGTTATGAGGATTTCCATTTAGATAGTTTTTATGTTTCTTGAGTTGGTGTTCCTAATTGAAGATGATGATATTTCAGTTAGTTTAGTTGTTTTGGATGCTTATCTTGTGATTTTTGATACTTGTGTATGTTTCTAGATCATGCTCTATCTTTTTTTCACATCCACATTGATCATTGTGATCGTGGTTGGCGATTTTCTCTTGCATATTCATGTTTTTCTTGTTCTTGGCCGACATAGTGTTTGTAGTGTGTTGTGGACTTTGAGGAGAAATTAATTGAAGTGTCTTCATGCTAGAGATGTTGATTTTGGTCCTCACTAAGTTGTGGCCAACTTTGGTTGATTCCCATTGATAATCTTTAATGTTTTGTGCCGACAGTTTATATTCATTTTATTATTTCTCTTCTAGCCCACTTGTAGCAATGAAATTTCATGTTGCAGATGTATATAAGAGTGAATTTATATTCAAATTTAATTGTGAGAAAGGTGTGCTTTTGTGTATGTGCGCAAATAATGTTCTAAATCATTTGAAGGAAAAGCAGAGTGTGAAGAATTGTGAAGAAGTCTGAAGAAGAGTGAAGAAGAGTTAAGAAGTGTTCATCTGCTTAATTGGAACTATAATAATGCATTAGTAGATGCTATTTTCTTAGTTCAAAGTCTGGATGGCTTTAATCTGAATCTCTTTGTAAGATAGTGTATCTTCCTTTGTAATTGAGCAGTGAGCTCTAGGCTATGTGCCTGAATGCATGTGCATTCCCCATATTTCATTTTCATTATACTTTTAAAAGGTTATAATCTTGTGGATTGACCTCCACCATGGTTTTTCCCCTAAAAGGGTTTCCATGTAAAAATATTGCTGTTATGTTTGTTTATGATGTGTTGATGATTTATGCTTTCATGGTTAATAATGAGATCAAAGAATAAGGTTTATAAGTTGAATAAGTTTTGAATTTCTATGACAACTGATTCACTCTCCCCCTCTTAGTTGTCTACCCTTGTATTTCCAACAATTGGTATCAGAGCAGGTTCCTTGGAAGAAGTTTAATAGCTTAAGGTGATCCAGGATGTCAAGTTACAGGAAGGATAGTCCAAGATTTGATGGAAAAACTTATTCTTTGTGGAAGACTCAAATGGAGTTCCATCTGAGATGCATTGGTGAACCCTACTAGAGAATTACAAGTAAGATGTTTATTATTCCACAGAATGGT
This sequence comes from Sequoia sempervirens, assembly GCA_007258455.2. Classification (NCBI taxonomy): domain Eukaryota; kingdom Viridiplantae; phylum Streptophyta; class Pinopsida; order Cupressales; family Cupressaceae; genus Sequoia; species Sequoia sempervirens. The sequence continues at coordinate 124,550,095 of VDFB02047230.1, read as the reverse complement.
CCTACTACTTTTGATGAAATCAAAGATGTTGAGTATAATATTTAGGCTAAGGAAGCTTTTTTGAGTGCTTTGACTGATTCTGAGATGACAAATCTTATGGATCTGAACACTACTTATGAGATCTGGAAAAAGTTGGAAACCTTGTATGAAGGTGATGTAATGAGAAGATTGCTAAGTTGTATAGTTTGAAAGGGAAATATGAAAGGTTGAGAATGGGTGATGATGAGAACATTAATACTTTCATGCAAAGAGTGAATGAACTTGTGTGTGGTATTAGATGTGCTAGTGGAAAGATAGATGAATCTGAGATTGTTGCCAAAGTGCTTAGATCCCTGTCTGATACTTACAAATTCAAAGCTAGTGGCATTGAAGAGCTCTAGACTATAACAAACATAACCAAAGATATTACATTGGTTGGTAAGTTGACTGCTTTTGAGTTGAGCGAATTTGGTGATTCCCTTCCTAAGGTTGAATCTACATTTAAGGCTACTACTTCTAGAAGAGATGGAAAGAGATATGATCTTGATGAGAGTTCATCTAGAAATACATTCAAGTATGAGGATGAAATTAGATAGATTGAAGAAGAAGAAAGAGATCTAGAAGAGCTAGAAGCACTTATTGTCAAAAGAGTACCGAGAGGAAAAGGTAAGTATGAAGGAAAATTACCTCTTAACTACTTTTCTTGTAATAAGATAGGTCATTTTGCATCAAGGTGTCCGGAAAGAGCTGCTAAACCAAGACATAACAAGCCTAGATTCCAAAATAATTTTTACTATGTTGTTGATGAAGGCATGATAGATGATGAATTTGATAAAGGAAATAGAAATGATGATGAACAAGTATTTATTGCTATCAAGGAAAATAATCATATATCTACTGAATCTGTTGTTTGTACAAATGTGGAGAAATCCTTGGCTACTCGAGTTGAAGAAAAAGATGAATGGGTAACTGACATTGGATGTTCACATCATATGATAGGAGACAAAAGTAAGTTTGCAAGCTTGGAAAAGTATGATGGTGGTGTTGTGAGATTTGGTGATAATACAGTTGGTGTGATCTATGGAAGAGGTTGCATGATATTGATGATGTTTTGTATGTAGAAGGCTTGAAGTATAATCTCTTGAGTGTTGGTCAAATGGTTGATAGGGGATACAATCTTCAATTCAAGGATGGAAAGTGTAGAATATTGAGTTCTAGAAATGAAATTGCATCAGGTACAAAAACAAAAGGTAATATCTTTCACTTGAGTGCTTCTAGTAAAAGTTGTTTGATTCCTCAAGTTGATAAAAGTTGGTTATGGAATAGGTGGTTGTGTCATGTTAACTTTGATAATATTGTTAAGATAAGTTCCACTAAGGATGTGAGAGACCTAAGTTGGTGAAACCTACCAATGCAATATGCAAGGAATGTCAATTGGGAAAGAAAACTAGGATTTTATTTCAGAGTAAAAAGCATTGTTCAAATGAATTGTTAGAGCTTGTGCATACTGATCTATGTGATCCCTCTAAGGTTAGAAGTTTACAAGGTTATGAGTATTTCATGTTACTCATTGATGATTATTCTAGAATGGTATGGGTTACTTTCTTAAGGGAGAAATATGAAGAACTGGAAAAGTTCAAGACCTTTAAAGCTATGGTTGAGACAGAGATAGTTTTGAAGATTAAATGTCTGAGATCAGATAGAGGTGGTGAATTCACTTCTAGTGAATTTAATACTTTTTTTGAAGAACATGGAATAAAGAGATAATTATTTGCATTGTCGACCCCTTAAAAAAATGGAGTCATGGAAAGGAAGAACAAAATAATTGAAGATGGTGCTAGAACTATGATGCTAGAAGGAAATGTTCCTCATATCTATTGGAGAGAAGTCATGAGTACTGTTGTGTACACACTTAACTGGGTACAAATCAAAGGTGATATTGGTAAGAACCCTTTTGAGCTATGGACTAGTCAAAATCCTACTATTAAATACTTCAAGATATTTGGAAGCAGGTGTTATATTAAGATAGATGAAGACATAGGAAAGTTTGATGCTAGGAGTGATGGAGGTATCTTTCTACATTATGCTACCAAAAGTAAGGCCTACCAATGTTACAATAAAAGATTGAAGAAAATGGTTGAAAGTGAAAATGTTAAGGTTGATGAAGACTTTGGTACACTATCCAAAACCTATGGATATGACTCTGATAATTAGGATGATAGTACAAACAAAGGAAAACAAGTTCAAACTACAAATCAAGTGCAAATCAATCTGATAAATCAAGAAAATGAAGGATAAACTAGTGAAAGAGAATAAGAAGAGCCTAAAGTTGAAGAAAATCCTAAGAAGACTCTGAGGTATGTAAGATTGAATCATTCAGAAGATCAGATTATAGGTGATAAGGAAAAAGGTGTCTAGACTAGGAGAAAATTTGTAGAAGAGTATTCCTTGATTTCATAAATTGAGCCTACTAGTGTGAATGAAGCATGTAAATATGAGCATTGGATTGAAGCAATGAAAGAAGAGTTAAAACGGATTGAAAAGAATGATACATGGATTCTTGTTCCTAGACCTAAGGATAAGAATGTCATTGGAACCAAATGGGTCTTTAGAAACAAACTGAATGAGCAAGGTGAAGTGGTTAGAAACAAAGCAAGAATGGTATGTAAACGATATTCACAAATGGAGGGAATTGATTTTGAAGAGACCTTTTCCCATGTTGCTAAAATTGAAGCTATAAGATTATTAGTTTCCTATGCTTCTTACAAGAACTAAAAAGTTTACCAAATGGATGTAAAATTAGCTTTCCTAAATGGTGAATTGGAAAAAGAAGTGTATGTTGAGCAACTTGATGGATTCCAGTTGACTGATAAAGAAAATGTGGTGTATCGATTGAAGAAAGCATTGTGTGGACTCAAGCAAGCCCCTAGAACATGGTATGCAAGATTGGAAAAGTATTTGTTGAAGCTTTGATTTAACCAAGGTACTATTGATAGTAATTTGTATTTCAAGAATGATGATAAAGATTTGATTATTGAAGTCTTTGTTGATGATATTATTTTTTGAGGAGATGATGGTTTGTGCATGAAGTTTGTGAATGAGATGCAGAATGAATTTGAGATGTCTATGATTGGTGAGATGATATTCTTTTTGGGATTGCAAATTACTCAGTTAGATAAAGGGATTTTTATATCTCAGTCCAAGTATGTGAAGGAATTGTTGAAGAAGTTTGGTATGGAAGATTCAAAGCTAGTTGGTACACCCATGGAGACCGGATGCAAGTTAACAACAGAAGATGATTCTCAAAAAGTAAATCAGAAAAGATACATATCAATGATTGGTGGAATGTTGTACTTACCTAAAACTAGGCTTGGTGTCATGAATTTTGTATGTATTGTTGCAATATTTCAAGCTAATTTGAAAGAATCTCATGTGATTGTTGTGAAGAGAATTTTGAGATACTTGAAGGGAACTGTTGATCTTGGCCTGTGGTATCCTAAAGATGATAATCTTACTTTGAGTGCCTTTATTGATGCTAGCTGGGTAAGAGATGTGAATGAAATAAAAATTACTAGTGGTGGAGCATTTTTCTTGGGTAAGAAGCTAATTTCATGGTTAAGCAAGAAGCATATGCCATTTCCTTGTCTACTGCAGAGGTCAAATACATTGTTGCTACTAATAATTATACTCAAGTCCTATGGATGAGACAGATGTTGAAGGATATCATAATTATATATGATGAGCCTATTGCTATATTCTATGATAACTCAAGTGCTATTAATATTTCCAAGAATCCGGTGTTGCAATAAAAAACAAAGCATATATCTATCAAGTTTCACTTTTTGAGGGAGAAGTTAAGTGAAAAGGAAGTTAGATTGGAGTATTGCCTACTAAGGAGTAGATTCTAGACATCTTTACCAAACCATTGCTTAAGGATACTTTTGAGTATCTTAGAGGGAAGTTATGAGTGATTACCCCTCCTAATCAAAACTAAGGATGTATTGCATTGCATCAGTCCATGCATTTCATAGTCATATCTTGTCTTGGATTTATGTTGTGGTGGTTGCTACTCAGGGGGAGTAGTCAATGTTCAAAAATTCAAATATGTGGTTCAGAGCTTAGAAAAATTTGTCATTGATGTCAAGGGGGGGGAAGATTCATGTGAAAAATTAGTGATTATTTGAGGAGGAGAGCCTTATGGGGAGAAAGATTATGTGAAAGTGTTGAGGAGAAGATGAGTCAAACCATAAGCAGGAGTTATCTATGTTGATGGTTTTTTTCACATCATGTGTTGCCATCAATGCTAAAGGGGTACATTTTTGGATGTTGTGGTTGTCATTGATTTCAACACTATTAGCATAAATACATTTGAAGCTATATATGCCAATGATATTGAGAAAATTGTAATAAATGAATTCAAGGTTGTCAATGGTGAAGTGAATTTCAGTATGGTGGTTATTTATGTACATTGTTGATCAAAGGTTGTGGAATAAAGGGTTTTTTGCTGATTGTATCTAGTTTATCCACGTCGAGTTTCAGAGGTCTGCATGGAGATTTGATCTAGTTATGAAGATTTTCATTTAGACAATTTTTTTGTTTCTTAAGTTGGTGTTCCTAATTGAAGATGATGTTATTTCAGTCATTTTGGATGCTTCTCTTATGATTTGTGATGCTTGCGGATGTTTCTAGATCATGCTCTATCTTTGTTGCACGTCAGCATTGATCATTGTGATCATGGTTGGTGATTTTCTCTTGCGTATTCATGTTTTTCTTGTTCTTGGTCGACATAGTGTTTTTAGTGTGTTGTGGATATTTGAGGATAAATTAATTGAAGTGTCTTCATGCTAGAGATGTTGATTTGGGTCCTCACTAAGTTTTTACCGACTTTGGTTGATTCACATTGATAATATTTCATGTTTTGGGCTGACATTTTATATTCATTTTATTATTTATTTGTGGCTAACTTGTAGCAATGAAATTTCATGTTGCAGATATATATAAGAGCAATCATTTATTCAAATTTAAGTGTGAGAAAGGTGTGCTTCTATGTGTTTGTGTGAATAATTTTCTAAATCATTTGAAGTAGAGAAAAGTGTGAGGAATTGTGAAGATATGTGAGGAATTTTTAAGAAGTGTGAAGAAGTGTGAAGAAGAGTGAAGAAGAGTGAAGAAGAGTGAAGAAGTGTTCATGTGCTGAATTGGAACTGTAATCAGGCATTAGCAGATGCTATTTTATCAGTTCAAAGTATGTATGGTTTTAATCTGAATCTCTTTGTAAGATAGTGTGTTTTCCTTTGTAATTGAGTATTGAGTTCTAGGAAGTGTGCCTGAATGCATGTGCATTCCCCATATTTCATTTTCATTATAATTTTAATAGGATATAATCTTGTGGACTGACCTCCACCATGGCTTTCCCCCTAATAGGGTTTCCACATAAAAATCTTGGTGTTATGTGTGTTTCTAATGTGTTAATGATTTATGTTTTCATAGTTAATAATCAGATCAGCTCGAATATGGTTAATAAGTTGAATAAGTTTTGAATTTTTTTGACAACTAATTCACCCCCTTCTCAGTTGTCTGCCCTTGTATTGCCAAGAGTTACTACACCATGCTTCAAACAACTTTGCAGCAAGTTGTGGTTCCCTTAGTGCAAATCCAACTGATGTAGCAACTCTCATTTAGGGAATGAATGTGGTTAACATCGATATTTCCTTTCACCAAAATGAGTTACCCCTTTGGAAGTGAGAAATAAAAATGAAGCATTCATGATAATAGCTATCCAAAATATGGTAGGGATTAAGCATACCCTTGTTGATAATGGATCAGCTCTTAATGTTTGTACTAGTGTAACTCTTTTGGATAAACTTTGCATAGGAAAGTCACAAATTCAACCTAATTCCTTATCAATTTGAGAATTTGACAACATAGGAAAGCAACCGCTTGGAGTAATCACTTTACCGATTATAGTTTGAAAGGCTACCTTACACACTCCTATCCATCTTACGCCTCATGAGATTTCATATAGCCTTCTTTTAGGAAGACCATGGATTCATGAGATTCAAGTTGTGCCTTCAACTCTTCATCACATAATGAATTATGTTTACAATAATAAGGTGTACAAAGTGGAAATTGATCCTCGAGAATGAAATTTGCCTACAAAAAGAGAAATGAAGAACAAATCCTCTAAAAAAATTAATCCCAACCTCAAAGATAGAACCCCTAACAACTACACAGAAAGAGATTGAAACAACATCAAATTTGTTGGAAGATGATTAGGGTTTGTTAGATTTTACACCTTCATTCTTGGGAGAATACAAAATCAACAATAGTGAAGAACAAAAAGGGAAAACAATAATTTCAACACAAGTTCTTACACAAGGTGAATCTTCAACATGCAACAATTACACAACTGATTTTGACACATTCAATTATGAGCCATCACTGAATCTGAAAGAGATGAAGAAGCTCTATGGAAAAGGTAATGAGCTCATGAAACAATTGGGCTATAGTGGAAAAGGATGTGGCACAAATAAACAAGGTATTCATGTCCCTATAGAGCCTCACACACAAGAAAAGACTAGTGGTCTTGGTTATTGTCCTTTGAAAGGCATAAACAATCCTTCACTCAATACAAACACTATTACAAAAGTTTCCTCTTGTATAGGAACGAATTTGCATCCCTTACGCAAATTCCCCTTTTGCACTTCCTCGCCTTAGAAAACCAAACTTGAAGGTGAAATTCCACATCATCCAACTGCCTTCATTCCACTTAGCATATGTTTTGTGCACCAGCAAAAGAATAATTGTCAGGGATGTGCATACGGTGGGAAAATGTGCATGTGGCATGCTTATGTCCCTGATGGATTCCCATGTCTGAAGCCCGTTGAGGCATTACACTTCCCATTGGGGTCAGTTCGTAATTCCCCTCTTCGACCAACTGACTCGAATATGGTCATTTTTCTCATCCCACCTTCAAAAACATTTTTCATTCCTTCATTTCATCCTCTAGCAAGCTCTCTTCACAATCTTCTAAGCATTCTCTTTGCATCCATCACTCTCAAGTAGAAATTTGGCACTCCATAGCAGCAATAACAACACTCTATCAACTCCGTAGAGCATGTGTGGAACAACACCATTGCGGCAGGGGCTTGAGTCTTCTCTTTTTCTCCTCCATTAGCTAGTGAGCTCTTGGTGGAGGTGGTAAGAATTTTCATTCTTCTCCTCTACAATTTGGTTGAGTAGCACATTATTGTTTTGTAGTGTTTATTGTGTTCTTTACTTCCATTCTTCCTTTATCATATTTTTCTCTATAGTTTCTATCTTGGTTGTCCTTCGAGGTGGAAACTCCAAAATGGGGGTCTTAGTGAGGTAGACCCCTATATAGACCCTCAACAATTTTCCTCCTTGTGTGTAGGTGGATGTGTATTTGGAGCTAGTTAACGAACATGCTCTTTTGTGAGATCATCTTTGTCACCCTAGCCTTAATTTACTTGCTTTATCACATTCATTTGTATATCTCTTACTTTATAGTTTTATTTTGTTCCCTTAAAAATCACTATCTAGGTTGTCAGCTCATTTTTCTAGAAATTCATGCTATACTTTTGGTCCTTTGGCTGTACAAATGCCAACACACCTAAGAGATGCCAACATGCCATGCTATCATCCTCAAACCATGCTTTCATCCTCTGGTAGAGAGCTACCTGAGGCATAGTGTTGAACCTGAAAACCAACTCACCTAGCCCCAAAACTAATTCCGGGTCTACAAAGTGATTGAAGAACCTTATAGTCCTCATCATTCTCATCCCTCATTTCAAAAAATACCTTTAGAGTGAGGTAAGTTAGGGTAGTCTTCCACTCTTGGCTCTCCATGACCTGGGGCCTTGAACATGGTTGGTCCCCCTCTCTTACATTTTTGGTGAACCTGAAATGAACCATTTTGGTTCCATTTTGCAATACTAAAAGCTCCTTTCCTCATATTCTAGGAGTGTTGTAGGTGTGAGTGTTGTGATGCTTTTGCCTTACAACCCAACCTACGACCCCTAGTAGGTGTAGTTGTATGGTTCCAAAGGTATTTCATAACAAAACCTTAATTAGGTCATTGTCCTTGCAACCTTTGGAGGGTCCTGAGAGAGTATCATTCATTGCATGTGATGGCCTCTTTTTTGCATCAACCTATCCCCTCTATGCAGCCTATGAGTAGTGGTACTGGTATAACCTTCACTTTGTAGGACCAGTCAATGGGTTTTAATAGGGAACCATCTCCTCTCTACATCCCTACACGAATCAACAAAAACACCGTAGCAGGTGTTGTTGATCTGACATCTCAAGTAAACATCTTAACTGAGGAGATCATTCTAATCAATTTTTTTCACAAAGATGGGTACGTTGCACCTATGAGCACCATGCACACGCATGATAGAATTTTCATGCCCACTTTGGGTAGTATTGTCCTGTTAGTTTTGGTTGGACCTAAATTCATGAAGCTTCTATTTGACATTATCCCTTGGTCTGAACTCTTTAGAGTGAAGTTGGGTAACCCTTGGTTAGTAGCTATGAATGTAGTGCCTTTAGTCATGCATAGATGTTTAAATTTTATCCATGAGGGTTCCATGCATGTGATTCATGACACTGATTATAAACCACTAATTTCCCATGGTAGCTATTCCTTGGATTACTCTTGGACAATGTATGTTAGTCCTCTCCCACCTAGGATGAACCTACTACACCAAAAATATCAAAATTATAAGAAAGGGTGCCTAAGACCAAAAGTGAGATACCCTATGTCGCCTTATGCTATTTCACATAGGGCTTGCCTAAAAGTTAACAGTGATGCCACCAAGGCATGTAGAAGGGAAGAAGTGAAGTTGTCCCGAGATCCTTCTTCTTCCTCTTCCACTATTAAGCTTAACACTTCCTCTCACCTTGCTAAGGATCCATCAAATTTTATTCCACATTTGCAATAGAATCCTATGGTGCCTACTTGGAAAAAGCCCAAGTGTCCCATGTTTGAACTTCTTATTTTTCACATGGAGCCTAGGCCTGTTTGGTATAATAAGATGAAAGGTCCCTGTGGGGAATCCACTATGTCTTGACCTCCATAGCCTCCTACCACTCTTGCTCCCAAAGCAGTAAATGGGAAGAGGCCCACTGCCAAGGAACTTGAGTCAACTCCCCTCGTTGCTTCTCCACCTATTCCTCTTGCTCTCATTCAACGGTCTATTCCTCTGCTGGAAATGACTATAGTGGACACTCCCATGGTCGAGCAGGAGCCTTCTGTTCCTTTGCAGTCTTTGGCTTTTAGTTGAAAGAGTCGTAAAATCTGCCTTGGGTGCTAGTGCAAGCACCGATGAAAGGCTCTCATGGCTGAGCAGGCCACCTTATAGAGGAAGGAAGAGGAGATGATTTCCCCCATATCAGGTCCTCCTATAGTGTCCTCCTCTCTCATCCCTTTTGCTTCCATTCACACTAGCTTTGTATCACTTTCAGCTTCCACTTTGACTAGGGATGTGCGGGTATGTGCAGGATCATGATGGGCCAAAAAGTGGCAATATGATGGGTATGTGGCTGATGACTAATTTTTAACCCAAAATTGATGAAACAAAAAGGGTTTTTAGAGGAGATTCTCAACTTTCCACCGATATAAATTATTCTTTACTTTGAATTTAATAAGTAATTATTATTCATTTTCTATTCAAATTACGACTAAAGTCCTGATTGATAGGCTGATTGAAAAAGATCTATAGCTTTCAAACGGTATCACATTTTTTGAATCCAAAACATGTGTCACATTCTATGCTTTGCATACTATAGGATTAAAAAAGAAAAATTGAATTTCATGAATTTTTGACCAAGTTAAGGTGGTTAGACATACAAGTTTTTATATTTTTGAAAAAGTTATAATAAAAAATTCATAATTAATTATTTACTTGGAAAAAAATTACAAAAAAATATGCATCACATCGGAGCATGAGTCCTCTACTTATATCTAAAATATTATAAAAAAATATTATCATTTTATTGTGGTTATGGTGGTCAAACAGACACCTACTTCTTATTTTTTCCCTGAAATTTAAGTACCACTGCATTGAAATTTCAAATTTTCACCAAATAGATTTTTAGTTTTTAAACAAACCTAGTAGTTTAGAAACTACATTCAATTTGCTACAGATTCTATTTTTACATATTTTTGAAATAATATAGATAACTTATTCAAATTTTTACGTCAAGTTGCCTAACTCTAATTTTTCTAAATTTTTTGCCATTTAAGGGCCTGTTTTTTCCATGATGATCATGCACATACTCATGCCTAACCCTAAAAAGGTGCAGGTGTTCATCACTCCTTTAGTGGAGCTGCCTCCATTGATGTCCCTTTCAAATTTCCCACCTTTCCCAAAACCCGTAGATATGATGAACACTTTAATGGTATCTATTGCGGTTTTCTCTTCCTCCTCTTCCTCTGCACCTCTTTCCTCATTTGTGGGGAGTTCACATCCCCAAATGGAGCATAAGGTGGAGAGTGGTCCTTCTAGAAATGGAGGATGCAAGAGGATCCCACCTTCTCTGAAATGTGGTCTCACACTAACTTGTTCTGTCCTAGTAATGGAACCAGTTTCGACTTCTCTTGAATTCGTCACCGCTCTCGAATCACTCGGTGAGCCTAGCGGTGAATCTAGGGTGTAGCCTTCTCTGTTTGTTGATGTAAAACATGAAACTCCTATAAATTTCATGTTTAAATCTTTGGACGAGGTTTCGGCCTTTCTGGCGATCTTCGCAAAGTTGTTGACCTTAGCTCCACAAGAGCTTAGTGGAGGGGACCTTGCAGGGCCCTCTTCCTTATCCCTTGTTGTGGGGGGGTTAGACACTCCTCCCCTTAACATTCCACCACTACAGGCTCATCCACCTTCCCCGTACGATGATCTAGAGTGGGAAGCAGATGACCTCTTGGTCTATCAGTGTTACGGGGAGGCCCCTTCTTTATCTTTAGATTAGATGTGTGTGTGTTGTGATGTGTTCCCTTGTGATTGTGCTATGTGTACCTGGATGACCCTTGTCACCCTTGTTGGTGCTTGGATGTAGGAATGGTTTTTGTGTCATAAACCTTCTTCTATCTGTATCATCATTTTCCCATGTTTGTGACTTGATTTTCAGTAAACTGGGGAGGATGCAAAGTGTTGGGGGCATTTAGGCTTCCCTTCCATGTTGACCCAATTTTTATTTTTCATTTTGTCTTCTCGTGCATTCTTCACATGGTCTGATATTTTAGGGGGTTGATAATAGTTCATTTTATATACTATTACTATACGTATGTATATTTATGAGCAGCTCTAACCTTGAAATATCAGGCTACCCCTATGCCTTATGTTTATGTTATTTTCTCTTTTACCTTTTCCTCTATCTTTCTCTCTTCTTTGGTTGAGTTGTCCCTTTCATGTGTGACAATGCCACTTCTATAAAATTTTGATTTCTAGAAAATGTATTTGTTGCCAACGAATCTTTTCTTGAGAATCTTCAAAAACTTTTTTTCAATAATCACATTCTCAACTTGAAACCCTAACGAAACGTGTTTCCTTCATCATGGGTTCATAAAGAAAGAACTTGAGAACCTTCCTCCAAAGTGGGAGCAACTTCAATCTTCCCCTCACATGGGGTAATCTTCTTCCTTTCAAATTCCTTGATGAAGTGAACATATTTCAAAAGGATTCCATGATGATAAATCGATTCGAGAAAGAAACATCTCCTCCATACTTTCACACAATGCATCCCTTGAGTGGACCCATTCTTTACACCAGGTTCCCGAGGGACCCCTTTGAAATTTTTCCAACATGTTGGTAATCTGCAAGACTATTTACTTACTTGCCTACATGGCTGATTTCTAACATGTTCTATCGACAAGTAAACATGTCACTTTATAGGTGCACCTATGAAGCCACTTTCTGACTCTATGGAGTCCCCTTTCTTTGGGTTTCCTCCATGTGAGAGATCTTAGGGGATACCTCCCTATAGGTTTGTGGGTCTATAGGGAACTTTCCTAAGCTTTCTCCGTGCAAGAGATCTTGTACATGGCTCCCCTGTAGGTCTCCAGGTTTGTAGGGAACTTTCCTTGGGTTTCCTCCATGTGAGAGATCTTGAGGTATACCTCCCTGCAAGTCTATGGGTATGTAGGGAACTTTCATGTGTTTCCTTCATGCGAGAGATCTTGAAGGACACCTTCCCTATAGATCTACGGGTCTTAGGGTGCTTTCCCAACTTCCTCCATGTGATAGATCTTGGGAGATGATTCCTTGTAGGTCTACAAGTCTATAAGGTGCTTTTTTTGGGTATCCTTCATGTGAGAGATCTTGGAAGACACATTCCTTGCAGGTCTATGGGCCTATGTGGAGATTTCTCCTTGAGGCTTCCTTCATGTGAGAGATCTTGGGGGTTGCCTCCTTGCAGGTCTGTAGGCCTATAAGCTACTTTCATTCTCCAACTTCATAGTTCTATGGGGCTACAAAGTCCTTTGCTTGTCCTACACTCTTGAGTTCTCCAGATCATGGTCTGCTTCCTCAATGGTTCAGGTATACTTTTCTAACCCTATTCACTCTCTAATCTACTTTACCAAAGCACTCATTAGTATTCATGCTCACTAAAGTGGGGGAAAAATGTATAGGTGTGAATTTTCACCCCTTACCCAAATTCCCCTTTTAAACTTCATCATCTTAGAAAACCAAATATGAAGGTGAAATTCCACATTAGTGCATTGCCTTCATTCCACTTGGCATCTTTTTTGTGTGTCAGTGGAAGAATAGATATTAAAGATGCATGCATGGTGTGCAAACTTCCGCATTGCGCACTTACGTCCCTAATGGATTCCCGCGTCTGAGGCCAACAAAGGTGTTACACTTCCCATTGGGGTCAATTTGTAATTCCACTCTTCGAACAACCAACCTGAATATGGACATTTTTCTCATCCCACCTTCAAAAAAATTCTTCATTCCTTCATTTCATCCTCTAGCAAGCTCTCTTCGTAATCTTCTAATCATTCTCTTAGAATCCATCACTATCAAGCAACACTTTGGCACTCCATAGCAGCAGCAACAACACTCTATCAACTTCATAGAGCATGTGTGGAACAACACCATTGCAGCAAGAGATTGATTCCTCTCTTTTTCTCCTCCATTACCTAGTGATCTCTTGGAGGAGGTGGTAAGCATTTTCACTCCTCTCCTCTATAATTTGGTTGAGTAACACATTATTGTTTTGTAGTGTTTATTGTGTACTTTACTTTCATTCTTCCTTTATCATATTTTTCTCTACAGTTTCTATCTTGGCTATTCGTGGAGGTGGAAACACAAAAATGGGGGTCTAAATGAGGCAGTCCCCTATACAGCCCTGCAATAATTTCCCTCCTTCTTGTGTGTAGATGGATGTGTATTTGGAGCTAGTTGGCGAATAGGCTCTTTTGTGAGATCATCTTTATCACCCTAGCTTTAATATACTTTCTTTATCACATTCATTTGTATATCTCTTACTTTATAGTTCTTTTTGTTCCCTTAAAATCACTAGCTAGGTTGTCAACTCATTTCCTAGCAGTTCTCATTGTACTTTCAATCCTTTTTCCATACGGACACCAGTACACCTAAGAGATTCCAGCATGGTGCATTGTCCTGAAACCACACTTTCATCCTCGGGTAGAGAGCTACCTAAGGCATAGTGTTGGACCTAAAAATTGGCTCGCCTAGCCCCAAAACTAATTATGGGCCTACATAGTGATTAAAGTACCTTATAGTCCTCATCATTCTCATCCCTCATTTCAAAACATCCCTTTAGAGTGAGGTATGTTAGGGAAGCCTTCTGCTCTTGGCTCTCCATAACCTAGGGCCTTGAACATGGATGGTCCCCCTTTCTTACACCTCTAAGCCAAATTTAACAATAGTGCATCTTGAATTGATAAACAGTAGTGGTCTTGATTGTCATCCTTTGAAATTAATAGATAAATCCTCACTTAACATCAATATCATCACACAAAACACTTAAAATTTGAATTCGATAGATTTTACACCTTCCTTTAAAGAAGAGAAGAAAATCTTGCAATCTAAAGGTCTTGTGTCGATATGACAACTAATACTAAGAGATATCTTTGTCGCAAAACAAAGCAACATATCCTACTATAGATCAAGAGGGTATCTTGTCATGACTCCTCCAAGATCGTTTGATATCCCTCACTCTAAGAACACGAAAGAAATTCTACTAGAAACATTCATTTGGTGCATATCATAGAGTTCATGGTCATTCTACTAATGAATGTAATCCTTTAAGTGATAAAATTCAACATCTTAAGGATTTTGCTACTCTTCCTTATGACGGAGTACCCAATTCCTCTAATTAATATTGATTTTCACTTTAGCATGTTTCTTATTGGCTCACCCTTGTCCTGCACTAATTGGGGGCAAGGGGTTAGGTAGTCTTGTCATCATATGTCACTTGTCATTGTCTCTTTTGGCTAGTTGACCACCTTTTATTTATATGTAAGAGAAATATTGGGATGTGGATGACATGCCTTAAGTTGGCTCGCATGTATTGGAAGGAAAATTGAATGGATAGCTTACAGGAGGAGATATAAGGTTAGATTCCACATAGGTATAAGGAGCACTAGTAGAAATATTTGAGGTAGGAAGGACATTGCTAGTTGTTTGCATCATTGTGGTCACCAAAATGATACTTATGCAAGACCCTTTAGATTGTGAGATTTTGTACTCTCCTCTACAAGAGTCTAAAATCTATCAAATTTGAATCATTAGTGTTTTGCGTGATGACATTAATGTTAAGTGAAGACTTTTTTGTTTCATTCAAAGGATAAAAGTCAAGACCACTAGTGTCTATCAATTCAAGATGCACTAACATGTTAAAGGTGGCTTAGAGGAAACTTTTGTAATAGTGTTGATATTAAGTGAAGGTTTTTTTTGGTTTTGGAGGGACAATAACCATGACCATTTTTTCTTTCATGTTAGGCTCTATAGGGACACAAATACCTTGTTCTCTAGCACCACATCCATCTCTACTATAGCCAAGTTTTTTAATCATTTCATAACCTTTTCCATAAAGTTTCTTTATCTCTATTGGATTCGACATTGGCTCATAATTGTTTATATCAAAATAATTTGTGTAATTGTTTTGTGTTGAAGATTCACCTTGCATAAGTTCTTGTTGTGTTCACATTATTGTTTTCCTTTTTTGTTATCCACTATTGTTGTTGATGTATTCTCCCAAGAATGAAGGTGTGAAATCCAATGAACTCCAATCATCTTACAACAATTTTGATGTTGTTTCAATCACTTATTGTGTAGTTGTTAGGGGTTCTATCTTCAAGGTTAGAATTAATGTTTTTAGAGGACTTGGTGTTCCTTTTTCTACTTGTAAGAAACTTCTAGGCTCAAGATCAATTTCCACTTTGTACACCTTATTATTGTAAACATACTGCATTATGTAGTGAAGAGTTGAAGGCACAACATGCATCTCATGAATCCATGGTCTTCCTAAAAGAAATTTATATGAAATATCATGAGGCATAGAATGAATAGGAGTTTGTAAGGTATCCTTTCCAATTGTAATAGGCAAAGTGATCACTCCAAGCAGTTGCTTTCCTATGATATCAAATCCTCAAATTGATAAGGAATCAATTTGAATTTTTGACTTGTCTATGCAAAGTTTATCCAAAAGAGTTACACTACACATATTAAGGGCATGTACAAGATCATCATGGTAAAAATAGACCCTTAAGTGGTGAAAAATTAAAAAAAAATAGAGTTATGCAACTTGACATAAAAATTTGAATAAGTTATCTATATTATTTCTGAAATATGTAAGAATAGAATCTGTAGCAAATTGAATGAAGTTTCTAAACTACTAGGTTTATTTTTTTAAAATGAATCTATTCAGTGAAAATTTGAAATTTCAATGTAGTAGTACTTAAATTTCAATGAAAAAATAAGAAGTAGGTGTCTGTCTGACCACTCCAACCACAATAAAATGATAATATTTTTTTATAATATTTTAGATATAAGTAGAGGACTCATGTCCTAGTGTGATGCATATTTTTTTGTAATTTTTTTCCAAGTAAATAATTAATTATGAATTTTTAATTACAACTTTTAAAAAATATAAAAAAATGTATGTCTGACCACCTTAACTTGGTCAAAAATTCATGTAATTCAATTTTGCTTTTTTTAATCCTATAGTATGTAAAACATAGAATGTGACACATGTTTTAGATTCAAAAAATGTGATACCATTTGAAAGTTATAGATGTTTTTCAATCAACCTATCAATCAGAACTTTAGTCCTAATTCCAATAGAAAATGAATAATAATAATTTATTAAATTCAAAGTAAAGCATAATTTATATTGGTGGAAAGTTGAAAATCTCCTTTAAAAACCCTTTTCGTTTCATCAATTTTGGGTAAAAAAAAGTCGTCAGCCACATACCCTACACATACACATCATATCGCTACTTTTTGGCCTATCATGATCCTGCACATACCCTAAGAGCTGATCCATTATCAACAAGGGTATGCTTAGTCCCTACCATCTTGTGGATAGCTATTGTCATGAATGCTTCTTTTTTATTTCTCACTTCCAAGTGGGGTAACTCATTTTGATGAAAGGTAATATCAATGTTAACCAAATTCATTCCTTGAATGTGAGTTGTTACATCAATTTGATTTGCACTAGGGGGAACCACAACTTCTTGCAAAGTTGTTTGAAGCATGGTGTGGTAACTAGGTGAAGTTTGAATGAGATCCCATAAGGAATATTAGTGGGAACTTATTCTTAAGTTGTTCAAGAAGATCATACTCCTTGCCACTATGTGATGGAAATTGAGGAGGACCAAGTAAGATAGGATCATGAAATTGGAGGGATTTTGAAGGTGTTTGTCTTGGTTGTTGATTTTTTCTAGTGTTATATGTATGAGCAATGGTATTATGACTTGACTGCTGCAAAACATTGTTCTTAGGTGGGTAAAGGATATGTTTGGGTTTTCTTTAAGTTTGTGGTTTTTGCGAGGGCTGATAAATGATAAGTTTAGGCTTAGGGGAGTACTTCAAGGGGTATTTGAACCATCAATTTTGATGTGTTCTATGTACTTCTCTTGCACCCTTAGGATCTTTCACCTAAAAGGAGAGAGATAGAACCCAAAAATTGTGGTGGTTCACTCAAATAAAGGATTGTATGATGTAATTAAGACTAAATGCAATGATATAAATGCAACAAAATAATGTAATTGACTAATTATGAATGTAAAACTAATGTACTATGCAATGTTTGAAAACATAGTGATATATGTAAGAATGAACTAAAACATGAACAAAGACATTTGAATAGAACTGAAATAGGATAAACAGAGTGAACCTAGGAATTAGATGATGAATCTGAAATGTTCTGAAATCTAGAAGAGATCAATGTAAATCACTAGTGGGACTCATTTTCCACTGATGGAAAATAATTATTGCAACTAACAAAAACACCTGAAAACTACTTTCCGACAGTTGGGAACTAGAATTTGACAAAATCACCTTTTTTAGCCTTAAGGTGGGACTCATTCACCATTGATGGTGAATCATTCCTCCAAAATTATGTGAAATCAAAGGTCAATCCTATAAGTCTAGATCTGCACTTTTGTTCTTGTCTTGTTCACGAAGTCAAATCTACAAAAATGGGCTATAGGTTGTCTCCAAGCTTGAAACAGGGTTTATTTGACTTGAAACATTTTGATGACTTGTTGGCCACCTTCCAAAACCTATTTGCTTGACAAATATGCATACAAAAGTGGGGAAATGGTTAAGGGTTAGAGTGTAGGGATTTTCCTTGGTCAAATCCCACTTTGGTAATCAAACCCTTAATTAAGAAATGAAATGAAATGAACAACGAATGATGGTTAAACAACATGTAAATATCCTAAACTCACCACAACCTTGTTGAAGAAATTTGAAGATATGTCAATGACTGCTCCAAGATGCTTCATTCAATGATGCTATGATACCTCATTACTTGAATGGATTAGTAAATGGATGAGTGAATAATTGAATGAATTAGATGTAAAATGGGTAGAAAAACACTTATTTATACACACTTATGCCCTAATTACCCAATGATACAACATCACAAGCTGACATAAGGTCTTTTTGAATAAAAAACCTAAAGGAATTTTGAATTATTTTGAATTTGGATCCAAGAGGGACTCATCTGCCACCCATAGTGAATGGTTCCCACTCTAGGCTTGTAAGTGGGTGTTGGGAATTAAGTTGTATTTAATGTTATTTTTCGGGTTTACATTCAAAAATACACTTATTTAAGTCTTATGAGTGCATAAAGGGGTCATATAAAGCATAAGAAATGTGTAAATAGTGATAACAAGCCTAGAAGAGCATGAAATATGGTTACAAGACTTTAGAACACTTTTAAATAGGACTTGATAAGTGATGAAAAGGTGTTTTTTAGGTGAATTGTAATGAGAAGAGTCTAGAAAAGTGTAGAAATGTGTTACAACACTTCACAACACCTTCACAAAATGTCATAATTTGAATGTTTATGACCTAATGTGAATGCATAAGTTACATTGCAACATTAAATCAAAGCAAAATAGACTAAGAATCATGATCTAGAAAGACCTAACAGACCATGAAAATGTCAATCATTCATTTTTCTATGGTATATTTAGCCCCCACTTTAGTGAGAGGATGAACTTGCTTCAAACTCACACTAAAGTAGACATTCAAGGGAGATTCGAGTGTACAGATGCAGATGACAAAGGATGAAAAAGATCAAGAAGGAAATAAAGCCCCTAAGATCTAAGATCCTAAGTCAAACCAACTAGATACATAATCATACAATGGCAAGAAAGGAAAATGAGGTGGAAAAGATGTGCTCACTCTGGGGATAAAGAACGTAAGGTTGTCTGCAAGGTGAGTTGTCCCAAGGAAGTGGTTTTAGTGAGAAATTCATGCTAGAGAGTTGGCTTCCCACTGTATAATGAGAAAGTCATGCTAGTATCTCGGCTTCCCATTATACTAACCATACCAAAGTTACGCTCTTGACAACATTGATAAGGCACCACAATTTAATGCTTTGTAAAGGAATGTCATGTAAAAATTTTGCTAAAGGGGATTTCTCTTTGTTCATGTAAGGTCTTCTTCTTAGGGAGCATTGTGCCTAATGTCTTCAAGAGAGGACAAGTCAGGGTGTCATATCATTATCCATGGGATGCCTCGTTCACATCAAGCCACTTCAGTTAATCATTATTCCCTTGTCAGATTGTTATCCATGGGATGCCTCATTCACATCAGGCCACTTCAGTTGATCGTACACTCTTGAAAGGCATAAAACTCAATGACACAACCAAGGAGAGGACACATCACAAGAAAAGTAAATCACACCATTAAATTTTTACAAAGATGTTGTCTATGTATGCCACCACTTTAAAGAGGTTTCTAGCACCATTATTGTGAGGAATTTCCTTAAAATAGAAGAGAGTATGAGAGCTTATTCAAAAATCCTTACACCAAGTCATATGTTTTCGATAAGTTGTGTCATGAAGAAAGTGATTATGTCCCATGTGATTCAATCTCAAGACATTTCATCCACATCCCAAGATTTCTCTTATATGTTCATGAAAGGCTAACAATTAGTCAAAAGAGACAAGGGTGAGCCTAGAATGGATGATGGTATGCTACCCCTTGCAATGGCTGAAAAACATGCAATAGTGAGTATGTGATTATCCTACAACTATTACATGGCAAGGAGCATCAACTATTGTTATTTATTTGGATAAGGAAACAAATTTTCTACTTGATTGGCTTTGATTGTATATACTTTGTTATATATGTGAGCAATGTCATTGTAACTTGGTGTGATGGTGGGTAAAGAATTAGAGGATTCTTAGGATGTCCCACAGGGTATGTATGTGGTTCATTGATTGAAGGGGATCTAATGGACACTTGCACATTCATAACCTCGACGGTCTTGGTTTGATGTATCCCTAAGGAATACATATCATTTTCTTACACCAGAATAGTCTCCCTAAGAGGAGAGTTGTTAGGAGAACTATAATCCAAATGTTTGTGAAAATCAAGGATTGGTTCTTCCAAAATGCCATCATTGTAAGTAAGGTAGCTATCCATGGTTGAATTTTCTTGGTCTATGATGTTTTCCCACATAAGATTCTCATTATTTTCATCGATTGGATTGTGTAACACCATAATATCATCTTAACTAATAGGAGAGATATTAGGAGAGGGGAAAATTGGATTTTTGTCGATAATCTCATTGTCTTGTGCCATAACGTCTACCCTAGTAGGAGAGCATTCAAGAGGTTCATCACATTTCATGGTTAGATGTTGTAAAGAAGCTTCATCACAAAGAGGGGAGACATGAAGGGGAGGACAACTAGGATTCTCATGTGTGCCAATGATTAGATCTTGTTTTTCAAATATAGCTTTCCAATCATTAGGAATATTAGCAAGGAGAGAAATAATGCTATAATTCTCAATCATTAGGTTTTTTGATACCAACATATCCTTCTCACAAATGTGTTTGTCATGAACATTCACGAAAGAATTGTCACAAATAGGGGAGATGTTGGGAGATGAATAGAGATGAGGTAAAGTTTTGGCCATGCATTCATCTTGTATTGTTATATTATCTTCCCAAGGGGAATGAGGAGAAGAACAAACAAGAACTCCATGATGCTCAATGATTGTACCTTCATTCACCAAGATACCTTCATCACTAAAAGGAGAGGTATTGAGAGAAGTAAAACTATGATTATCATGGTTATCTATGTTTGTATTCCCTTCTAACACATCATCCACACAAAATGAACCATCAATTTTGATGTGTTCTATGTACTTCTCTTGCACTCTTAGGATCTTTCACCTAAAAGAAGAGAGATAGAACCCAAAAATTAAGGTGGTTTACTCAAATAAAGGATTGTATGATGTAATTAAGACTAAATGAAATGATTTAAATGCAAATAAATGATGTAAATGACTGATTATGAATGTAAAAATAATGTAATATACAATGTTTGAAAACATAGTGAGATATGAAAGAATGAACTGAAACATGAACAAACAGAAACATAATTGAAATAGGTTGAACATAATGCACCTGGGAATTGGATGATGAATCTAGGATGTTCTAAAATATGGAAGATATCAATGTAATTCACCAATGGGACTCATTCTCCACTGATGGCGAATCAGTCCTGCTACCAGAAAAAAGACCTGAAAACTGCATTCCAACAGTTGGGAACTGGAATCTGAAAAAATCATCTTTTTTAGCCTTAAGGTGGGACTCATTCACCACTAATGGAAAATCAGTCGTCCTCAAAAATTCTGTGAAATCAAAGGTCAATCCTATAGGTCCAAATCTGCACTTGTCTTCTTGTCAAGTTGATGAAGTCAAATTTGTAGAAAACGGGCTATAGGTTGTCTCCAAACTTGAAATAGGGTTTAGTTGACTTAAAACACTTTGTTGACTTGTTGACCAGCTTTCAACACCTACTTTCTTGACAAATATACATACAAAAGTCTAAAAAAACACATGCAAAATGGGAAAAATGGTTAAGGGTTAGAGTATAGGGAATTTCCTTAGTCAAAACCCACATTGGTAATCAAACCCTTAATGAAGAAATGAAATCAAATGAACAAGGAATGATGAATAAACAACATGTAAATGTCCTAAACTCACCACAACCTTGCTGAAGAAATCTAAAGACATGTCAATGACTACTCCAAGATGCTTGATTCAACAATGTTATGATGCCTCAATACTTGAATGAATTACATGTAAAATGGGTAGAAAAACACTTATTTATACACACTTATGCCCTAATTTCCCAATGATACAACATCACAGAATGACATAAGGTATTTTTGAATAACAAACCGAAAGGAATTTTAAATTATTTTCAATTTAGAGCCAAGAAGGACTCATTTTCCACCCATGGCAAATGGGTCCCACTCTAGGCTTTTAAGTGGGTGTCAGAAATTAAGTTGCATTTAATGTTATTTATTGAGTTTACATTCAAAAAAACACTTAATTAAGTCTTATGAGTGCATAAAAGGGGCATATAAAGCATAAGAAAGGTGTAAATAGTGATAACAAGTCTAGAAAAGGGTAAAATATTGTTACAAGACTTTACAACACTTTAAAATAGGACTTGATAAGTGATGAAAAGATGATTTTTAGGTGAATTGTAATGAGAAGAGTCTAGAAAAGTTTAGAAATGTGTTACAACACTTCACAACACCTTCCCAAGACATCATAATTTGAATGTTTAAAACCTAATGTGAATTCATAAGTTACATTGCAACATTAAATCGAAGCAAAATAGACCAACCATCATGAGAGAAAGACCTAAAAGACCATGAAAATGTCAATAATCCTATTTTCTATGGTATAGTATCTAATGTGCATAACCTCAAAAGACTTATCCCTACTTTCATGATCTCTTAGTGAAGGGGAGTCTAATGTCACATCATCATCTTCATCTAAGGAATTATTGTTGTAAATTCTCTCATTTTCTTCCACTATGATATCTTCCCTAGTAGGAGAGTTTTTAGGAGAACTACAAAGAAAATTTTCTTGACATTCAAGTATTGGTTCTTCCGGAATGACTTCATCTCAAGTAGGGGAATGTGGTTGAATTGTCTTTTTTTTCAATGATGGTATTGTCTTGTTCAATAATGTTTTCCCTAGGGGAGGAGAGACAAAGAGGACTCTCATAACTCTCATTGTTTCAATCTTCTATCACCAAAATATCTTCATCACAAATAGGATAGATATTAGAGGGACAACAAATTCCATTGTCATGATTATCCACCATTGTATTCTCTTTATTAACATGTTTAGAAAGGTAGGATACTAACATTGTTTGGCGAAAAGTGAAAAGTACTTCTAGCCATCTTATGCAATGCCTCACAAATATAAACAAAGTATATACAAAGATGAAAAATACTTTTATCCAATCTATGCAAAACTTCAAAAATACAAAGTGTATCCATAAAGAAAAGTACTTTCATCAAATTTATGCAAATATTTATGAATGCAAATAGTGTGTATGCAAAAGTGAAAAGTACTTTTATCCATGTTATACAAAGTTCCAAAAATGTAAACATTTTCAGATTTTTAGACTTAAAACAAGGTAATTTTCTAATTACACTATGTAATAGACTGAAAAGTGAGATGTTGTAAATGCCATTTTGAATTTTGGCCATGCACTGAATGAAGAACAATTAAGCTAGATTTAGTGAATGCATGTAATAGAAACTCAACCAACTAAAACAACTAACCAATGGCAGCAAACAAAAGTACAAAAAAGAAAATTTAAACCTTGAAAACTACAATTTCAAAATCCACATGGACTAATACACCAACAAGTGCATCTTGGTCTTGCTAAAGGAATTTTGAGGTTCCAAAAATTGAAACAGGTAGCAAACAACTCAAACAAGGTTCTGAGAAAAAAACCCACAGAGGGACTAAGACGCTAGTAAAGGCGTTTTAGTGCTAGTAGAAGTTTTTCTTAGATAAATAGTAAAATATGGATTAATGACAGTGTTTCTAGGTTACCTACTTCGGGATCTGATGTTTAGAAACAAAAGATGGTGCAAATGAATGCAAGAAAAAGTGACTAATGACAAGCAATTGAATGCAAAGTGGGATGCAATTTTTTTCAACTTTAAATGCAATAAAAATGTTCCTAAATGCAATTAAGATGATTGACAATGGACTTTTTTTGTTTTTCAATTTAGATAAGATGATGCAAGAAAGAAAAAATAAAAACTATATGCACTTTCCCTAATGCAAATATGAGGAACCCTAGATGCACTTTGACTAATGCAAGATGCAATGCAAGAATGAATGTAACATAAATCCAGGGTCTTCATGAACTCCAAATTAGAAAAATGAATGCGCACAAGGTTAGGTTCACCAAAATAATTAATTAGAAAATCAATGTATTTTTTTTTAATTTTGAGTGCAATAACAATGTTCATAAGTGCAATTAGGATGATTGATAATGCACTTTCTTAGTTTTTCAATTTAGACAAGATGATGCAAGAAAGAAAAAACTACAACCTATATGCACTTTCACTAATGCAAATATAAGAAACCCTAGATGTACTTTCAATATGCAAGATGCAATGCAAGAATGAATGCAACCTAGATCTAGGACCTTACTGAACTCTAAATCAAAAAATGAATTTCTAAAAATGTTGGGTTCACCAAAATGAACCATTGGGAAAACTATGCTAGAAAAAGGGTCTCACAACAAAAGAAAGGAATCCCTAATCCTTGATTTTCCCTTTTATTGTTGCAGGATGGTTCATTCAAGGAAACCTAGGATCCCAAATGGGATTGACTATCAACACAAGGGTAAGTGCACCAAGATGGTTCCCAAAAAGGGGGCTTAAGTGGCCACTTTTTTTCTGAAATCAGTATATGCTGACCTTGGATGTGAAATTGAGGATAGTTACACTCAAAATTTTGAGATGGAACAAAAACAAGGATCAAAGTGCTCTGAGTCTACTTTATAAACTACTAATTTATTTTGAAAATGGTTGAGATTAAGGGGTTCAACAAAGGGATATACACAAATTGGTGTTGTTTTGTCAAAAAAACATAGCATAGCAACTCTTGTACGACCTGAGCACGGTGAACTTTTTTTAGTATTTTTAAAATCGCTATGGTCAGAAGTTAGCTAACAACATCTAGTTGATGCAAAAAAATTATGATAATTTTTTAAAGAATATTTGATTTTTTACTAATTTTCTAAGTGGGCACTTCCTAAAAAGCAGAATTTTGGCCCTACTCCCCCTACAAATTTTGGAAAGTAATAGATTTTTTTTAATATTTTTTTTAAAAAAAAATTAAATGGAGTCTAGTTTCTAAAAATGTAATTTATTTGAAATTTTGATGAATGGTTAATTTATAACGAAAAAAAACTAAACACTACTTTTTGACAAAAAAAACATACAAACAAAAGAAATTATGGATGAAAGGCTAACATTGTCAAAGTGAAAAAAATTATATCGTTGGAAAGCTAAGAGAGAACTTAACATTACCCATGTGTTTGATTTTGTCGATATTGAACCAAATGCAATCTTGATGGTGAGCATGAACCGATTATGTGAAAAATTGTAGAATTTGCAAAAAACACGTCTTGGTCATTGGGAATGCCCTCCAAGCTTTGGGTTGGTATTCCAAGGAAAATACCAAAGCTAAGGCCTGGGATTCCCAAAGAAAATATAATGAGCACATTATAATGCGCCGGGTTATTTATTAGTTTTGACTTTTTTGCTTATCCGTGGAACATATCTAGCAACACATAATGCGCTCGCGTTATTTCTTCCTTTAGTCAAATGCCACTATTTTGAATGTTTGTTCATATGTTTGCATGTATATGTATGCTGATGTGTCATGTATGTATCTATCTATGCCTATACGTATGTATTTGTGCTTATGGGAGAGAGGGAGAGAGAGGGTGGGAGTGGGAGAGAGGGTGGGAATGGGAGAGACCATGGGAGGG
>VDFB02047230.1:124495232-124524452 GCA_007258455.2 Sequoia sempervirens | reverse complement strand
GAACAAGATATGTACATGGAAATGGACCTAAAACTGTTAAATCATGTAGATGAAAGTGGGTGGAAGAGGATATGCCAATGGATACTACAGACACAACAAATGATTGCACTGAAGAAGAGGTAGGTTAGGACTATAGTACATGGGATGAATAGTTTGAGAAAATTGTTGTTTGTGGATGTTCTGTATGTTGTGGATAGAAACAATTCAAACGAGCGATTGTACAAAGACATTACATATATGATGAGCTTCCAGTTGGTAGTATGCCTCCTACAATTGATTCAAATCCAATAGGAATTGTGGTGAGAAATTTTCCAATTTGATATAAATAACATGTATACTTCGTTTAAACATTGTTTTATATTATTTAAATAACTAATTTTTTCTTAATGGATACTTGCAGGATAAAGTTCTTGGTTTAAAGCTTCCTGGATCACCAACTTCCAACGTAGAGGGAAATGATCATTTATCAGATGATACATCTAACAAAAATATGTGTCAATATACCAGCTTGGAAGATGAGGAATTGACGAAAACAAGCAGCAGAACAAGAACTGGTGTGAAGATGCATAATTTTCTTAAAGACAAGGGGAAGATGGACTATATAACCTATGATAATGAATGTGATGGGGATGATGACTTTCCCCTGAGTTTGAGATCAATTTAGAAAGAGACATTTTATCATCGACTATATTGCACTTGGCCTAGTTATCAACAACTACCTAGAGTGTACGAGGTGTTTCAATTTTGGGGATACAACTACATGATATGACCCTCCAATATTCATGGAGTGAATCCAGGCCTCTTTATTTTCCAAAATGTACATGTGGGATTGAAACATAGAAACAATTTAGAACAAACCACTAGGAGATTAATGGCATATTATGGTCCATCATATTACAGTGGTGAATGGAGAAGGCTAGTAGAATATAAGCCTAACATGTTAGCATATGGTCTAAATTAGAATATGTATACACATTGTCTCCAATTGGAAAGTTGAAAAGAAACAAATATAGGTCATCTTATGTATATAGATGGACATGCATACAGACACAAAAATATTGTAGGATTTATAAATAGTAGTAAGGGAAGGGACCCTAATGTAAGACCAAATTGTCAATTTGTTGAGGTTATAAATGATAAAGATGGAGATATGGAAAGAGAGGTTGATAGATTGGTAATGGTTGAGGCTATTATGGACCTTACCATTGGGGATGAGTTATTGATTTATTACCCCTTCTTAAAACACACTTCTGTGTGAAAGAAGAGGGAAGAACAAGGTCTCCCTAAGGATGTTCATAAGGGAAGAAAAGCAAAGAATAATAAATGAGTGTGGACTGATTTTTTCTAAACTATGTTTTCAAAATTTTGTTTTATAGAAATTATTATATAAAAAAGGTAGTCTACGAACAGGATATGAAAAGTGTGGACAATGATGGTGCTGAAATTGAAAACCCTGATTCTGATGATATTATTGTTTTATGACATTTGAGATAAAGAGCACATACAATTTTATATACATAGAAAATGAAGATTTGAAACTAGTAAACTAAAAATGTAAACACTGTAAGATTTTTCCTTAAACAATAATTCACATACTCACAAAAAAAGGGTGAAGCATTTTTTATTCAAACTCTGCTTTATTTAATAGACATAACAGTAAAATAATATTTACAAGTACAAGAATATATACACTATTTTATAGAAAATAAGGAATGTTTTATAGAATATAAAATTACAAGAATATATCATCATCATCATATCCTTAATTAATACCTATTGCAATATCCTTAAATTGTTCAATCTTTGGTATGAATTGTTGGTAGAAAAAAATAGGACTACTTGGATGCTTCTTCCATTCATTTTGTATCAACATATGTTTGTGAATCTACACAAAAGTTAATAAAATATTAATGCACATAACTCACAATTATTTAAATAAGCAACTTTGTTAACTTGATTATTTTTAAATAGTGTCCAGTTTTATGTTGAACATGTAATAAGGCAAAATAATCTCAAATTTTCAAAAAAATTAGCAGCTCTACCAACATCCACAATAAATGCTTTACTGTATCAACATATTCATTCACATAAGCATAGTATTGAGGCTCAATAACTGATATTCATTCAAATATAAGAAGAAATAAGTATGGAAAACATAAGAAAAATATAGAATGATCACACAGTCATGGAGAATTTCTGATAATAAGATGTTCTCCATTATATTGCTTCAATTGATATATATTAATAAAAAAAGTCTTCAAAATGGAAATGATATATGATGATTATAATTTAAAAATAGGCCTTGGTTTCCTATTTATATAGGAAACAACAAGCTACAGGCCTTTTACAAAAAGAAATGACCTTTCATAACTACTTCTTTTACTAACAACTATTTAATTAGCATAATTAAGGAAATAACAAGACTTAAGACATTTTGACATACGGTTCCATTATTCAACGTAGAATACCCATGATCATTGATCTGGAAAAGTCTTCCTCTCCATGATGAACGTCCAAATGCTCTCGCCTCAGTGTCC
Organism: Sequoia sempervirens; assembly: GCA_007258455.2. Classification (NCBI taxonomy): domain Eukaryota; kingdom Viridiplantae; phylum Streptophyta; class Pinopsida; order Cupressales; family Cupressaceae; genus Sequoia; species Sequoia sempervirens. The sequence goes on along the minus strand of VDFB02047230.1, from coordinate 124,521,915 downwards.
TATTCTTCTGAAACTAAATACTTTTCCTCCCACTGATACACCGTAAAATATGATGGCCATTTATATTCCTGGATCTTTTGCATGTTTGCAAGATGAGTTTTCCATCGACTATATATTAATTCTTGTGTATCATTGACAAGCTTTAGGTATCCCACATCAGGAACAATCAACCCATCCATGAGGGTATGTGCAGGATCATCATGAAAAAAATAGGCCCTTAAGTGGCAAAAAATTCAGAAAAATCAAAGTTAGGAAACTTGACGTAAAAATTTGAATAAGTTATCTATATTATTTCAAAAATGTGTAAGAATAGAATTTGTAGAAAATTGAATGTAGTTTCTAAACTAATAAGTATGTTTAAAAAACAAAAAAAATCTATTTGGTGAAAATTTGAAATTTCAATGTAGTGGTACTTAAATTTCAGGGAAAAATAAAGAAGTAGGTGTCTGTCTGACCACCCTAACAACAATAAAATGATAATATTTTTTTATAAGATTTTAGATATAAGTAGAGGACTCATGCCCCGATGTGATGGATATTTTTGTAATTTTTTTCCATGTAAATAATTATTTCATAACTTTTTTATTACAAATTTTTAAAAAAATATAAAAACTCATATGTCTGACCACCTTAACTTCGTCCAAACTTCATGAAATTCAATTTTTATTTTTTTAATCCTATAGTATGCAAAGCATAGAATGTGATGCATATTTTGGATTCAAAAAATGTGATACCATTTGAAAGCTATAGATGTTTTTCAATCAGCTTATCAATCAAGACTTTAGTTGTAATTTGAATAGAAATTGAATAATAATTACTTATTAAATTCAAAGTAAAGCATAATTTATATCGGTCGAAAGCTAAGAATATCCTTTTAAAACCCTTTTCGTTTCATCAATTTTGGGTAAAAAAATAGTCATCAGCCACATACCTATCATATTGCCACTTTTTCGCCCATCATGATCCTACACATACCCATGATCTGATTTAGCCTGGGAAGATTGGTATCATCATCCTCTTGTATATGAGTTACACACTTATGAACAACCTAATTGAATTCTTTCTTCCACTTATCCAAGTCCTCCAACTGATCACCATCTCTCACGATTGCAGGTATATACCACTATTTGTGGGTATGGAATAAATCCATTCATGTTACAATATTTTTATCAAACCCTTGTACATACTGAAATTCATCAATAATCATCCTCATAGTTTGTTCAGTTGGCTTTAATGTTGTGGGTACATTAGGACTTCTTTGTAGAACTTTGCATAACTTAGCCAAAGTGTGGTGAATAGGCTGCCACCTTTTGAACAAAGGATCTAATACAAGCATATGTGTCTTTATTTGTTCTGTTTCCCACTGAAGTATTTTATAACTATCATGCACATTCTCCAGTTTATCCATAACTAATTTTATCCTGTGCTCAAGAATATTTTCCATAACTTCACAAATTCGTCTTTTCACTTCATCTTGGGTTTGATTGTTGGCCTTCTTTACATCATCCACTTCCTTCTTTGGAGTTTTTACCTATTCTATAGAAATCTTCTTCACAATATCCATTGGAGCAACAGGAGGCCTGTATAACACCATCTCCTTGCTTTGTGAGGGTCCTACTCCTCTTAATTGTTCTTTCAATTTGAAATTCTCCATGAACAGTTTATTAACTTCATCATTTAGGAACCTTTGCTCCTTTTCATACTCCTTCAATCTGTCTTCTAATCCTTTAACAGCTACTCAAGTGAACATGGATGAATGCATGGTCATTGTGGCTGCCTCCAAAGGGGTGGTATCTTGTATTGTCCTAACCATCACTATCCCTTTCATCCCTTGAATTAAGTCTAATAATTTTGGCTTTTGTGTATTTTTCTATTTGATCCATATGGACAGGGTTTCAATCTTTAAGTTATACCCAATTCCACTCACACCTTCATCAGAGTCAAATTCTACAACTAGCATTGGATCTTCCTGATCCCGCACTTGATCAAGCATAAACATTTTCTTTAATTCCAAGCCAGGGAAAATGAGCATATTGATCTTAAAGACCATGTCTCTAGCCTTTTGGGGGCTAATGTCAATGTTGTCAACTCTTAATTCCTGGAAAGTCTGTGCTACCATTACTTTTTTTTTTCTGATTCTTCAATTCCTTCTTGAGCTGATTCCATCCTCTCTTGAAGTTATTTTATCTTCATCTTCATCCAGAAATCCCTAAACTCAGGAGTCTTAATGAATTCATCATCTTCTATGAATCTCCTAGCTGCAATCTCCCTTTCATCTTCATGTACCTCTCTACTTTTTTTATCTACATCACCCATCATTTCCTCATGTTTATGGGAACTAGTCTAAAGGGCTGATCAACTTCAATATCACCTTTCAATGACTGTAGTACACTGTAGCCACTTCCTCAGTATTGCCCACCTCTTCAATATCCTCGTAAGGTACTAGCTGTTCAATGCTTCCTATCTTCTATCTTTTGGGAGGTAACTGCTCCATGGGAGGCTTAGAGGTTTCACCTGGGGTATGCTCTGTAGTTGCACCACTATAATGTTCTTCGAGATATGCTTCCTTCTTTCTGTACAATTCTTCAAATCTACCAATTATCAATTCTATCCTCTTGATGGGGTCCTTTTCCTCAAAAAAGTATCCTAGGAAATCTTTGGACCTCCACTTCATCCTTTCTTCAACCTTCTTCATCTATTCCCATTTTTTCCTTCTACTAAACACATCATTAAAAGTAATGCAATTCCTTATGACATTTTCTTAAAAATCCACTTGGTGTGGCACTATCATTTTGGTAAGAATATTGTGCCTTATAATGTTCATATGATTTGAAGGGTCAAAGGCTTTCTTTTCAAAATTTCAATGCATATCTTGTATTCAAATAATACTATAACTCCTCTAGTGTGTCTGAGCCTATAGTCCAATCTTCACACTTGGTTTGGTTTGGTAGGAAAGTTCCTTTCTTTTGCTTGTACATTACAACTTTCTCCATCCACATCATTTGCCACATAAATTAAAGAAATGCTAATCTGAGGGGCACAAATTTTGGCAGTATGTGTGGAGAAATAGGGCATCCATAAACTCTTATTATTGTAACTTCCGAGAGGAAGAACCAATCTTCAAAATTGTGTGTATGACCCTGCTCTGGTCTTAAAGCCAAAGGTCTCACTAGTTGCAACATTTTGGTTGGCAATCTTGGTATTTCATACCCAATAACTCAAAGGATTATGTGTACAAAGTCTTCGTAGAATACAACAAAGCTTGAATTCTTGCACTGACTATCCCAAATATAGCACCATTTCTAGACAGGTGTGGGATTCCCTTGCTCATCTACTATAGCCAAGTCCATTCTTTTAGTCCATTGGTCCCTATTCTAGTACAATAGAAGATGACACAGTAGGGAATAGTGTTTGAATTTAATTGGTTCTCTATCCTCTATAACTTGGGAGAATTCATCATCTAACACCTTCTCAAGGTATGAAGAAAAGTCATATTCAATATTAGTTTTAGGGTTTTGAATTCTCATGGCCATCATCATTAGGCCTATTGGCATTTTGTCTTGAGCATCTATCCCCAACACTTGGCAAAGAGCTAAATATGTATTCACAAATTAATACTAAAAATCTGTCACATTAAATGGTTCAGTAGTGGTAGTAGAGATGGGGAATGTTTTGTTACCAATGCCTCTTTTCATATATAGGGGCACCTCATCACTTCTATAACTCTTTTTAAACCTAGCATAATCCTCCTCACTTTTCTAGAGATCTATCTTGGTCAGATTTTCTTGTTTAAGCCAAAACACTCAATGATGGCTTTTTTGGTTACTTCTACCAATATTGTGTCCTTTGGAAACCTTACTATTTTGGTAGCTGAGTGATAGTGTTTGGCTAGCAGTCTAATAAATTCTACATCAACAAACACATTTGGGACAATCAACCTTGATATATCCAACATCCAAACGTTTGACACTAGAATCTTCTCATTTCTCTTATTGTAAAAATACCAAAATAGGTCCCATCCAGATTTGGAAATGAGGGCATCCCTACAACTTTGTGCGGTGTCCACAAGAAACTTCTTATTACCCACTTTAGTAGACCCTGGAAGTATATCTAATATGGACTAATGGAGTGGTTTCTTCTTTGCTTTAGGTTCTTCATCTTTAATTTTAGGTTGACTATCTTTTACTTCTGATTGTTTTCTTTTAGGAGGCATGTTTCAATTTTCTCTACTATGGCTTTAGATGACTAAACCGTGAAATATTTTTTATATTAATAGAGCTCTTTTAGAGAGTTTTCATGCACTTACCGAGTATTTCATGCTTGTAGGACTTCTTCTTCTTATATCCTTAGCTCAGGCCATGCTAGTGCACTACAATTGAGTGCGATATTGGGAAAACTCACTTATCTTTGGATGCCATGGTATTTAGTCATATTAGTTTTGGAAACCCTTAATAATTTAATAGCATTTAATTTTGGCAATTGATGTGATTTGCTATAAATTGTAATGATGCCACGTTTACCGCACTACTGCTTTGCTCAAGGCTTCTTGCTACGGGGTTGCAGTGTATACCGCTCTATTGCATATGTTGCTCACCTTCCCAGCAGTATAGAAGTGTATGCTCTTGATCATTACTTGAAGAGTGTCAATGAGACAATCTTATTTGTCTTACCAATATCTCAATGTCTCATCGACATTAGATCTTATGTTCCTCTAATGTTGGTTCCCGGTGTTGATGAGACAAGTTAATATCTCTTGCCGATATGCCATTGTCTTATCGATATTTTCCTTCAGTGGTATTTCTTTATATATTGGTGTAACTCTGCCATGTCGGGGAGACTTGTGATTATCGCTGTGGTATAGTGGTGTTTTTCCCTTCCCTTCTGCTATTTACCACACTACTGCCTTTTTCAAGGCTTCTTGTTGTAAGATTGCGGTGTATACCACTCTACCGCATAAAAATGATCACCTTCCTAGTGGTATAGCAGTGTATACTTTTGATCATTACTTGAAGTGTATCGATGAGACTATCTTATTTGTCTTACTGATATCTCAATGTCTCAACGACATTACTTCATTATATCCAAGAGTTGTGTTTCACCAAGCACTTGTAGATATACCTTTTCAATGTGACATAAGCGATTCTCTCCTCGAGATGCTTGTATCTTGTTCACATTTCACTATTTTACATCATTGATGCGACATATAAATAAGTCTCTTCGAAATAGGGGTGTCTAAATTGGTGCTAAACCTGAAGCTAAACATGAAGCTAAAGTCGGAGCTAAAAGCGACACTACACTCGAAGCTCATATCAGCACTAAAGACAACGTTACTCCAGACACTAATTAGCACTTAAATTAGCACTAAATTGTACTTATCAGTGCAATAATTGCCAATAATTGTGCCATCTCGATAAATAGTGCTGATTTTTTCAAAAAGTTTCCAAAAAATACATTAAAATAGTGGTTGGAAGCAAAAAAAGAGTAAAAAGTGGAGAAAATCATAGGGATTTGTTGTAGTGAATTCATTCCACTTGTAAACCTTTTTAGAAAAACATCCTAGACCCAATCCACAGTAGGTTGGATGGCTAGTCGAAGCTTTATTTGTTGCATTCTTCTTTTTTTCCTTTTTTCTATCTTTGATGGTGTATGTTTGATATTTGCTTATGGCTTCATATATCATCTACAAGTGTGTTCCTTTGTGCCTATGTTGGTTTTTTATAGGATCTTGATCCTAGGTGCTTGGCCATGATCTTGGTTATTGTCATCCTATCTTAATAGCATTCGTACATCTGAACCCCTCTTGATTGTGTGGTTGGTTACTTTAGTGCAAGTTGGAAGAAAGTTCATCCTCACACTAAAGTGGGGGATAAATGTAGTGTAGGAAAATGCATACCTTTGCATTTTCACACTTTTTTGGGTGCACCTTGCTTTATTTATCCTTATTTATGTCTAAATTGGTCCTATTTTTCATCCACAAGCCTAATAAATTATATCTTTTTATGGCTAATCCCAACAAACATCAAAGGATAAATGATAGTTTAATGACTTTGGTTGTGTGTCCTTGATTTTTGGAATGGGAATAAGTTGCCACCTAGGGCATATTTTTCCTCCAAAGGTCTTGCGACCCTCTTTTTATTAGCACCTTAAAGGGGACCCTTTTTGGAGTCTTTTCCCCGAGTTTTAAGCCTGTGAACTAAGACGTCACCTAGGGTGTCTTAGTCCCCCTCAAGTTATTTTTAGGATTTAATTTCAAATCTTGGTGGGATTTAGCCTCCTTTAATTAATGAATTCATATTTCAGCTTGTGCTGTAATTTTGAGATATTAAGCATGGATTTAAGTATAAATTATACAAGGTTCTTTCACTCATTTTCTCCTATAAAGTTGAATGAGCATTCCTAATAGCATAATTGAGTTGAACAGAGCATTCAAGAGCAATTCATTAAGCATTTGGAGCCATCATCAAGATTCAAGCATCATATCAAATATATTCTTGCATCATGTGTGTTTTTGAGCTAACATTTGTGATGTAGGGTTCTGATTCAAGCAAGCAATTCAAGTCAATATCTATCAAGAATTCATTTAATTCAAGATCTATATTCAAGCTACCCACTTCATACAAGCCATGTAAATTTCATAACAAGGGTTTGGTAAGTTGCAACATAGCACTTTTTTCATTCATCATTTACCTTCATTATTTTATTCCATTCCAACATTCAATTACCAACAAGGGGTTTGACCAAGGAAAAACCTCATTTACTAACAATCAACAAGTTTTTATTCTCTTATGTGTCTATCTTTGCAGATTTCGATTGAAGATCATTTCAAGTGCAAAGTTGTAAAGTTGCAAAGTTGCATTGCAAAGTTTTCATCTTCATGTTTTGTCACCTATAGGCCACCAAAATGCAACTTATTCCTTTCTTGTACTGTAGGAAAATGCATACCTTTGCATTTCCACACTTTTTTAGCCCTGCTTTTGTTTATCCTTATTTATGTCTTAAAATAGTCTTTATTTTGCATCCACAAGCCCAATAAATATATCTTTAATGCATTTAATCCTCAAAGTTCAACGCTATTAAATGATACTCTAATTGATTTTGCCAGTGTCCTTTCTATTTTTTGGACTGGGACTCAGCCCCACCCTTAGGCTGCTTTCCTCCAAATGTCTTTGGGACCCTTTTAAAATCACCTAAGCGGGGACCTTGAGTCTCAAGCTATTTTCAGACTAAAGATTCCAACTAGGGGAATCTTAGTCCCCCTCAAGCTATTTTGGGATTTAATTTCAAATCTTGGAAAGATTTAGTCCTTAGTTAATGAATTCATATGTTGGTTTCGTTGTGGTGTACCATGTGATATTACTATTGATAAGTATAAATACAAGGTTCTTTAGTCATTTTATCCCAACAAGTTGAACAAGCATTCCTAATAGCATAATTGAGTTCACAAGAGCATATCTGCTATGGAAATTCATCAAGCATTTGGAGCCATCATTAAGATTCAAGCATCATGTCAAAGATATTCTTGCATCATGTGTGTTTTTAGGCTAATATTTGTGTAGGGTTTTGATTCAAGAAAGCAATTCAAGTCAAGATCTATCAAGCATTCATTTCATTCAAGATCTGCATTCTAGCTAGCCACTTCATACACATTTGCATATTTCATAACAAGGGTTTGGTGAGTTACAAAAAAGTTGTTGCTAGTATAGGCTAGTCTAGTGGTGTTGTCATTGATGTTGTCATTCATGTCAACACTGCTTAGTATGTTGCAGATTGTACATGTATAGTTGAGATGTTGTGAGTACATGGAGCTATCTTATATGGTTGTAGATATGTTGTGTTGATGATTTTCCAAGTTCTTTTGAGAAAATTAATAAAGAAGAGAAGTTAGAATGATGAATGTGTTCAAATTGTGGTTTGATATGTGCTTTGCGTTTCTCCTGTATTGATCCTATGCCTATATAGTTATGAAGATTTCATAATGGTGATCTGATGGTGATATATTCTGAGTTTCAGTTTCTTGTAAGATGGTATGTGAAAGTTCTTTCCACTGGTATGTGTGTTCTACTGGTAGAATTGATCTTCTATGGACTGGGAGAAATATTTTTTCTCTACATTCCTCAACTATTTTGTTTTAGATCTTTTAGATCTAGGATTTTTCTTATGATGGTGTTCTCTATGTTTTGGCAAAGAAGGTTGAAGTTTGGTAATCAAGAATTCATGGTTCTATATTCCTATGTAGGTTTGAATAGTTCGCATGATCTGGTGAAAGGTATTCAGTGTATGAAGTATATTGTTTTGCTGCGAACGTATTTGAAGAAATCTTAGATGAAGTCTCATGAATAATGAAGCATGTTGAGGTGTCCACGTGTCATCTTCATGTTGGGAAGCATTTGCATCATTTTTCATTTGTGTTTTCATTAGGTTTGGTCAACCTAGTGTTTACACTTCATTCAAAGAGTAAAAATTAATTAAGGAAGCATGTGATTGATTCGAGAATGTTATTTTTGATCTTGAAAAATAATTTTAGTGGTCCACTCTTATTCCTTTCCACCATGGGAATTTTGAGTTTCTGACCTAATTTGAATTTATGAAATACGTTATTTGTGGTTGACCTTGGTAAATGCTTCTAAGGTTGAGAATGGTATAAAAACAAGTCGAATTGTGAAGAGTTGTATGATAGTGTGATGTGAAGTGACAAAAGTAAGCCAAAAATCATAAGAGCTGAAGTGTGTGAGTGTGAGTGAGTTGTGACAGTTGATTTTATTGTGTCAAATTCCTGAAGGTAGTGAGCTAAAAGTTTTCACAATTCTTTTTCAAAGCTGTGAAGGTGTGTTAAATACTATGGTGGATCTTTTCTTCTCTTTTGTATCTATAGACAGTGAGCCTCCCTATTGGATAGTGAGTCCTTGCTAGGCACTAAGCCTTTGTATTTGGACAGTGAGTCCTTTGTAGGAAGTGACCCTTGTATTTGGAGAGTGGGTCCTCTCTAGGTAGTGAGCCTTTATATTCAGTTTTATAATCTTTATATTGTGAGTTAACCCTCACTCACAATTTTTCAGCTTTTTATTAGGTTTCTTCTACGAAAAATCCGCTTAGTCTGTGTTGATTTACTTCCTTTTATTTATGCTCCATGCTCATATTTAATAATAGAATACTGTGGTTGAAGAATTGATAAGTGATAAAGTTTTAATTTTTAACTTGTGTGACAACTGATTCACCCCCCCCTCTCAGTTGTCCTGCACCTGTTTAACAATTGGTATCAGAGCTTTTGGCTCCTTTTGTAGAGCTTAACTACTTAAGGAAGATTCGATGGTGCACAAGTTGGCAATCCCTATGTTCAATGGAACTGACTACAATGATTGGAAGGATAGATGAGAGGATATATTATCTTTCTTGATTTCAAAACTATTAGTCAGAGAGACAAAAGTATAAACTCTCCGCTTCATTATGTTAATTTTATGTATGAGATCTCCCCGCTTTTATGAAGAAAATGAGAAGGAGAAGTATGCAATTTGCAGTGGTTTATCTAAAAATGAGTGAGTTAAGATTAATTCTTTGGATACTGCATATGAAGTCTAGAAGAAGTTGGACATGTATGAAGGAAATGAAAAGGTGAAATTGACAAAGAGGTTGGCAACAAAGCATAGATTTGTGAACCTAAAGATGGAAGATGGTGAAGAGTTTACATGTTTCTTCTTTAGGAGTTGAACGCGGTAAAGAAAGAAACTGGCGAGGGAAACTATCATACGAAGATATAATCGAGAAGATCCTGTTCACCTTACCAGAATGCTACAATGATAAGATCTCTATTATTGAAGAAATGCATGATCCTAAGAAGTACACTTTAGAAGAGTTGTTTGGAACCTTGCAAGCATTTGAGATAAGGAAGTTCTAGAAAGACAACAAGACAAAAGAGAAGACTAAAATGAAATTTAAGGCTTTGAAGATTGAAGAACCAAATAGAAATGATGAAGAGTTGGAAGCAAATTTCACCAGGATATTGAAAAAAGGTATCAAAAAATATAAAGGTATGTTACCCTTTAAATGTTTTAGTTGTGGAAACAAATTGGTCATTATGCTTTGAGATGTCTGAATAGGGATACACAAAAGGATAACAAGGATTATAAGGATAAGGATAGGAAGGATAAGAATTATAAAAAGTTGTACTATGTTAAGGAAGAGGTAGGTATTTCTGATGATGAATCTGCCAATGAGGTTGATGATAGTGAATGCATATTCTTAGCTTTGACAAATAAATATGTATCCACTAACTCTGGAAAATGTGTAAGTGAGAAGGCTCTAGTGGTTAAGAGGAATATGATGGAACATACCTTGGTTACCACTTTTCATGCAAGATAGGACAAAGACTACTGGGAAAATGATAGTGGTTGTTCAAATCACATGATCAGAGATAAGAGTAATTTCACTAAACTTGAAAAATATGATGGTGGTTTAGTTATGTTTGGTGATGATTCAGGAGCTAAGATCTATGGGAAAGGTTCAATTAGTTTTGATGGAGTGCATAATACTGGTGATGTATATTATGTGAAGGGTTTGAGGAATAACCTTCTAAGTGTTGGTCAAATGTGTAGCAATGGCTTTAAACTTGTGTTTCAAAACAATACCTATGAAATAAGGAGAGGATCCAAAATTGGAGATATGGTTGCAGCTAGAAGAACTCATGGAAACATCTACCAGTTGAAGGGAGTTGATGTTCAGTGCCTAGTATCTCAAGTCAATGAAAGTTGGTTATGGAATTCAGAGGAGAATAAAGAGAAGGAAGAAGAAGAGAAAGAAGGACAAACTGAAAAAGAAGAAGAAAATGAGTCAGAACATGTTGTAAGGAATCCTAAGTATGTATATAAGAATCATCTGGAACAATAAATAATTGGAAACAAGAGTGAAGGAATAAAGGAAAGAAGTAGAGTTGCAACTGAGGTAAATTTTTGTTTACTTTCTAAAATTGAACCTAAATCTGTAAGTTAAGCATGTGAAGATGAAAGTTGGATGAAACCATTGAAAGAAGAGCTACAACAAATAGAAAAGAATCAGAGACATGGGAAGTAGTCCCTAGGCCTGTGAATATGAATGTGATTAGTTTGAAATGGGGGTTCTGGAATAAGCTAAATGAAAGTGGAGAAGTTGTAAGGAATAAGGCAAGACTAGTTTGCAAAGGATATTCACAAGTTGAAGGAATAGATTTTGAAGAAACATTTTCCCCTATGGCTAGAATTTAAGCTATCAGGATGTTTTTGGCATTTTCTTCCCACAAGGACTTTAAAGTGTATCAGATGGATGTTAAGTCAACTTTTTTAAATGGTGAATTGGAGGAAGAAGTGTATATGGAACAACCTGAAGGGTTTCGGTTTTCTCTCGACAAAACTGCATGGTTTGTAAATTAGCAAGGGCAGGTGGATCAAGTAAGCTCCAAGCTGTGGCAAAAGATCGGGAAAGTGTACATTTGAAAAAGCTGAGGATCTAAATATGGTTCTTCCCTGACACTCAATTCTACTTCAAAGCACAAGGTAATAAAATTTTGATAGTAGTTGTGTATGTTGATCATACTCTCATTTTTGGTGGAAATGATGGTACGTAGTAAAAAATTTGCTGAAGAGGATACAAACATAATTTGAGATGTCTAATGGATTAAGAATTTGAAACTCTTTCTTGGTCTATAAGTAACCCAAACCACAAAGGAGACCTAGCCTCTATAGCCCAAGTATGTAAAAGAGTTGGTTGAAATTTTTGGGATGGAGGATTCTAGACTGGCTTTTTACTCCTACAGTAAACTAAATGTACACTATAGAGATGATGATTTTTCTAAGACTGATCAAAGCAAATATAGATTGATGATTGGTGGATTGATGTATCTTACTACTACTAGACCAGATATTATGCATGCAGCATGCTTAGTTTCCAGATTCCAAGCAGATCCTAAAGAAATGCATGTTATAGCGGTGAAGAATATATTTAGATATATCTTAAAGGTACATCAGAATATGGATTATGGTACCCTAAGAGTGATGAATTTACTTTGAGTGCTTACATAGATGTTGATTGGTTGGATGTATAGATGATTGGAAGAGTACCAGTGGTGGTGCTTTATTTCTTGGTGGAAGATTAGTTTCTTGGTTGAGTAAAAAGAAAGACTCAATTTCTTTATCCATCGAGGCATTATATTATCAGAGCATCCTGCTCCACATAGGTTTTGTGGATGAAGCGAACTTTGAAGGACATTGGAGTAGTATGTGATGAGCCTATTTCTATTTTTTGTGATAACACTAGTGTAATAAATATTTTAAAGAACCTGGTTATGCATTCAAGAACAAAGCACATATCTCTCAAATATCATTTTTTAAGAGAAAAAGTGTTGGAGAATGAAGTCAAATTAGAGTATGTGACAACAAAGGAACAAATTGCAGAAATATTCACTAAGGTTCTTCCAAAGGATACTTTTGAATATCTTAGGGAGAGGTTGGGAGTTATTGACCCTCTGAACTAAGTGAACATGAAAGTGCATCATTCCACTGAATTCACATATTATTTATTTATCTGGACTGATAGATACCTTGGTCTACTCCATAGGGGGAGTAGAAAAGGTTTTTATTGTTGCAAGATGGGTGTACTCCTAAGGGGGAGTAATTAGAGAAATTATTCTTTGCCATTGATGTCAAAGGGGGAGAGAAATTCATGTGAAAAATAGTTGTAGTAGAAAAGAAGGTGTTCTCCCAAAATAATGTGTAGGTTGTTGTCTTTGATGGTTTTTCACACCATGTGTTGCCATCAATGACAAAGGGGGAGATTGTTGTAAGTATGGGCTAGTCTAGTGGTGTTGTCATTGATGTCAACATTGTTCAGTATGTTGCAGATTGTACATGTATAGTTGACATGCCGTTGAGATGTTGAGTACATGGAGCTATCTTATATGGTTGCAGATGTGTTGTGTTGATTAGTTTCCAAGTGCTTTTGAGAAAATTAATAAAGAAGAAAAGTGAAAGTGATGAATGTGTTCAGATTGTGCTCTGGTATGTGCTTTGTGTTTCTCTTGTGTTGATCCTATGCCTATGTCATTTTGAAGATTTCATAACGGTGATCTGATGGTGATATATTCTGAGTTTCAGTTTTTGGTGAGATGGTATGTGTCCACTGGTATGTGCGTTCTACTGGCATAATTGATCTTCTATGGACTGGGAGAAATATTTTTGCTCTGTATTCCTCCGCTATTTTGTTTTAGATCTTATGAATCTGGGATTTGTCTTATGATGGTGTTCTCTATGTTTTGGCAAAGAAGGTTGAAGTTTGGTAATCTGGCATAGTTCGGATGATTTGGTGAAAGCTATTCAGTGTATGAAGTATATTGTTTTGTTGTGGATGTATCTGAAGAAATTTAAGATGAAGTCTCGTGAATAATGAAGTGTGTTGAGGTGTTCGTGTGTCATCTTTTTGTTGGGAAGCGTGTGCATCATTGTTCATTTTTCTTTCTATTAGGTTTGACCATCTTAGTGTTTACACTTCATTCAAAGAATAAAAATTAATTAAGGAAGCATGTGATTGATTCAAGAATGTTAGTTTTGATCTTGAAAAATAATTTTATTTGTCCACTCTTATTCCTTTCTACCACGGGAATTTTGAGTTTCCAACCTAATTTGAATTTATGAAATGGGATATTTGTGGCTAACCTTGGTAAATGCTTCTAAGGTTGAGAATGGTATAAAAGAAAGTCAAATTGTGAAGAGTTGTATGACAATATGATGTGAAGTGATGAAAGTAATCCACAAATTCACAATTCCCTCCCAGGGTTTGCTGGCTTCTTCTGGACTTAAGGTGTGTGTGTTTCATTGGTTACTGAGTTATTTGATTGTGTGGAAAATATAATATGTTAGTAATCATGTTTAAATAATTAATTAAATCATAAATGAAATTGCAAGGTTATTTAAAATATAATTAGGAATTAAAATAATAATCAATTAAATCAAATCAAATGATTTAGAACAAATGATCAATCAAACTAATTTGTTAAAAGTAAAAGTGATATTATTAGATAAATTGATTTAAATTGTTATGAACAAGTAATCTTGAAAAGATAATTATTATAATAAGAAATTTAATGGATACTTATTTAGAATCTTGCAAATGGTTGATTTTAATTATTCTAATGTGGAAGTAATTAACAAATAGTGTATTGTGAAGATAATGAATATATATTCAAATAGAAGTTCATTTTTGTGGAGTTAAATTTATTTAGTTTAATCAAAATGCTCGATAAAAGAAAATGAAATATAAATACTTGAAAAGGCAACAAAAGGAATTAAAGGGATTAAATATTATTTGGATTTATTTCTTGAGTTGTGACTTTTGGTTTTCACTGGAGAATATGAAGAATAAACAAATATAAAACTCCATCTTTTGTGGATTTGAATGTAATTAAATTTCATTTTTGGAGAAGTGAATTTTGGTATTCGCGGGAAGAGGAATTGAAAGGATTCCTGGGCATAGAATTTAATAAGGGTTTTTCCTTGTTGGAGGGATGGTTTTTGGAATGCTGGAGAAATTTTATTTCCAATCATTTTCTACCCTTAGTTCTTTTCTGTTTTTGGAGAAATTAGTAAGAGGGGAATAAAGGCTTGGATCCATATCGGAAGATTTGGCAAAAGAAAGGGAAGTGAAAAGTGCTAAGAGGATCAAGCTTCTTCTAATCTTTCCTCGGTAAGCTTAAGGATGCTGTGTTCCTTCTTTTACCATTTATCTTCCTCGTATACAGGTTCTGTGTTTCTGTAAAGTTTGAAACAGAATAGGGCTGAAAATTAGATAAATGATAGGAAGCAGAGGCCCCCACCGGCTAAGGCAATTTAATCAAATAAACAGAGATTTCAAGCAAGGACAGGAAACAAAGGGGTTTCACATGCAAGCATTTTAAAAGATATGTAGCTTCTTAACTGAGAAATCGGGAATTCAAACAAACATGCCTGCTATTGCATTTTGTTTGTGAATTTTGCTATTGTTTTGAAAAAACAATTACCTCTCCTCAACTCTTCAGCTCCAGAGACATTTATTTCCTCTTAGAAAACTTTTTATTTCTCAATCTATGCATGGAATTCTTATGTGAATGAAAATTCTCCACATTGTAATATTCGGAATTTTCCAAATGATATATACATATATTTATATATATATATATATATTAGATATATATATATATATATATATATAAATATATATATATATATATTTAAATCGAATGAAAAAATTTGAAATGGAAATTTGAAATTGTAAAAACCCACGACCGCTCCATACCATTTGAATTTTGATTTTATTCATATTTCATATAAAGGACATGTGTGACGGTTTCTACTGCATTTTACTCATAATCACTTTTGAGCGTGCCAGATGGTACTGTTGCAGACACGGATGTTTCATAGATCATTCAATGCATACTCTTTGGATCAACGCCAGGTACCAGATCGCCTCTACCTACTACGCAACCGGGTCTTCTATGCAATGTAAGTTGGGATTAAATCCCATTTAAATTTTAATGTGTTTAAATATAATGTTTAATATGAGATTCTTAATATATTAATTCTGTGCGGATTTTTATTTAGATATATATATATGTATATATATATATATATGTATATATATATATATGTATATTATATATGTATATATATATATATATATTGGTAGATATATATTTATATATATATATAGATTAATTTATTTATTCTGGTTGCAGTATTATTTAATTAATTTCACTATTATTTAAGAGGAATATATATATACTGTTTCATTTCTGTTTAATAGATATTCTGTTAATTTAACTGTTAGTAAACAAATGTATAAATATATTCTGTTCTGATTAAAATTATATTTTCTGTAATTTATCTGTTATCTAGAAAATAGATATTCACATTTAGATTCTGTTTCTTTTCTATTTAAAAATAAATAAAGTAGAAATTTTTACAATGAAAATATTAGTAAAATAGAAAGAAATCTGTCTTATGGATTTGTTAAATTATAACTTTGAGTGGATATTGTTTACGAAAGTAAAACAGCATTGTTTATTTAATTCTTGTTTAAATGTGAATATTTTGGGGAATAGAATTTATTATGGGATTAAATAAGTTGTTCTTTTTATATTTCATCTTGTAGTATTGTTGGATTCGTAGAACATATCTTTTCTCTTTTTACATTCCCTCAAAAAGAATTAAAATAAATATAAATGCGTAGTGGTTTTTAAACGTAATTGTGTGTGCAAATTTATTTAGATAGATTTAAGATCTTAAGGTGGTAAGTTCTAATATGTAGTTTATGTATGTAGAGTATTGTTATTATTGTCATTTTAAAGTATAGACAATTGGTCTTAAATGGTTTTCACAATTAATTTAAATTTTAGAAGTGTATGTTAAGTGAGTATGATGAAAGGGGAAATTTAAATGTATGGGTATAGCTAGAGATTGATTAGGGTAATTTCGAATTGGATAGTTTATTGGTGAAATGGAATTTTAATCTTTTGAAAATTGACTTCCCTTATATTCATTTAATGATTGATTTGTAAGTACGCTTTATGGATAAGACTTTTAGAATACTTGTGATGGTTATAATGAATTGTTTTAGTATGGGTAAGTTGTAAATTTATTTATTTTTGGTCATTAATTGATTGGTTAATAAATATTGTTCTCGATTGAATTGTTGATTGATGTTTATTATATAAGTGTTTTTTGTGGAGTTGTGAGTGGTTGAGTATTTAAGGTGTTCTTAAATTTGGTGCCTTGGATGCCTGGTTGAATGCTTTTACCCTTGTTGTTGAAGGATTGTTTTTGGGTGGTTCCATGTTGGTGTGAATGCCTTTGGAGGTTAGTTTTGATTCAAGGAATCCTTTGTCTTTTAAATTTGTGTTGCAATGTATTTGGGAATTTGTATTTTGTTGATGAGTTGTGGGAGGTTGATCTTCTTGGATTTCTGATTTATTTTGTATCAAAGTTGTTTATGTGGTTTGGATGGGGTGGTTGATCTTATTTTAATGTATTCACTCATTATTTTTGAATTGAAATTAGATCTGGTGGCCTTGCAATTATTGTTGTCGTTGCTATGTTGTTGTTTTTATGAAAGTGATTTGCGTACCATCATAAGGGGGTTCTTGTGAGGAGAAAATTGAGGTATCCCATGGAATGCCTAGTTGGTGGCTTTTGGTTTCATTTAGTGATTTCGTGAATTAAAGGTTGATTTTATTTTGTGTTTTCCTATTTGAGGTGACGCCATTGTTAATTTGTAGATGGGTCTTGATGAATCTTTCCTTGTTATGGCTTTTTCTGATTTACTCTCATATTTGAGGAAATTTTATCCTTGTGTTGAATTATTGGAGAAATACTCATGTTGCTTCACTTTACCTTTGTTTATGGGTTTTCATTCTTTTGGCTTCCAGAGGCTTGAGATGATTGATAATTGATGTTCTCTCTCTTTATGGGCCCTTGATGTGGCAAGGGTTTTGGTTTCATGATTTTAAAAGGGTTGTACAGAATTTGTTGAGACTTGGAAATTGTATTTATAGCGAGATGGGTAATGCCTCGCATGCTTCTTGGTTGTGATCTAATATTCTTATTTTGATGGTACAACCCTTGGTTTTTATGTTGTTGGGTCTCTAGGGAGAGTGGCTCCTCGCGGGGCCCAAGGCCTTTAAGGGAAGTGGGCCTGTGATAACCTACTATGGAGTTAGGTAAACAAGTGAAAACCTAATAAATTGGTTCAGGAGGCCGGGGGTAGTGCACATCTGTGCCCACAAAATGAGTTCTCACTGGGCTAGTCTCTTGCACAATGGGCGGGCCGAGAAGGCCGGCTGGTGGCACGTGGACTCCCTGCCTTCACAGAGGTCTGGCATTGCCTCGCATGAGTCACCCTATGGACCAGCGCCTCCAGTTGGGAGGAAGAGCACAGGACAGCCATAGATGGGACTGGCGCCTCCAGTTGGGAGGAAGAGCACAGGACAGCCCATGTAGGACTATGCGATGACACTCTCCCCTAGTTGCCCATGTGTTTTACTTTATTGAGTTCCTCTGGAAGTGGGTTATGGGAGTTGTTTTAGATTGTTGCTTGAATTGATTTAAATTGATTTATGATTATTGTTTTAATACATCTTTAGTATGTTTTGTGGTCTTGTATGATCTCATTTATATTTGATTTACGATCTTGTATCTTATGATACTGTGATATGATGTTATTGTATTGTTTAATTAAAATTTGGAATTGTATCATGTTTATTAATTCAGTTTGATTTGGAAGTATCTTATGATCATCCTTTGGTTACTTGTTTATTGATCATTGCTTTGTTTTATGTGATGGGGTTTATGACTTTAAGTTATTATGTTGACTCTTGGGTGTTGTTGATTATGTCATGGTAATCCTTGAGTTTTATGATACTTTTGTATGGCATTGAGTCTTGTGGTTCCCTTTTTGGATGTTCTTGGTTGAGGTCTCTTTCTTGTTAGCTTCTAGCACGGGGGGTGGGTCTTCGGACTCACATGGTCGGGTGGAACGTGCTAAGCACCCCATTGGGTCCCCAGTCGAGGATCGAGAGGTGCAGATTGGTGCGGTTGCAGCGACTCCAGAGTTGTATCCATCTTGGAGCAAGTTTTCATCTGTTTATTTGTATTATGTTATCTTATGTATGGTTTCCATTTATGTTTGGAAACACTCTTGTATCATTGTACCTTTAGAACATTGTACTGTGATGTATTGTTAACTCGGTGTGGTTATTGGCCATGGCAGTTGTTATTCATTGGGTTGAGTTAATTATTTATATGTTGTATTTATATACTCAAATGGTTTCTTATCAATGATTATCATGTATATGTTATATTTGTTAATGTTTATTTTGTTATGGATTATATCTTTGGATTTTATTCTTTATTGTTGTTGTGTGGATCTCAGTCTCGTAATGACTCTTCATGTACCCCAAGGGATGTATGTGTTAGTGAATCTGCTTAAATGGAATTCATGTCATGACTTAATGTGTAATACATGTATGTTATGTTTACTTTAAAAAAAAAAATTGTGCTGTAATTATTATGTTTTTTTGTCCTTTGGGGTTCATAATGCAAGTGTATGCTACACAAATAATAAGAGAAAAAGTGTGTGAGTGTGAGTGAATTGTGACAGTTAATTTTATTGTGTCAGATTCTTGAAGGCGGTGAGCTAAAGGTTTATGTAATTCTTTTTCAAAGTTGTAAAGGTGTGTTAAATGTTTTGGTAGATCTTTAGTTCTCTTTTTGTATCTGTAGGTAGTGAGCCTCCCTATTGGACAGTGAGTCCTTTGTAGGAAGTGAGTGTTAGTATTTGGAGAGTGAGTCCTTTGTAGGTAGTGATCCTTTGTATTTGGATAGTGAGTCCTCTTTTGGGTAGTGAGACCTTGGAAATGAGCCTTTGTATTCAATTTTATAATCTTTATATTATGAGTTAGCCCTCAATGTGGTTTTTCCCTTATTGGATTTTCCACAAAAAAATCTGGTGTTCATTTTGTTGATTTACTTTATGTTATTTATGTTTCATGCTCATATTTAATAACATAATAGTATGGTTGAAGAATTGATAAGTGATAAATTTTTAAGTTTGAATTTGTGTGACAAAAGATTCACAACCTCCTCTTAGTTTTCCCGTGCCTTTTTAACAAAATCATTTTGTTCATTCATTGTTTCCTTTCATTATTTCATTTCATTCCAAGGGTTAATTACCAACAAAGGGTTTGACCAAGGAAAACCCCCATTTACTAAAAGTGAACAAGTTTTTTCTATCTTGTGTGTATATTTTTTCAGATTTAGGTTGAAGATCATTTAGAGTGAAAAGTTGTAAAGCTGCAAAGTTGCATTGCAAAGTTGTCATCTTAACAAAAAATCACCTATAGGCTAGATTTGGAGGTCTCAGGACCTGAGATCTACGAAGAAGGAAATGTAGACATTGAACCTCAAGATCACATTTCAAAGTTGTAGAAATTTAGATAAGGACTAATTCGACAATAAGGGTGTCTTAGTCCTCCAAGTTGTATTTTGCAAAGATTCTTTCAGATTGTGTTTCGACATCCGAAGATTCCACTTCTGCCTCAAAAAATAGAAGTCAGACTATGAAAATAGTAAGGGTGTCTTTGTCCACCCTAACATATTTTGACAATGTATTTTTATATTTCTAGAACCTTTGTAACATATCCAGACTTCCTAGGTACATATATATCCTAACTTGTTTTTGCTTAATTTTGTCATTTGCAGTCATCATTTGGATTGCATTACTAGGTTTTTTGAGTTGAATATCAAGTTATCTTTTCCAAGCCTTGTCTTGGTGGTGAACCCTTCAAAGCCTAAGGAATCTTCCTAGGTCTCCCTTGTTGAGAATTGACTAACCTCTGTGTCAATAGTCAATCCAATTTTGGATCTTAGGTTTCATTGAATGAACCATTCCCCCAATAGAGAAAAATTAAGGATTAGGGATTCCTTTCTTGTATTGCAGGTCCCTTCTGCAAATAATTTTTCTCATTGTTCATTTTGGCAAGTTCTTGAAATTTTGGACAATCATTTTTCTGATTTGGAGTTCACTAATGTCCTAGATCTAGGTTTCATTCATTTTTGCATTGCATTTGGATTAGTGAAATTACATATACGGTTTCTCACATTTGCATTAGTGAAAGTGCATATAGGTTAAATTTTTTCTTTCTTGTGTCATTTTATCTCATTGGAAAACTGAAAAGGTGCATTTTCAATCATCTTAATTGCATTTAGGATCATTGTTATTGTATTCAAAATTGAAAAAAATGCATTCAACTTTGCATTCAATTTCTTGTTATTATTCACTTTTTCTTGCATTCATTTGCACAGTTTTTTGTTTCTAAACATCAGGTCCCTAAGTAGACAACCTGGGAACACTGTTATCAACTCATATTTGTTTTTTTTTTGAAAAAAAACCCTTTACTGGGACTAAAATTCCTTTACTGGCATCTTAGTCCCTCTATGGGCTTTTTGCTTACCCTATTTGTATTGTTTGCTTTCTTCTCTAGGTTTTCAAACTTCAAAATTTCATCAACAGGACAAAGATGGCCTTATTGACATCTTAGTCCTTGTAGAATCTATTTTTTAGTTTTTATAGTTTCAATTTAGTTTTCTATGCTTCTATTTGTTTCTTTTAGTTTTATGTTACAGTTTGCAGAATTGTTGTTATTCCAATTTATTTCCTTTCAAGTTTAATTGTAAGTATAAGATATTGTGTTCACTGCATTTCCTTTGGTTTATCCCTTGCATGAGTTGTACTACTTGGTGTCCTACTACTAATATTGTGGTTAGACAAAGTGTCAAACACATGGAATCCCACGATAAAACACTCGTTGTGGATCTTGGGTTATCTAGCTCTCTTACTCCTAGTGTTGGTACTAGTTCACTATGTATTGACTATAACTTTTATAATTATTTTCATATGCCTACCTTACCTAAAAGTTCTATTCCAAGTGCTCAAACAATGGTTGATCATATCCCTCAAGAAAACTTAATGAAAATGCATGAAGACCTAGCTCATTTACAAGATAGCATGAGTATTGAAAACATTTCCAACATTGTTATACCTACCATAGATAGTATTCACTACATGATGGAAAGTGATGAAGGACTAGAAGTTGTGTATAATATAGATCAAATCTTTGGGAAACATCTTCCTTCCACCACCAATGGTGTTCAAACTTCAAACAATGTGCAAAGCCAAGGAGGAATTCAAATTCCCCCCCCTTCAACTATAACCTCCATTCCCACCTTTACCAATGCTCAAGTGACCACAACGATGCAACCAACTAGCAATTTCCTTCCTCCCTCAAACATTTCCACTAGTGCTCCTTATACCTATGTGGCATCTAACGTTATATCTTCTCTTGTAAATTATTCATTCAATTGTCCTTCCAACACATACACACCACCACCATATTCACCTCCATCCCAAATATAAAAAAATGGCCCTATCATTAACCACCTTTTACAAATCCTTTCATCCATTTAGGGTAAAAGCACAAACCTGTGCCACACTTTATAAAGGAATCAACTAGCAACAAATTTTTTTTTTAATGTCGACCACATAAAAGTGGTCTTTATGTTTTGAATTTCATAATGGTGTAAACTAATGAAATGTAGAACTTTTCATGTAGTTTATTCCTGTAATTTTTAAAATTAAAAAAAAAAATGTTTTCATTATGTTTTTATCAATTTAAGGACAAATTTTGCAATGCTGAAAATTTCAGAAAAGAGTGACTTCACAGGCCATCAAGAAACAAATTAAAAAAAACTTCATTTCTCCCTTTTTTTTTTCTCCAAATAGGCAGCTTCAATATTTTGTGCATGGAAAAGAAAATTCACATTTTGATGTATATTTTTCTTGTAATAACATTTTAAAGTTAGACATGTCATAATTTGACAATTTTCATGGGCCGTCAGCTATTTTCAATTTTTTTAATCTTTTTCAAAAAAAAAAGAAAACCCTTTGAAAGAAGATTCTCTCCTCTAGTGCCCCATATAAGATTTAAATTTTTTTAATAAGTTTTACTATCTTTTTCTTTTTATTTCTAATCAGCCTTTTTTAATTTTTAAAACCTACTTGCATTATTTTAAAAA
Organism: Sequoia sempervirens; assembly: GCA_007258455.2. NCBI lineage: Eukaryota > Viridiplantae > Streptophyta > Pinopsida > Cupressales > Cupressaceae > Sequoia > Sequoia sempervirens. The sequence goes on along the minus strand of VDFB02047230.1, from coordinate 124,499,293 downwards.
TAAAATATATTAAAACTAATCAAAATATCATAAAAATTATATATTTGGATTCTCCATTCTGAGCTCTACAAAAGGGTATTTTTTGTAGAAAGATCATTTTGACTAGAGAAATACTCTACCAAAGTTGAATGTTTCATAAAATTCTAAAAAAATGATGAGTTGGCTGCCATGTAGGATGCCAACTAGACATTCTCGACCGAGAGGGTTTCGGCCCAAACATACTCAACCGAAAATGTCTTGATATTTCCAAGCCATAAATACCAGATACTCTCACCTTTTCCATTTTTTGGCCAGCCGTATTCAGTCAAGTAGCTTTCGGTCAAAACCTCTTTGGCCGAAAATGTGCTTGCAACATTGATGCCACATGTTTTCGGCTGAAAGTGACTCGGCCTAATATCTTCCACCTGAAAATAGTTCACTTGGAACCATTTATTTGGACAAAAGTGTGACACACTATTGTGATTTACCCTTGAACATTAAGTTTCCACCATAAATCAAAATCAAAATGGTCCACCTTCATACTATGTCAAAAGAAACCCACTATCTTTGGAAATATTGAAAACTCAAGTGCCACAAGGTATAGAGATCCCTAGATTTAAGAAATATGGAGGAAAGGGGGGATCCTACTAATCATGTTAATACATTTACTACTTTGTGTAGTGGCTTTATCCTTGAGGAGAAACTTTTGGCTAAGATTTTTCCTCGGTCCTTGAAATACATTGTCTTGGACTGGTTTTCTGCATTAGCGAATAACTCAATTTATTCATTTAATGAACTTGTTGAATCCTTTATTAACAATTTCAAAGTGCATATGGTTCTTGAAACGACATTAACTGATTTGATGAAATGTACAAACAAAATGAGGGTGAAAAAGTCACTGAATTCATTTTATGTTACCTATCACTTTATTCCCAAATTAGTGTGAATATTCTTGATCCTCGCCTTCAAAAGATGTTTATAGAAAATTTACAAACATACAAGAAAATCTCACCATGATGAAATTCCACTCCTTCATGCACTTGTGCACTTCCATTTGAGATTATTGAAATTTTGTAGGTAGTCATGAAACAAAAATCACCTCTTCCCATCCTAAAAAGTAAAAATCTTCAAACCCAAACACCTACCAACCTTTCAAAAGATAAAATAAAATTTTCCTTTAACTAAGTTCTACCTCCCAACCTACCCAACATGTTGATACCCAAGTAGCTGTTATAAAGAAGAATAATCATTATATCTTTGGGGATCCACAAAGATAGTTTACTCCCTTACCTGACACACTTCACAATATCATGACTCAACTATGAAATGAGAACATGCTTACCTTAACTCCCATTCAACCTCTTGACCCTAACAAGCCATTACCTCTGAGCTTTAGACACAATACCTATTCTTCTTTTCAACAACAAAAAGGACATGATACAAAACATTGCAAGCCTCTTAAACATCTTGTACAAGACCTCATTGATTCTAATCATATTAAAATTAGAGGTGTGAATGATAAATGTAATAAATCTCTAGCTCCTCCTAACCAAAACGTGCATTTATCTTCACCAATCCCATCCCTAACCACAATATTTCATCTGCTAAGGCTAGTGAAAGTAAGCCCGATGTGATGAACATTAACATGGTGATGCCCGATGTGATGAACATTAACATGGTGATGATAACATGAACAATAATGAACAAAATCCTATGGATGATGATGAAACAAATCCTATGGATAATAATGAAAAAATTCCTATTAGTACAATGATAGGAGTTATTGAAATTGAGCCTCGTAAACAACAAAACAAAATTCCTATTGACATTACATTCTCTTTAGAAGAAACAATAAAAAATGCACCTAATGTTTCTCTTTACATAGCTGGTAGAATTAATGAAAGGCCCACTCCTGGGATTTTAATTGATCTCATTTGTGGAGAGAATGTGATAATAGAGGAAATATTATATGTGCATGAACTCACTCAAGATATATATGATATACCGAAATCATGGATTAAAATGCATGATGGTTTTGCTCGTGCTACAATGGGCTCGATCACACTCCTTTTACAAGTAGGACCAAAGAATTTAAATGTATCATTCTCTATCATATCTAATTCAGATCAATTTTTTGTGAAGTTAGGCTAAAAATGGCTTCACTCCATGAATGTGGTCCCATCCATTGTCCATAAGTGCTTAAAATTTTCCAATCAGCAATGAAATATTCAATGTGAACCATAGTGGAGGACTTCCTTTTCCTATCCTACCAAAAGTTTAAAGAAAAATGCATAGCCAAGCTATCCCTTGAAAAATTTCCTCCACCCATGATTGAACATCCAACCCTTGAAAAAAATAATATTGGGTCATCTTAGTTCACCCGCGAATTCAATTTGCTAGGCAAGTTAGATAAGAGGATTATGCTTAAGCTACTAATGTATCTATGATGTAGGATGCAGTTCCTAACATTGTGGTTCATTAGGCAATTACAGTGGGGGATTCATTCTCCCTAATGAATCCATATGAGTATCCATTTATAAAGTTACTTGTTGGAGTACTTTAGCTTGCATATGCACATAGTGTCATATGGGCACTAAATTGGGGGCTAAATGTAGTGTAGAAAAATGAATACATTTGCATTTTCACACTTAATTTGGACCTATTTTAGCACCCCTTGCATTAAATTCCCTTTAGGTTGCTTTTTATTGGCCCATAACACCACTCTTTGTGCATCCCAAGGTATATTTCAATTGTAAACCCAACCAAATTTGCAAAACAACCTTTAATTTTCGTAACCCACCTTTTAAAATGGAAAAATAAGCTTGGTGGGACCAAGACGCCCTTGCTGGTGTCTTAGTCCCTTTTAGTGGGACCAAGACGCCACTTGGAGCATCTTCATCCCAAGGGCTTTATTTTCGGGAATTAACAGCAAGAAATACAAATATTTGATTTAATTTGGCATTTTGTCACCCTTTGGGATCTAATAATTGGGTTATTAGATAGGAATTCCTATAAAAGTAATATTCACACTCATTTTTCACCTAAGTAAGATGAAGTAAGTTTGGAAGAAATTAAGCAAGAAGAAGAGTTTGAAGAAGCAAGGAATTGAACTCTTGGAGCAGCCTTCTATTGTGTTTTTGCAGGTTTTTCAAGTCCATTTTCAAGCCAAGATCTAGCATTGCCAAAGTCTAATGATGGATTGCTATGGAGGATCATGAGAGATTCTAGGTTGGAGATGCAAATAGCTATATACTTCCAAGCCTAAGGACTTGTTTCTTGAGCGATTCCGTCTTCCATTGTTGTTCTACTTTCTACCTAAGGAAAGTACATTTCATGTTTATGGATTATTAAGGTGATTTGAGATCTCCTTTGTAGGTAATTTTCCTTTGCATCTTAGGAATTCTATTCTAACACATTTGAATAGGGTTTCTCCATATTCTAGCTTACATAATCTTAGACACACTTAAGATTAGGGCTCACACACATTTCCATTTTTAGATCTGTGCTTTTTCATCGAGGTTCAACTACCAAACAAGGGGTTTGACGAAGGAAAACCCCCATAAACAATCAATCAATTTTTTTTTGTTTTTCATGTTATTTAAAGGTTAAAATCTGAAGATTTGGTCAAGAAGGTGATGAAACTCTCAAATTTTTCAAATTTGAGATGCCCATTTCAAAATTTATCCTTTTCACTCTTAGAAGTGCACCTAACAAATCTGCCTGAGTGACCTCCTTTGGAGGGTCATAATTTGATGCCTGTTGATTTTCATACAAAACCAATTTGCAAGCTGACTCATGTTCCCTATGTGAGAGTGCATGTCAAATTTTAGATTCCTACGATGAGTTTTGTCAAGGTTTCAAAAAGTGAAGCGGGAGGGATTTGGCACATTTTTGTTGTTTGCAAACCTTCAACTCTGCAAAGTAGCCTCATGTTTGAGCTTGCATTTTGTAATTGGTTGACTTTCAAGTCAAAAAAATTGTTATTCTACATTCTCCATACCAAAGTGAACTCCCATGTCTGGTTTTAGAGCTTTATGAGCTGATTTACTATTTTTAATAGATCAAAACCAAAAACAATTTGT